>CAVLJG010000009.1:24388320-24988320 GCA_963669975.1 Acanthoscelides obtectus
TAATAGAACTAGGTGCTGTAAGGCTATGTCAACCTCGCAGTGACCAACTTTTGTCTAACTTTTTCCTTATAGACAAGTCAAGTGGTGGGAAAAGATTTGTTCTGAATCTTAAAGAACTAAATGAATATGTGTTTGCACCACATTTTAAAATGGAAGATGCCCGAACGGCTACCAAATTAATTCAACGTGGCCACTATGCATCGACTATTGACCTAAAAAATGCCTATTATTTAGTACCTATTCATACGGACTATCAGAAGTATTTGCGTTTTTATTTTGACGACAAATTCTTTGAATTTACTTGTTTACCGTTCGGGTTCTCGTCAGCACCTCTTACATTTACGAAACTGATGAAACCCATTGTTAAAATATTACGAGCCAGGGGTATACCATGTGTTCATTATCTCGATTACTTTTTGATTCTGGGGAACTCTGAAGGGGAATGTAGGAAAAATGTGGTTTTATCTTCTTTAGGCCTTATCGTCAATAAGGAAAAAAGTGTTCTAGCTCCGAGCATGAGGTTCAAGTTTCTAGGCCTTATATTTGATACAAATACCATGACTTTGGAGTTACCTTCAGACAAAAGACAAAAAATTTCAACATTGGCCAATAATCTTATTAGACAAAGAAGATTTAGAATTCTTAAATTTGCCCAACTTATCGGTCATTTGACATCCCCCTGTCCGGCGGTGAAATATGGATGGCTCTATACAAAAAATTGTGAAAGGGCAAAATTTTTAGCTTTGAAAGATAGCGACGAAAATTACAATGGTTATATGACAATAACCGCACCAATTCTGTCGGATTTAAATTGGTGGTTAATTAAAATTGATACCACTAAAAATAACTTGACGAGGGACAAATATGAACTAGAAATTTGCACTGATGCTAGCTTATCTGGCTGGGGTGCCTTTTGCCAAGGTGAAAGTTCGCATGGATGGTGGACATCCCAGGATAAGGAGAATCACATAAATTTCTTGGAATTACAGGCAATATTTTTTGGTCTAAAATGCATTGCAAAAAAACACTAGTGATTGTAGCATTTTAATCAGAACTGATAACACTACGGCCTTGGCTTGTATCAATAAAATGGGTAGTGTGCACCACCAAAATTTAAATGCTCTTACCAGAAAAATCTGGCAAAAATCTGCGAAAATAGAAATATTTGGATTTTGGCATTATATATTACTTCCAAAGAAAACTGGCAAGCGGATAATGCTTCTCGAATATTGCGTACCGAAACCGAATGGTCTCTCAGCCGTGAGGTTTTCGCAATCATATCTGACAAATTAGGTAAACCTGATATTGATTGATATATTTGCTTGTTTATAACAATAAATGTGGCAGATATATTTCATGGATAAAGGACCCAGGATCAGAATCAGTTGACGCTTTTACGTTCTCTTGGGGAAACTTAAACTTTTATGCTTTCCCGCCATTTTCAATGATACTTAGAGTCCTACACAAAATCATTACTGACGAGGCGCAAGGCATATTAGTGGTCCCGTTATGGCGCACTCAACCGTGGTACCCACTGTTCGATAAATTGATAATAAAGCAACCATTATTTTTTGGACCCAGTGATAAGTTGCTTTTTTGTCCTTTCAGCCAAATGAAGCATCCGCTATCAAACAATCTTACCCTGGTAGCTGCGAGATTATCAGGGAAGCCTTTAGAAGAAAGGAAATCCCCATCAATGCCCTAGATACAATATTGAGGTCCTTGAGTGATAATACCATAAACCAATATAGCACAACATATAAATTATGGTGGGATTATTGTCAAATGAACGATATTTCACCTTTCGATTGTCAAATCGTTGACATCATTTCATTCTTTCAGAGAATTTTGGATTCCTCCAATAACAGATTTGGCTCCTCTAATTCTCATCGGGCGGCCATATCATTAATAATTCAAGAGAACTTAGGAAATAATCCACAAATGAAATGATCTATTAGAGGTGTTTTTAGGCTTAGACCTCCTAAACCGAAATACGACCATACTTGGGATCCCCAAATAGTTCTTAACTATTTAGAATCCTCACAGCAGAGCAGCTTAACCCTTTAACTGTTGGTGGTCCCATTGAGGACCACCTCTGTTAGGTATCAATTTCGCGTAACCGGTGCGCTAAAAATGAGCCTTGCTGACAGAACGATATGTGTGGATTAGTCGGTGGTATTTTAGAGGACCACTACTGGTGGCTGAATACGTGATCAGCGCGCGCAACTATTATGTGGTCCCTTATCGGACCACCTTGCATAACGAGCAAGCATAAAAACTGTTTTCGCGCGAAGTGTTACATTGTGTTTTTTTTCTGACTTACTGGTGATCACGAAAATATATTATAAGAATTGTCATCTGCACTGTTGTAAAGGTGAATAAATTAATGTTCGAGTAAAAAGTATCAGATAAATCAATAACTTTTGTCATATAAAGGTAAGTACCACACTTCTAACCTCAAAAAGATAAATTTTGAATTTTAATTTTACATCTATATGCGACATCTTCGTTTATAGTTACATGCGTATGTTATTCAATATATGCTACTGATACTCAATACAAAGAGTGATTTTGAAATTTTATTCGGCTTACGAGTTATCGGAATTTGAATCTGGCACTTTTCTTTCAGAATATGACTTCGAAAACTAAATGGACGTTTCAAGAGCTTCAGAAAGCGACACAGGAGGAGCTTCTACAGATAGTAGCAGATTGTGAGGCAATATCCGACGCTCAGGCTATAAATTCCGATCTTGAAGGAGAAAGTGATGCCGACGACAATCTTCCATTGACAAAACAGTTTATTCCCAAGTCAAAACCTACCACCAGGGCAAAGTCAGGCATCATTGTTTCAAGAAGTGTATCAGCCAATACTTCTACCACTTCGGTAACGTTTATCAAGATGATTCAGATGATTCTGTAAAAGATCCCGATTATGAATATTCTGGATCAGACAGTGGATCTGAGATGACTAATGCTTGTAACAGTGGGATGAATGAATGTCAAGGAGCCTTAGACATCTCAACAAAGGACGTTGAAAATGATGAAGATGAACCAGAAGAGACAGGTGCTGATGGGGATGATATCGATTCATTGGACGAAAATTGGAAGCCAACCAAAGACCTATAAAGATTTCAACTATAATCAACCACAAGGTTCAAGGATATAGTTGGATAACAAATGGCACCATCGATTCACCTGTGCAGTATTTTCACGCAATATTCTCGGACGTAGTATATGATATGATTATTACCGAGTCTAACAGGTACGCAGAGCAAAAAGGAGTTGGTTTGAATTTTCAACGGGATGAGTTGCAAGCGTTTTTTGGTATGCTACTGATAATGGGCTTCCATACCCTGCCAAGCCTAAGATTGTACTGGTCAACAGATCAAAACTTCCATGTAAGCCGCATAAGTAACGTAATGTCACAAAAGAGGTTTCTACATATTCTTCGCTACCTTCACCTAAACGACAATGAAGTTATGCCACAGCGAGGACAAGAGAACTTTGATAAGCTATATAAAATACGTCCACTTGTTGATATTTTGAACGAACGATTTTCAACCCTTTACGCTCCCTACAGGGAACTCTCCATTGATGAAAGCATGGTTGGTTTCAAGGGTCGTACTACGTTGAAACAGTATATGCCCATGAAACCAGTGAAAAGGGGATTTAAAGTTTGGGTGATTGCTTGTTCTCGAACCGGTTACAACTTGGGTTTCAAGATATATGAAGGCAAAGAGCAAACTGATTCGGCAGGTATAAGCCTGGGAGAAAGAACCGTTCTTACAATGTCTGATAAATATAATGGTGAGGGGCGCTGTCTCTACTTTGACAACTTTTTCAATAGTTTTCCATTGCTCAAAATGCTTCTTGCAAAAAAATACATTCGCATGTGGCACACTAAGGAAAAATAAAAGTTTTTCCCAAAAAGTAAAATGAGGAACGATAAATCCCTGAAACGTGGAGAATCTGACTATTGCATGGCCGGTGATATTTCTGTATACAAATGGAAGGATCGAGGTACCAAACCAGTCCTACTTGCTAGCAATTTTCACGATCCAAGGGAAGAAACAACTGTTCTTAGAACGAATGCCCAAGGGAATCGCGAGGAAGTTATTTGTCCAAGTGCGGTATCAGATTATAATAAATATATGCTGGGTGTGGACAAGTTTGATCAGCTCATGTCTCCATATAATGTCTCTTGGAAAAGCAGGCGATGGTGGATGAAACTTTTAACTTTGTTTTTGATGCCTCAGTTGTAAATAGCTACATTCTCTACTCAGAAACGAAAAAACAGACTAAAGAGAAACCAATATCTCAACTACAGGACAAAAATTCAGTGCAAAGAGTGCAATGTTGGACTTTGCTTACAATGTTTTGAACAGTTTCATGTAAAAAAATAAAAGTTGCTTTATTGAAAGCTATCAAACGCATTTGACTTAAACGCACCCTAAATGTGTGGTGGTCACTATAAGGACCACCACCTGGACGCCATTTTGGAAACTGTAATCAACAAAATGTCAAATAAACAGTAGTTTTTGTCCCTGCTCACAAAAACTCAGGTGTTTATTACTCTTGTTGATGAAGATTGAAGTCTTGCACTATAAAGGGTTAAAATTTCTATCCGGTAAACTAGTAACTATTTTGGTTCTAGCAACAGGTCACAGAATTCAAACGATTTCCTTTATTAGATTCTCTAACATAAAATTTACAGAAACAAATATTGTAATATTGATTCCGGACTTAACGAAAACTTCAAAATCAAAGCTTTCCCAGCCTAGTATGGTTTTCCCTTATTTCTCACTTAATCAAAAACTCTGTGTTGCATCATGCATAAGAAAATATCTCAACGCAACAAGCACCTTGAGAAACCCAACCTGTGGCTCCCTCTTCATAACGCACAGTAAACCTCATGGCGCGGCAACAAAGCAACCTCTGAGCAGATGGGTGAAAGATATCCTCAAACAGGCAGGAGTGGATACCACAGTATTTCAAGCACACTCAACTCGACATGCTTCTACGTCATCAGCCTTACGAAACGGTGTTTCCATCGACACAATAAGGAAATCAGCAGGTTGGAGCACACACTCGGATAGCTTCGCAAAATTTTACAACAGACCATTGTCTGAATCTAATAATTTTGCCGAAACAGTGTTATCAGGGAAATAATGATGTTCTTTGGTTTAGGCATCAGTATATTGAATGCCCTTATTCTGTTACTTGTATTTCAGCTTATAATAAATATCCGTTTTGCTTCATTTGTTTGATAACATAATGTTTATATCTCTTTAGGAAAGGCATTTTTTGGCAAACACTCTTTAAACATCTACACAATTATGTAATATTGAGGACTGGACCTGAAATATAATATATCGATCAAAAGAACTTACCTGAAGTTCGATCGTTATTATATGAAGGTCCAGTCCGAAAATATTACAATCCCTACACACCCAAGGAAGAATCTAACCCAGAAGCTATTTATGTGTTTTCCAAAAGATGCCGAATGAATACTTTAAAACAATGAGTTGAATACGTTCCGATGGAGCGACTGCAGAGGGCGACCGGCACAGGGCCGGATTCTTTTAATTTTACTTTGAACCTTGTGCTAAAAGTGAAAGGGACACATACTACACAATTATGTAATATTTTCGGACTGGACCTTCATATAATAACGATCGAACTTCAGGTAAGTTCTTTTGATCGATATATTAAAACGTCTCGCAATTACAAATGTGTATAGATAAATGCATATGGAATATATGGAAAAGAAAAAAAACTTTCGTTTTAAACGCTTTATTTCACGACGTTGCCAGCTCTTGTACCATTATATTAGATAACTATTCAAGGATTTCAAGGTCTGAAATCTGAACAAAGGATACCTACTGATAAATACGCACCCGAAATAAGACTCCTAATGTTATTTATGTCATTTTTTTCTACTTCTTAAATAACCAATTGTAAGAATGAATGATGGAAGGAAGCGACTCAGTGGAGCTGAGTATAGAAAAAAGGCCAAAATGAAAAAGGAAGAACAAGATTATCAGTAAAACGATCAAAATTGACAGTTTTCTTGAAAGTGGAAGTAGAAGCAGTATTGTAAGGCCAGGAACTTCAACCACATACAGTGATAATAATACCGAAAAACAAATGGGCTCTATTCAACAATCTGCTTTTGAAAAAACGGATATGTATGTTTTTGACAAAGAAGCGGTAGAAGAAACGTCAATTAGTATAACAACTGAAGATGCGTATCAGTATCACACGTCAAGTACAAGTAATGACCAAGTGCAAACAACAGTAAATCTAAATAAAGATCCAGCTTTATTGGAAATTAACGATACTTTAAGAGAGATTATGGCAAGGTACGGCTTCGATCAAAACAAGTCTTGTGACTTCTCTAAAAGTGAAAAAATATATGCGGATCAGCGTCGTTTCTTGCCAGTGAGTATCTTTCAAAGGAAGATGAAATATAATGAAGTGAAAGACCGAAATTGGCTAGTTTGTTCTGAAAGTAAAAATTCTGTATTGGCATTCGGTCCACTGCAGTATAAAACTCAGTTCGAGAACGAAGGATTTAATGACTGGACGACGATTCAATTACACACAATCACAAAAGGAGAAGAAGATGAAAATACATTATGTTTCCTAAAACACAACCCGAAATGCACCAAGTCTGAAGGAATATACAGTTTTTCCATAATAGCGTGTGGTGATCATGTTACAATAACAAGTGAAGAAAGTATACCATATCTTTGTGACCACTTGGACTCATGCTACGAAGACCCTAAAAAATGGAAATGTATAAACAAAGGAAACAGTGAACAGTGTCATCACTGCATATCTAAACATGTGCTCAGGATCTCAAGCCAGAGAAGTATGGCAATGTCAGTTAACAATGAGCTGCAAGTACCTGGGACTCCAGAAAATGAAAGAAAAATTACAATTGGGAAAGGGGAGATTATAGTCATCGTTGTCTCCACCATAAGTACTATAAGCTGCATGTAATCTTTATGCCTCATGTGTAACAAGAAAAAAGACTTTAGCAGTCACGTGATTATAATCTCTCTTACCACAAGCGCAATAAGCCTTTTTTCATCATTCTATGACATGATTTGAAATATAGAAAAAGTGTCACATGTGATCTACTGCAAGCCCAAACACTTCCTACAAAGCCAAATTACTTTAGTGCCATGTATTTTATGTCAATTTATCTTGTGTAATTTTTATTATTGTGAAAAAGTCTTGTTACTACTAGAAAAAATGCAGAACATCGAGTAGCTCAGCATGAAAACTCTGCCCGTCATAAATCAAGTATCCTTAGTTTGAAAGCTAGAAGTGAGATTGATGGCCGAATTGACAATTTATTGCAGGTCCAGATCGATGAAGGAATTACTTATTGGAGAAATGTTCTGAAGAGAGTTGTTGCCGTAGTCAAGCGACTGTGTTCTAGAGGCCTCGCTTTCAGAGGAAAAAATGAAAAGTTTGGTGATCCACATAACGGAAATTATTGCATGATTTTGGAACTGCTAGCGGAATTCGATCCTTTTTTAGCTTGTCATATTGAACGATTTGTAAATCAAGGATCAGAGAATACCAGTTACTTATCAAGAACCATTTGCGATGAGTTTACCCTGTTGATGGGACATACAGTCTTAACCCTTCGCCGGTCGCGCAGCGGTACTCCATGCCGCAATTTAAATTTTTAATACATTTTTCTATCGGTATATTTGTCCTACGCCCTGGCCGTCTAGGTATGCAATCATGTCTATTTTTAGGAGCGCCTGGCTTGCACGAAGTTTATTGGTGTAAGTCTGTCAGTTTGTTTCGGAGCGTCAAAGTAACGAGAGCTGATCTGCGGTATTCCGTGCCGCAACGCGACCGGTCATGTAAGTAAAGTTTGAAATGATACCTTTTGTATTTTTGATATATATATATATATATATATATATATATATATATATATATATTGCACAGAAAACTTTATTTTAAATAGTCTAAATAATCTGGCATTAGTTTTCAAAGTTTTGTAATTATTTTTGAACAAAAAAATATAAGCTCGGTATTTTTTTAGGGATAGAAGAGCCTTCAGGAAACCACTTACTGAGAAAGAGTTACGTTACATAGCGGAGAACTGGTCTGATTATGAGGATGATGTTGTCGATTTTGAGAGTGAAAGCGAAGGAGAAGAGGAAGTCATTGAAGAAGATTGCTATAACAGTGAGTCGGAGCAGTCCGCTGATGAATTTTCCGAAGAAACCGAATCCTTTTTTGGGCCAAATGAAAATGAACGCTTTTATATTGGAAAAAATGAAGAGACAATTTGGAAAAGCACCCCTGTAATTCAAGGTAACAAAACCTGGGCTAAGAATATTATTAAAGTTTTACCTGGATCAAAAGGAGCGGCCAAAAATGTGTCAAAATCGTTAGATTCGTTTCTTCTTTTTTTGACTAGGGATATGGTATTGTGCACTAATATTTATATAGAAAATGAACTTGCAAATTTTTCCCGAGACCGAGATTGTAAATTAACTTCTTCCGATGAAATTTTGGCATTATTTGGAGCACTTTTCATAATTTCCATAAAAAAAGGAAACCATGTGAATGTTGAAGAGCTTTGGGCCAGGGATGGGACTGGAATGATTCTGTTAAGAGCACTATTCAATTATAAAAGATTTTTGTTTCTTCTTCGTGCCCTTCGTTTCGATGATATAACAACAAGAAAAGAACGCGAGAAATTTGATAAATTAGCAGCGATAAGAACGATATTTGAGGATTTTGTCAAGAATTGCATGGAACATTATAGTTTGGGGGAGTTTATCACAATAGACGAGATGTTACATCCATTCCGAGGACGATGCGGATTTGTTCAGTATATGCCACTCAAACCTGCTTAATATGGCATCAAATTATATGCTCTTTGTGACAGTAAAACGTATTACACTTGGAAATTTGAAATATATTGTGGATTACAACATGAGGGACCCTTCAAAAATTCAAACAAACCATTCGATATTGTGCAGAGATTAGTGGAGCAAATAAAAAACACTAAAAGAAATTTAACTACAGATAATTATTACACTAGTTATGAATTGGCAGAATATCTTTTAAAAAATGGTCTAATTTTGACTGGTACACTAAAAAAAAAACAAAAGGGAATTACCGCCTGAATTCCTACCGAGCACGTTGCGGACAGTTGGATCGTCTATGTTTGGATTCCAACCTGATGTCACTTTAGTATCCCATGTTTCTAAAAAAATAAAGCTGTAATTTTGCTGTCCACCATGCATAACAACGATGAAATTGATGAGAAAACACAAAAACCAGAAATAATATTACATTATAACAGAACAAAATCTGGCGTCGATACAGTCGACCAAAAATGCTCTTCGTATACAACACAAAGAATCACAAGAAGGTGGCCTCTAGCAATATTCTTTAGAATTTTAGATATTGCAGGAATAAACTCCGAAATTATAATCAATAATAATAGACCAGCAGATACGCCGCCAAGAAGAAGGAAGTATTTGACCTCTCTAGGTTCATCCCTTATGGAAAATCATCTAAAGGAACGCCCTTCCTAAGGACATCAGGGAATTCCTATCTCGCGCTACAACACTCCTGTTAATGTCCCTGTCGCACTGACTGAAAATCGGATTGGTCGTTGTCATATATGCAGTGCACACAAAAATAACAAAACAACAGTTACCTGTAGTCAATGCAAAAGATTTGTTTGTAAATCACACTGTGAAAAATTGGTGCAATGTAATAGTTGTCTTTATCCCCCAATGGAGGAAGACTAGTTTTTAAAAACTATATATACTCGTATATATATATATATACATATATTCCTTTTTGTAAAACGTTTACTTGTAGAAATGTATTTTTGATTTTTATTACTTGAGAATCTCTTGATGTTTTTGTATTTATTTTGAGTTACAATACTTATTTAATAAATAAAGCATTTACTACGACTATAATTGTTTAGTATTGTATGTATTTTTCAATTTAAATCCATTTTACTAGTGAGGCTAGAATTATTTTACCTGCGGTATAGAGTACCGCGGTGCGACCGCTCATGGGATTTTCAAAGGCGCGCCCGCCGCAGGGTTAAAACAGATTGGAAACGAGATAAGAGAGGCGAAATAATATTCCCTAATCATCAATTCAACACCGGATATATCACATGTGGATCAACTTACCCTTGTCATTAGATATGTTTTGGAAACAGGCGAACCGTGCGAAAGATTTCTCAAGTTTTTGTCGTCAATGGGACATAAAGCTGAAGAAATGTTTTCTGCCATTATTTCGGAACTCAAGACACTAAACATAAATATAGAAGACTGTCGTGGACAGTCATAAGATAATGCCGCGAACATGTCTGGCATATACAACGGCTTACAAGCAAAAATTAAAGACCAAGCACCTTTCGCTTTTTACGTACCTTGTTCTGAACATTCTTTGAATTCAGTGACAACTGCTGTTGCTGAATCTTGTACAGAAGCTTGTCGCTTTTTCATGCTGCTACAGGAAATTTACGTTTTTTTAGTAAGCTCGACACATCTCTGGCAAAAATTAACCAGTGAAATCGGGAAAGGCAAAACCCTGAAGAGAGTGAATGTAACACGTTGGTCAGCCAGAGAGGACGCTTGTAAGAGTTTGGGAGATTCTTGGCACGAAGTTCTTGAAACTTTGGAATCAATCAAGGACGATTGTACCGAAAAGCATGTAATGCCAAATGAAGCGGCGGGGATACTTTTTAATTTAGAAAAACCGGAAACGGCGGTAATGGTTGTTGTTTGGAATGATTTTTTGGAGAGAATAAACAAAGTTAATGTTCTAATTCAGGCTTTCACCGTAGATTTGATCACCGTTGCCGATCTTCACGAATCACTCTGTAAGTTTTTCGTAACTGAACGAGAGAACTTCAAGTATTTCGAAGAAAAAGCGATGGAATTAAGCGTATCGAAGCAATATACAACAGATATTGGAAAAAGGGCAACCTAAAAGAAAAATAAGATTTAACGAAACACCCGATGAAGAAATTAGAATGACTGCGAGTGAAACTTTCTGGGTTAACACGTTTCTCATCCTCGTACATAGACTCGTGTCCGAGGTAGGAAAACGTCAGGAGGCTTACAACAGGTTTAACGGGAAGTTTTCATTTCTAACTAAAATAGGTGAGTTGTCAACATCGACCCTAACGAAAAAAGCAAATTTCTTGGAAAAAATGTATCCTAAAGGTGCGTCCAGACATGCAACAAAACATCGTATCGTAACACCGTCGCGCATCAAGTCTAGACCACACTGCGTAACAGCGCAACACCGCAACATTGAGGGGTCCGATCGGTTGTCGGTTTTCTGCCGTCGCAACAAAGGAATGTTACGCGCTGATGTTGCACCGCTTGTTTGCTTGTTTGGACGGGTGTGCGTACATACTCGCGTTTTATCTTCCGTTGTATTTATTTAGTTGAAACAATTGCAATGGAGTGGACGGAAGCATCTTCTATTGATTTTATAAATAGTTACCAAAATAAAGATATTTTGTGGGATACAAAACATCCGAAATATTATAATAAAATAAAAAAGCATGATGCTTGGGAAGAACTTGCTGTATAATTTAAAACGACAGTAGATGAATGTAAAAAAAATGAATACTCTATTATCAGCACTTAGGCGAGAGAAAGACAAAATTAAAAAGAATCAGTACTGGAAAAGGTAAGTTTGAATGAGTGAATTTTAATTTACTCTTGATATATTTTTATTTAGGTACTTTTGAATTACAAATTGTTTTTTATTTATTATAGGGCTTTCAGATGTCTACGAAAGTAGTTGGTATGCATTTAAAAGTATGCAATTCCTTTGGGACAAAAATCAGGTTCGAGAAACACAAAGCACTGTGTGTATTAAATTAAGTACTACATATAGATATCTTGCCACAAAACTCGATGATTATTTTGAAAGTACGCTGCTAATTCGTCTCTAATTAGTGCTGCACTTCCGGTGGGTTTTCTGGGAACATTTCTAATTGGAAGCAATGAGGACATTGTTCCATTGGTTATAGTTTTATAGGTTCCTTCTATAAGCGTTCCTTCATTTTCTGTATCGAAAGTTTCACGTGGCGTATACAGAGCAGCAGATGTGGAACTTTTCTTTAAAAAATTATGTAGTTGAGCTATTGCCATTATAATTAATTCGGCCTTCTTAGGTTCAAGCAATATTGGTTTACGAAGTACCCTAAAAACGGCTGAGGTAATGCCAAATACATTTTCGACAGTTCTTCGTGCGCGAGATAATCTATGATTAAACACTCTTCATGGTGATCCTTTCGGATGTATTCCCAAAAACGGTTTCATTAATGAATCAGTTAAAGCAAATGCCTCGTCTCCAATAAAAAAGTAGTGAATTTTCAGTTGCATGCCATCCTAAGCTTCCGGTTCGGGAAAATTTAAATTATTTGTACTAATTTTTCGTAAAGAGAGCAATTTTTAAAGATACCACCATCTGAAATTCTTCCTTGTCCTCCAGCATTGACATACAAAAAGTTGTAAACAGCATCCACTAAAGCAAAAAGAACTACACTGAATGTTGATTTGTAATTAAAAAACTCGCTTCCAGTGTTTATTGATGCTTCTAAAACAACATGTTTTCCATCTAAGGCACCCAGACAATGTGGAAACTTTCAGGTTTTCTCGTATTGTTTTGCCACTTCTATCCATTTTTCTGGTGTTGTTGGTATCTGAAAATTGAAATAAACAACTGTGTCAAAAATTCGGCAATGTTTTTATTACCCAACTAAACTTTTTTACTAAATATTTATTTTAAACAAAAGTTAGATGATACTCCTAATTATTTTAGATTGAAGATGATGAAGAAGGTGAAGGTGAAAAAGATATACCGAGTGAAGAACCTACATTAGCGGATAGCGATAAAAATTCTGCTTCACAAGAGATTCAAGAGAATATAGAAAACAGACCGAAAAGGAAACTAACGGAGGTGACACCTAGAAAACGCAAAAAGGAGTGAAGATTCTGAGAAACTAGATCAAGCTTTTAAAATATTGTCCGATGCATCAGCAAATGCCAATAACCTACGGGACGAAAATGAATGTCAGATATTTGGAAATCTTGTGGCTAAAAAACTGGTAATGTACAACAAGATATCATGAATGTTTTATTTAATGCAGACAGGATCCATCTCAGGCAAACTTCAATCAATTTGGATTATTTGCAAACATAGTGTACTCATAATTTTCAGTCAGACTTCACAAATTCTATGCCACAACATTCTCAATTTGAACACTATCAGGATAGCCAAAGATCTAATTTTACTCAACAACAATCATAGTTACCATCTCCAGCATCTACTTATGATAGTTCTAGTATTTCGATTCATTCAAGTCGCACTACTCCAGTCACTACCTCTTTACCACACCAATTACTGGATATGCCCGACATTGAATTAAGGTATTTATAAAAAAATATTTTCAGAAATAGTGTTTAACATACTTGTTTAATAAAATAGTTTCTTACCTGTACACTTTCTTTTTATACTTCTACGATAGCTTTACATACTTCAGGAACTATAGTACTTATCGATTGTTTAGACATTTTTAAAAAGATATTGTAGACTGGTATAGAAATCACCAGTCGGCACAAAACGAATTGTTACTGCCAATCTGTCTTGGAAAGAAATTGCCCTTCTCCATCTAGTATCTTTTCGTCCTATTTTTGGTCCAATTACATTAATCAAATACTCGAAGTCTGTTGGAGATATTCTGGTAAAATTTTTGTAGAGGCCACTAATTGCCTGAAATTTTAAATCCTGTAGTAAGTGTCTTCCACTGTATGCCCTTCTATTAGTATACAACTTTGTCTGCCACCAGCGTCTTTCTACCCGCGTTTTTTTATTTTTCGAAATAATGCATAAATATGTAAGCTGCTGCAGAAACCTCCATTTCGTACCAATCGTACCTCACAACTAGAAAAAGACAATTCAGACGGAACGGCAGTATGTTCTGCTGCTAGATTACGCGATGATGTTAGTATTTTTGATCATGTCGTAATTTCGATGCGTAACAACAATTGTTGCGTGACGGTGTTACGATACGATGTTTTTTGCATGTCTGGATGCACTTTAACGATTTAGAAACTGACCTAGTTCAAGAATGCGTACACCTTCAAGGCCAACTTTCTTCTCAAAGAATTTTAATAAAACTCAGGTTCATTAAAAAGTCTATCTTCGTTTCTGCAAAATCAGAATTTGGAGAACATTTATCCAAACTTGGATATAGCAGTTCGCATGGCTTTGTGTATACCAGCGACAAATTATTCGGATGAGAGAAGCTTTTCTTGCTTAAAGCGGGTGAAAAGCTATCTACGATCTACAAGTCAAGAAAAGCTAAATACTTTAGCTCTTTTGTGCATAGAGTCAGAACTTATGAACAATATTTCATACGATGGTTTAATTGACGATTTTGCGAATATAAAATCGCGCAAAAAGGTAATTTAAAACTTTTATATCTTAATTGATTTTATTCTTATCAAGCGGGTTCTTAACCCTTAAACGGGCAGCGATAGAAGTAGGTCTATATTAAAAGTCCTGACTAATTTTTTGAACTTTTATTGATCAAATACAACAGAAAATAACATTTTTCAGATAAAAAAATTAAAATAAAAAAATACTAGTTGTATCTTCGAATGCACATTGCTTCTAGGAGGAACATTACTTGGAATGGTAACTTGTGAAGCAGTTTCTCTGATTAGCTCCTGATACGATGCATAAGCGCAAATTACATTTTTGACATAAAATTCTTGTTTGTCCATTTGTGCAAAGCCTACAGCGTTATTTTTCAGTGAAAACTGGAAAGTGTCCAACGTTGTCAAACCGGACACCTTCAGTAGGCCGTGGAGCAACGGGAACCTTTATTTTGTTTTGAGGGAGCAAGTTTGCTGCAGCAGAAGTTCTTTTTCTGGGTACGTTACGAGATTGAATCAAAGACTTTGCGATGTTTATTCTGAAGTCTTTGAGCTTATTATATTTTTCGCTGGTGAGGCTAGATCTCTCCGATACAATAGCCAGGCATTATTGACAGCTATATCAATAATCTGACTAAACATAGCGAGATACCATCGCTTTGATTTGAAGGGAGTCTTGTACAGTGAAACCAGCATATCAGATAAATCTACGCCTCCCATATGAATGTTGTACTGTTTGACTATTTGAGGGCACTGAACGTTTACCTTTTTCTTTTGTTCTTTACTAAATCGGCTAACTTCAAACACTGGACTGTGCGAAATGTACGAACTCGCCAGAGTCACACATTTAGTGTCTGCCCATTTTATCACCGCTAGTCCCACGGAATTGTCTACTCTGTAATCAAAGCTACCTCTCCCCTTCCGTAGAAGTTCTTTGTCACTTAGCAAGGGACATCCTCTAAGTCTGTTGCTTCTAATGGTTCCCAAACTTGCCAATTTTTTTATTTTTCTTCAAGTATTCAATTAGTTCCAATGAACAAAGGAAGTTATCAAAATAGACGAAAGACTCTTCTGGTTTCTGAATAGTTCTGCACAGGACAAGTACCACTTTTGCACCAAGTCCCATTTGTTGTTCCTCCTTTGAAAATAGAATTTCGTCAAAAGTACTAGAGCCGGTATAGATGAGAAAGTCTTGCACAATCCCTGACACGCCTGCTCGAACGAACATCTTGAACCCCCACTTCTTTGGCTTTTTAGGCATATATTGGCGCAGACTTCCAGCTTTCTTGCCTTTGTAAGCAATCATCATTTCATCTATAGAAAACAAACCTTCCTCTTCGATAGCTATACATTTTTGTCGCAGTTTTTCTATAAGGGGGCGAATTTTGAATAATCTATCTCCTTGCGGATCAGTATTGTTATCCTGAAAGTGTATGCGTCTTCGCAATTTCTTGAAGCGCTTTACAGGCATAACATCGGCAATAATACTATATCTCGTTTCTATGGCCCAGTAGTCTTCGATTGTTGGCATTTGGACTACCCCCATTATCAACTCAATTCCTACAAACGACCTTATTTCATTAGCTGTAGTATCAATAGAACGCCCAGTTGTCAGTGCGGAGTAAATATTCGTTTGGTGTGCAATATGCTCAAACAAATCATCGTCAAAATTTTTTTCGAAATAAGCCAGAGGGGAATATTCTCCGTCTACTCCAGCAAAAAAGACATCTTTTGGATATCTGATGTGTTGGAAATCTGTTTTGCTCCAAGTGTAACGTTTATCACCACCTAGTATAGAATTATCTCTCGATGTTTGCACAAAATTCGCTAAAGGTAAATCATCTTCTGATTCCCAGTCGCTTGAAGTATCAACTACTGGTAAGCATTTGCGCTTCTTAGATGTGGGCGGCTGCTGATAATCGGGGTCCAAATCGCTATAGTCTCCGCCAAACAGCTCCTCCTCATCTGATGATTTGCCAACGTCTGATACACATGGATCGTCCGGTGGTAGCACAACAACAATACGTGGAATCTTTGCTGCTTTTCCGTAAAATATGCGGGGAGCGATACCCTGAAATAGTTCTTGAAGTTACCATGTATTCTAACATAAATTGCGTATCAAATGCCTTACGTTATTTTTAATGGGCAATGTGCATCTAGGGATACACACATTTGTAAGACAAAAACTAACCTCAAAAATTTATTCAATGAAAAACTAAAGCAATGAAGACGCAAAGGAAGCATCAGCTTTCATAATTATATAATTACGAACACACCAGAGGCTGAAATAACTAATTTGTACTATATTGAGCTTACCGGAGTCAAAACTTGTTGATTATCCATAACAATGACACACAGTACCACCTACCATGCGGACAACTGCAAATAAAATGAACCGGCATAGGCGACACAACGTTGCTAGTGAATGTATCTCACACTATACACCGCCCAATTCGCTACATTTTAATGGGTTTTTACATACATGCCAGTACCATGTGACCGTATCTCAGGAGAGACATCGACCGTTTAAGGGTTAACACATACACTGTAAGTCCAATAAAAATATATAACATTTTTTAGTTTTTTAGTTGTAAAATTTGACATTTTCTTCCACCTTATTTTCTCCGTGTAGGGTATCGAAATGCAGAGATCACAAGGGGCCTACTGGCGGCAAATGTGTTAATCCGCCACTGGACATAGAGCCGTCATGACTAAAAACCGTTTTTCAATTCTTCTGTCTGCAATCAGATTCGATGATTTAGGAACAAGGGCAGAGCGGAAAAAAGAAAATCCAGCAGTGGCAATATCACAAATCTTCAGCAAATTTATTGACAATTGTCAGCATTCATATGGAATGGGCGATGCGGTGACAATCGATGAAATCCTTGTAGGTTTTAGAGGGCGAACGCATTTCAAGATGTACATTCCGAACAAGCCACGCAAATATGGCATCAAAATAATGTGTTTAACAGATTCCAGAACAAGCTATCTCTATAACGCGTATATTTATACTGGAAAAAATTCAGATATAATCGGTCTGAGCACTGAAGAGCAGACATCTTCGAAGCCAACTCAGGCAGTAATACGCTTGGCAAAACCTCTTTTTGGTAGTAATCGAAATATTACAGCTAATAATTGGTTTACATCTATAGAGCTTGTGGATATTTTGTGGAAAAACAAACTCACCTATATCGTCACAATGAAAAAAAAAAACGAGAAATTCCACTTGAATTTTTGCCGAGTTAAAGTAGAGAAGAAAATTCGTCATATAGGGCAATTCTGTTTGTATCTTGCCTAATATATTGCTATCTTAACCATATCGTTTTATCAAACTATTAACAATACTGGTTACAAAATTCATATTCTGTTCACTACTTCTTAGCAGGTATTGTTAGAAGTTTCGGGAGCTAGCAATTTCGCTATAAATAAAGAGATCACGTGGCTACACTGGCAGGTATCTGTCATCTTTTTACATTTTTCCGTTCTGGGTCAGGAAACTAGAAAGTTAGGAGCCTTGTCATTGTCAGTGAGCTACATAACCTCACATTTTGACCGATTGCATCCTACATTTTCAAGTGCAAACTATTCTTTCGAGGTGTTCCCCTGTGCGTTCTGTATTCTTCATGACGACTTCCAGAAGCAAACGAACAAACAAAGCTCAAATGGAGATCATTATAGATTTTTTAGGGGAGAACCGTATACTTGTCACGCAAAAAATGCACCCGCAAAAAAACGGCGACTGCGAAAACTTGTGGGATAAGTTAATTGAAAAACTGAACTCTGTTGAGACCGGTGCTAGGAAGGACACAAAAAAATGAAAAATTGTAAGTAATCGCATTATCGGGCAGTAGTAATATCAATAATAAAACCATCATTCTTTTTGTTTCTGTATGAGTGGAAATCAAAAACCAAAAGCTCGTCTATATAAACATTCCATCACGGAAACGGGAGGTGGTGGCTACACTTGTAAAGAACTGACGGATTTACAAAACAGACTTTAACATGTATTGGGTGGTTGGATCCATATCATGGGATGTCCCAGTCTAACTAATATTGAGCCGGGACTACCTGCAGAAATTGAAATAGATGAGCTGCAAGATGATGCCGAAAGAACAGAAACTGGAAGAGAAGAGGAAAATTCTGATAAAATATCTCCACCAGTTTCAAAACACCTATATTCAGGACAGGTGGGTTGTTAGTATATTACTATTGCTGTTGCCAAAAAACATCAGCCCTCCCTTTTAATTTAATTAGTTAAACTTTTTTGTATAATTTATATCCTTATCTTTTAAAAATAAGAAAAAGTAATATCTAAAATGTTTTGTTTCTATTGACACCTCAAAAATAAAGGAGCAAGGCATTTACATACTAAACTTGGACTAATTTAGTTATTGTGGTTTGTAAAGTTTGTCACAACAAGGCACTGGTTGAAGAGTGTTCACAAGAAAAAAAAAGTGCTTTCTGCTTTTATTTGAAGTTTTGTTTCTTTAAAATATAGATTTTTTGTAGTGTGCAAAATTTAATGTTCTCCATTTACAAGAGAATTTGGTTTTCACAAGAAGTACAAAATTTGATGAAAAAACCATAATTTGATTTATTATTCATGATTGTATGCAATGTTTAACTTTAAGCTGAGCTTATCGATATACAGTACATACAGACATATCATTTTATTTACTATACTACACCTGAAAGTTGTCGGACTATTCTCATTGTATTGTTTTTGCAGCTTCAAGGAAGAAAAAGAAAAGGCCTTCTCAACCCCAAAGTACACAGCTGCAAGAAGCAGCTGAATTATATGCATGCAGTACAAGGGAAATGGCAGAAGCTGTGAAAACAATGGCTGCTGCAATATTACAACTAGCTGAAGGACTATCAGATATAGCAGTTGCTCTTAGCAATGTCTCAAAAACCTCAAGATGAGGAATAAAAATTGTAATAAGTGGTAATAAAATACTAAAATCTACATTAAACATTTATTTTTGTAAACATTATTCTTTATAATTCATGTGTTCGCATTTGAAAATTGATTTAGAAGTTGCTGGCGGATGAACCTGCCCTCTGTCAGAAAATTATTGCCTGAAATTGCAGCAATATTAAAATGGCTGCTGTCACTAGTCTCTTCAGTATATCATCAGAGTTATCATTATCTTCATACTCTTGTTCTGAAATATTATATATTCTGCAAATATTATGCAAAACAGCGCAAGCATAAATTATCATTTCACTTGTGTCGGGAGAGTAATGAAAAACTCTGTCTCTTCGTAAGCACCTAAAACGGGCTTTCCAAACACCAAAGCCATTTCAATCACATTGCGAGTGTGGATGTGTATGCTATTATAATTACCTTCAGGGGTATTCGGCCTAGTCTCTAGGATTGGTGTCATGAGCCATGGCTGAAGATGATAGCCTGAATCACCAAGTAGGTAGCAGTTCCTCCTTCCATCTTCATACTTTTGTCCGAGATGTGTCTGGATGTTTGAGGAATCCCATATTGCAGCATCATGGACTGCTTCAGAATACTTAGCATTCACATTGGTTAACATTAATTGAGAGTCAAAAATCTGTAAAATATTGTGAATTATGTTCTAAGTCAAGGCTATATAAATATGATCTTACTGCTTGGACATTCACACTGTGAAACCCTTTTCTATTAATATATGCTATTGATGGATTAACTGGATCATCTATTTTGGGTGGCACTATCGCAATATGAGTACAATCGATAACGCCTATGACATCTGGGAATTGGGCGATTCTCCAAAAATCTGAAAATTATGAACGTATGATATGCTGTAGACCATCATTAATTTACAGAAAATATGTACCCATCTTTGACTCTTCTAACTTCTTCTAAAGTTGTAGGAAACTTGATATATAGAGGTGACAAATATAATGCAATTAGTCTGCTTATTTTGCTTATTACTCTGCTCATTACAGGTTGACTGATTGCTATAATAAAATCCTTTCCTATGGTTGTTTGATAACCGCCATGAGCATAAAATAATAAACTTGAAAAGACCTGAAAATAATTTGCTTAATGACAGGCAAAAAATTAAAAATTTATATTACATCACAGTGTGAATAATTATGTTAGAATAATATGCTGATTATTGTTAGTACGAAAAAATAGTTTTTTGTTACCTGCAGATGAAAAGGTAGTGTCTCTTCTTGAAGCTTCACCTACATATTCTTGTAGCTGAGTAATTAAATCTATTGCTGCTTTATTTAAACGAAATAATTTTTTGAACTTGTCGGGTATTTCCAACGGATTGCTTGTGTCTCTAATATTTCGGAACTGCAAGCGTAAACTTCGACTGCAATTTGTTAGTTATGAGATTATACAAATAAGAAAGTGTATATAAATACACTTACCTTGCCAGAACGTTTTCAATTAAATGGCGAAAGCATACATCAAAATTCACAAAAACTGGATTGACGGCCATTTTTCTGCATTAACAATACTATTATCTTAGCAACTACCAAAACCTACTTGCCGAGATAACAATATCGAAAAACAAGATCTCTTTAAAATGACAGATCATCTTGCTAAAATTAAAATATACTGAACAGAATAGAAGAATCGCAAACATTGCCTATTCATAGCAAGATCTCGTTATAATGACAAGTTACAATATTGCTATAGCCAAACAGAATTGGCCTGATTGTATGGATTTAGAGAAGAGATCACTATGGTATCTTACGTAGGTAAGAAACGTAAAGCTACAGTATCAGGTCGGGTTCATACACGACTTAACGTAAGCTAACTTAAGGATCAGCTGTCTCTACACCAGTGTCCTCCACATGTTACGCCTCCAGATAGTAACTAGCTAGTGACTTCCAGTGGTGGTCAAACGTTTTGGTGACATCACATCCATTTTTTGACATGATTCGGGTGATTTCGGAGCTCATGTTACCCTCGGATAGCCTTTCCATACGGATTTATGCTTGTATTCACGTAATTATAATAGTCCTGTAGCGTCGCCTGTGTTGTGTGCTCCACGACGATTTACAGATCAAGGGGAAATCATTTCTTTTTGTTTGTGTTTTATGTTCTGTATTTGTTTGCTTTCGCATAAAGGTAAGAATTTATTAATGTGAATGTCAACAACCGTTGTGGTATAGTTTTTCTTTGGTGTTCGTTTTAAACGGTCCCTAGACTATCAATATTAATGCACAATATTTCATATTGCGCAATATTATTGAATGTATGTGGATAATATTGAAATATTGTGCAATATAATTATTGACCAAATCAAACTCGCCTTGATATTTATTGCGCAATCTGAAAAAAAGTTAGTCTGTGGGTAATATTGCACAATAATTAATCAGTTCTGTGTCGAGCGTTTGTGGGAGTGTAACTCGAGAAAAATTTGTGAGGATGACTTCCAAAGAAGAGGAAAGGAACTTTATTTTGGAGTGTATAAAAAGTAACCGACAAAAGAAAAATGAGCAGTATGACCAGTTACTTCGCAAATACAGAGAGAAATATCCTGAAGCGGATGAGGGTCAATTAGTAAAAAAGTTTAACTCATTACGTACCAATATCCGAAAAGAGTTGAAGCGAATAAAGGATAGTGAAAAAAGTGGGACAGGAACCGATGATATAGCCGAACCTACATTATGGTATTTCGACGAAATGAGGTTTCTTGAAGGTTTGGAAGTGCCATGTAAGTCGCAAAGCTCTATGAGCCTGGATAACGAAGAGGAAGAAGAAACCATTGAGAGATTTGATACGGCTGATATCACTAATCAAAACAATGTAAGTATTTTTTTATTTTCATTTATGATAAATAGCCGTTATAATAATTTATTTAAACATTCTTTGCCATGAAACCTGACCTTCATTGTTAAAGAAATTGCAGTAGGTATCTCTCACAACTTTTGCACTCATAGTTGCATTTGTGATTTATGCAGCTTGCAAACCTGTGGCACTGCCATTCGTCCTCCAATTTCCTTCCACAATCGTACCAGAAGCCAAATCTTCAGTGTCTACGGAACCTTAAGAAATATATGTATGCTGTTGGTTTTTTCTAAGATAATTATGCAAGTAACAACATGCTAACATAATTATTTGAACTTTGTCAGGGGATAGAGGGATGCATCTCTGAAATACACCAAATCTAGAAACCAAAATTCCAAATGCGTTTTCTACTATACGCCGTGCACGACTAAGTCGATAATTAAAAATTCGCTGCTCAGCTGTTAATGCGTTTTGACTGTAAGGTTTCATAAAATTTTCGGTCATTGTAAATGCATCATCCCCACAAAGACAAATGGTAGTTTTTTTTACTGTTCGGTAGTTCACGTGGTTCTGGATTTTGTAGTAATTTGTTAGATAGTGCTCTTCCAAATTCAGTATAGTTCAAAACACCTCCGTCTGATATCCTTCCATTTATGCCAGCATCAACCATAATAAATTCATAATTCGAATTTACCACTGCCATCAGTACGATACTAAAGAAGTGCTTATAATTATAAAAGTATGACCCTGAACTAGGAGGATTTTTGATTGCGACGTGCTTCCCGTGCACTGCTCCCAAACAGTTAGGAAAATTCCACTGATTGTTAAATCCTTCTGCAGTAACTTTCCATTCAGCTTGTGTTGGAATCTGCAAAAGAACATAACGTTAAAAGTAAAAGCGAAATAAATACCTAAATGTAAAGAGTATATCCGTTGCTATATTATATTAATTTTCTACTTTTTCTAATATAAATTATACATTTTGTTACAGAATGGAGGTCGACCACCTACAAAGAAAAATAAAAAAGACAATTCTGAAAAACTAGTTTCATTGGCATGCCAACGGCTTCAGCAGCCGCCAAATGATTACCAAAAAATCTGTTTTGCATGGGCTGTTGAACTTGAGAAAATGCAACCTGTACAACAACTGTTTGCAAAAAAAACTATAAACGACATTCTATTTGAGGGACAAATGGGCACTCTACATCGAGACTGTGCAAATATGCTTATTTGACTACCTCTCGCACATCTACTCCCATCACACGTACATACGCTCCGTTCAGCCCTCCATCTCAAAGTTCCAGTATATGCCAGTACAATCTACAACATCACGACATACAACCGCCTGCAGTGGCTACAGTCTCTACAGTAAATAATGCTACTCAGCAAGCATATTCTGGCGAATACAGTACTGAACAAACCACTACACTACCACTATTTAAATAAAAAATTGTTATCGTTATTCTACCCTGCTAGGTTTTTTACTTACCTTTATGTAATCCTTCAGGCTTTTTATTATAGCTGTGCAAGTTTCTATCACAATTATGCCAATGGACTGTGGAGATATAGCACTTGAAAATTTAAGATCCTCAAAACTGTTTCCCGTAACGATTTACAAACGCTGAGTTGCAGGAATAGCATCTCGCAAATGATTGTTCTTTTTCTCAATAGCAGGAGTTACCATTTCCAACAGTTGGTTAAATCTCACAGCATCCATGCGCAGAAAATTACAAAAATCTTTTGCCTCGGATATTTTCAGGTCATTCAATAAATGTTCACATGTGTACCTATCTCTTTTTTTATACCACTCTTCATCCACCTGCGATTTTTCTTTTTCTTTTTCTGAAGGCATAAAGCCAATGCAATGGCAACACAACTTTCTTCATCATCAGTGAGCATGTTTTCTGATCAAAAGGTAAACTTCAACTAAAGATTGCACAATTAAATTCTGAAATGTAGAGCAAGTTTCAGTATTATGGCGCAATATTATTGCGCAATAATATTGATAGGCTAGGGGCCGCTTTACGGTGTGTTGTGCTATGTTCGACTTTTTTTTTGTGCAATAAATTGAAGATGCTTATGCGTAGATCAAATAAACGAAGAGCCGCACTGGCAATGGCAGCACTATTGGTTTCATGGTCGGCCTCGTTAGTAGCTACGCCGCAACCACGGCGATATGCCGTGCTACCGTTGAATCGGCTGCGGAGGCAAAAATATTCGCATTATTTTACGTTAGTCAAGTTCATGCGGGAGGAGGACGAGGAGCAATTCTTCAAGTACACGCGCATGATGCCGCAGTTGAACGACAACCTCCTCACGTTATTGAAGAGACATCTACCGAAGGCACCAGAACGCAATCCAATATCGCCAGAGGAGCACCTGGTGATGACGTTGGAGTAAGTAGTTTCTGGATGAAAGCCTAGAGCGAATATCCAACATATTGAGGTTATGGTCATTTTATTAATTCAAGGTCATTTCTTAAGATAAAGTTCAAGATGTTGAACATTTTCTTAAGAACCGACCAATCGTATCAGTGGCGTGGATCAGCTTATCGCTACGGCTGTAATTGGGTAATGGGTAGAAGACTTCGATATAGTACAAAGTTCGATAATCGTGTTGTTGCTGTGATGCATGTTGCTATTGGGAAGAAGAAGGATGAGGTGAGCGCTTGGTGTTAGGTTAACACAGGATATCGGAGCGAGGCGGCGTAAATACCGGTTGAGAAATAAATAGCAGTGAGGGTGGCTAAGATTGATAATGAATGGCAATTGTCATGTGTTTTTTTATGTTATGTATGAAGGTCATCATCTGTGTATTTGGTAAATTACATTGAATCTAGGAGTATCATCAACAGTTTCTACTTGGAACTTGATTCAATTTTTAGTTCTTATAAAATAGGACAGTTATACATAGATGGCATATATTGTCTCAACTTTACAATCACATGAGAAATTCAAGCTTTAGAACCATCATTCCACACACGTTTTTTGCAGACAACCCAATATCATCATGTTCACAATGAAAAATTGGTTATATTATGCAAATGGATATGTTGGCAATGAAAAAGTGTTTATTTGCATATAATATTGATCTATTAAACAATTTGGTACAAATAACTAGTTTCAACATGTCAGTACATACCTGCCAACTCAATAGTGATGCCTAGGGAAAAAAGACAACCTAACAGTTGCAGTTGCTATATGCTTTATAGTTGCAGGTGGTTAAATTTATCTGTTGCGCTTATTATTAGTTTATCTCCCGCCAGGAATCCACTTGCAACATATTTTAAATATACAAGTATGTTGCATACATTATATAGATGTGTGAAAGTTGCCACCAATTGTGAGCGTAAAATGATAACATAAATATTATACTCTTCAACAACATCCTTGTAACGGGACAAATTCATTTATTAATAGAATTACAAAAGAAATAAAGCATTTATGTTTTCGGCTAAAGATAAAATTTCGAGGAAATCTTGACCAAAATCCTTGGTTACTTTTTGACTGTCAAAATGATCTCCATTTTGATTGGTTTAACATGTTTACCCAAACCTGGCAACCCGGTGTCTTGATTTCCTTTCTCCTTTCTATTGAGTCTTTTCAAGAATACAGTATTTCCAAAACGATAGAAAACCGGGGGAGTAGGAAAAGAGAGCGAGTGTGATTTTCTATTGAACTCAAGAATAGGGGCACAGGTAGTAATGAATTACCAGGAATTGTTAAAAATATGGTCCAAATAAGGAGCATAGTTTTGGTAACAGTTGTTTTTATTTAACATGTTTCATCCCATGTGTAATATCAGAGTGATGGACCGAGCCCTCCCTAAAAAGTTACCCAGTAGATACAGAAATGTTGCTTGGAGAGTCTATTGCAGTCACTTCATGATGAATGTATGTTTACCGAAGTTCATGTGGGGAGATGCATTTTCAATACATACCATAGCATGTGTAGTGAGGTACCATAACACTTTATTGGTGATATTGCTAGTAATGTGCGCTAAATTTGTTTTTTATTTTTAGCTATTTGGAGGAAGGCTGTTCCATGCAACAACTGGCCTGGGACTACTATGTGGGAAAGTCAACAGTCAACTACGAGTATATAATTAAGGACACCTGCAAGGTGTTATGGACGCACTTGCAGCCTATAGTGCTGCAACAGCCAAACCTGTAGCAATGGCAAAGTATTGTGGAAGACTTCACATCAAAATGGAATATGCCAAATTGTTTGGGTCCTTTGGACGGTAAGCATGTTCATGTGCAGGCTCCAAGACATTCCGGTAGTGACTATTTTAAATATAAAAAATCGTTCAGGCTTGTGTTGATGGTGGCGTGCGATGCGTCCTACCTACCTTTACCATGGTAGGTCCACTCACCACAGTGCAGTTTTTAAACATAGCACTATTGGTAGCAAAATATTAGAGACTCGGATGGACACGCCTGGTCCAAAGGTATTGCCTGGCTCGACAGTGGTAATCCCACATTTTTTTGTAGCAGATCAGGCATTTCCACTGTCAAGCCATATTATGCGTCCATTTGCAGGACAAGCGCTGCCTGAGGCTAAAAGCATTTTCAATTACCGCTTGAGCAGATCTACTCGTAGAAGGGTAATTGAAAATGTGTTTGGAATCCTTGCACAGCGCTGGAGGATCTTGAGGAGTACTATTAGGGTAAGTCGGGGTGATATGGTGAATCGGGTGAAATGGTGAATTAATCTATTTCTTTTCCAAGTACACAGATGTCTCTGTAGGTGTGAATGCCGACAGTTTATAATCATATGTTCAGCGAGCAACTGTTAAAAACCAGCCACGTTTTAAAAACCGTAAGTAATTTGTACAAAACTGTTTCCGATGCTCAATAATTTTTATACGATGCATGTGTTTGTAAATGTTGCTTCAAGTAGCGTAGTCCGCGAGGTATTTTTTGATATATTTTGCCGCCTTAGACTGTTTATATACTACATAACCTAAAAATCGTTTCCTATAATATTGTGAACTTCTTCCAGTGCTCTTCACCGTTTCACCCATGTCAAATGGGAGAAATGGTGAACTCGAGCATGGGTGGTGGCCGACTTTTCTTACTTGTAAGGCTAGGCTTTGTCAATGCATGAATTTTACGTTTCTTATCGTAAGCGGGATTTATTCGACGTGCAGTTGTAGCGGCTGTGGCATAATGGGAGTTGCGGTGGACCGTCACGTTTAAGTTTTTTAGCGGTGCGGGTTCAAATCAGGGCAAGTCCAAACTTTTTTGTTATTTTTTTTGGTCGGGTTTGGTTTGGTTTGACAGTGATTAAAACAAAACACACACTACAGTATATTCAGATAAGAGATAGACCGGATGTAAACAAAAGGTTCGGGTGATTTTCACGCTAACGCCGCCGTCTCGACGTAAAACAGGAGCCCTCATTGGTCAATTCGCAATTAAATGCTTATGCCGAGCGGCAGAGCAGTCGTATCAAGGCAGAGTCACATTCAGGTTCAGACGTGTTACGTATGTCGTGTGCATCATTGCAATTTGATATTTCTTTGGACGTTTTCGTTTGTTATCTTATTAAGTTGTTGAGTTTGTCGTTGTTATTGTTATACCTTGTTATTGATTGTTATTGTTATCAACTGCTTGCGCAAAATGCCCAGTAGTACAGATACTGCCGATGAAGTTGTAAACTCCTGTAGTCCACCTAGGAAACGCTCTAAAAAAAGACACCTGAGTGCAGAAATGAAAGAGGTCATTTTGAATATATATAAGATCGAGCGCGAGGAGAACGAGGCATCAACCATCAAAGAAATTGTTGTGAAGGTTTCTCACAAAGTTGGGGTGTGTCGCGCATCAGTGTTTAATGTGTTAAGACAATACAAAAAAAATCACACCTTTTCTGAGCCAATGACCAGTAAACATCGCAAAAGTATTGTTAAATCATTGGATGTAGCTGATAAGCATGCGATTAGGAGGAAAGTGCATGAATTCTTCTTTAGGAATGAAATACCTACTATAGATAAAGTACTGCAGGAGGTAAATGGAGATACAACGTTGCCAAATTTCAAACGATCAACTTTCCATGCGTTAATCAAGCATTTAAATTTCAAATGGAAAAAACGGGGTCGTAATAGTTTACTACTGGATAGAGAAGAAATTGTGCTATGGAGGAGGGATTATTTAACAAAAATTGGGAAATATAGAAATCAAAACAGGAAGATCTATTACCTTGATGAAACGTGGGTAAACGCAGGACACACTACAAGTAAAGTATGGGTTGATGATTCTGTAACTTCATCCCGGAGGGCCTTTCTAGATGGACTGTCCACCGGATTAAAAAATCCAGCAGGTAAATACGAGTAATAGACAACAATCGGATGTTTTTCAAACCTTGGGAACAAGGTTCTAAACATTAATTCCAGGGGGCAGATAAAACATATTACAAGTAACAAAACTTTTATAACTTTCGATAAAATGCGTGGATGTTTTATTGTCATTTTCATTTGTTAGAACTTTTTTAAGCCATGTTTTTATGTGTTTTCGATATTTCAATAATGTTTTAATATAATCTTAAAAAAAGGCGAATATTATAAACTTAAGAAAAGTTACTAAGTTTTATATTGTGTACCGTTCCTAATCATTTTAATTCATACTTTAAGCTTTATAAAGTTATAATTTGTTAATATTAATATTTGCGCGTATTTCAGGTTCCTGATCATTCATTTTTTAAAGGTTTATAACTTTAAATTAAATTGTTAAGCGCTGAGTAATCATACGACGTTCAATATTCTTTCTTTCAATATGATTAAATAATCCCAATTATAGCAATCTGATACTCATGTCTCAATGTTTTTTCGCTGAATGTGATGAAAACATTTGAAAAAGGTTCACTTATTGAAATAAATCTACACCAGTTAGTACTTCGATTTCCAGGTAAAGGGAAAAGGCTCATCATCTGCCATATTGGCAGTGAGGATGGATTTGTTGTTGACGGTCTGTGGTGCTTTGAGTCTAAGAAAACTGGAGATTACCACGAGGAAATAAATGGTGAGTCGTTTGAACAGTGGTTTTAAAAAATTTTACCGAACTTAGAGGAATACGCAGTAATTGTGTTGGATAATGCGCCTTATCATTCTCGAAGAATGGAGAAGGTCCCAACAACGGCTTCAAGGAAAGTTGATGTTCAAAATTGGCTCCGCTCGAAAAATATCATCTTTGAAGAAGCAATGCTGAAAGTACAATTATTAAGAATTGTCAAGGATCACAAGGCGGACTATCAAAAATACGCCATTGACGAAATGGCAGCAAGTCAAAATAAAACTGTGCTCCGTTTACCTCCATACCATTGCGAGCTCAATCCCATTGAGCTCATATGGGCAGAGGTTAAAAATTATATAGCTAAGCACAATACAACTTTTAAATTTTGTGACCTCAAAGGACTTTTCAAAGAAGCACTAGAATTAACAACAGCGCAAAAATGGGAAAACTGTATTAAGCACGTGAAAGACAAAGTTGAAAAGAGAATGTGGGAACTGGACAATATTTTAGAGGAACAAGTCGAGCCATTCATTATTGACGTTGGTGCTTCAGGCAGTAGCGATGATGAAAGCTCATCAAGCTCATCTTTCCAATAAAAGATGTCGTTCATCAAATTCGGTAAGTTATAAGTAATTATAAAGCTACTGTATTTTATAATTAATTATTGACATTTTTGAACCCATTTTGGCAAAACCTATTCAAGAATCTACTTTCTGACAATGTTCAACCATGCACATTTTTTTACGTTTTGAACGTTTTAATTTGGTTACATATTTACCTAGAAATCAAAAAATATACTAATCAATATTCTAAAAGCAATTTTAAGAGATATACGTGTACGATTATTTTTAATTTAGGCTAATTTAAACGCCATTTTGAGATTATATTCGACTGTATTTCACCAAACATCAGGCGGCATCCGAAGCTGGAAATCGAAGCAAAAATTTTGAAACCCTTATGTATATTTACATCATTATATATTTCTTACCCCACCCCCACATGATCCTATATCCATCACCAATCGTATACACATCGAATTGTGCTAATTTACTACAAAGTTACTCAAAGCAGCATCTACTATCTAAAATATGTACTGCGTGACTCTTAATACGTCCCTGCCGAATGTTACAGCGTTCGATGATCACATGGTCTTGTTTATGTCCGGTCTATCTCTTATCTTAATATACTGTATATTCTCGTATTTCTCGGACTAAGTAAAAGTTCTAACTGTAACCTTTGTTATAGGCAAAGATGCCTACATTTTATAAAAGGCAAAGAGGATCCAGTCGGGCTGACTGGACAGAGGAGCAACTTAAAGATGCCATAAACGCAGTACAAAATGGAATGAGCCTGAATCAAGCCTCAAAGGAGTTTGGTGTTCCATGGTCAACGCTGAAAAGAAGAATAGCAAATGGTTGTTTCACGAAAAAAGCTTTAGGTGAGAAGAAGATGGTGAAACATATTATAAAATTACAAAAATTTGGATTTGCACCGACAAGAACAGAAGTACGTATCATGGCATATAAACTGGCTGAGAAATGTCACCCGCACCACAAATTTATCCGAGAAAAGGAAATTGCCGGTATGGATTGGCTGCATTTATTCTTAAAAAGCAATCCAGAACTCTCGGTCCGCAAATCGGAGGGAGTTTCACTGGCATGATCAAGGGGATTAAACAAGAAAAACGTTTCAGACTATTTTTCATTGCTGCAAAATATCTTGATAGAGCACAATCTACTTGATAAGCCGGGAAATATATTTAACGTAGATGAGTCCGGACTTCAACTAAATAACAGACCAGGGCATGTGCTGGCCGCAAAGGGATCTAAGAGCGTCGCAGCAATAACATCAGGTGAAAAGGGAGAAACCATCTCCGTTATTGCTTGTTTGTAATGAAGAGGGCATGTTTCTACCACCAGCATGTGTTTTAAAGGGGAAGAATGAAAAAGCTGAATATATAGACGGTATGCCGCCTGGTTCCATTATTTTGATGTCATAAAAGTCGGCGTACGTGACAACTGATATTTTCCTTCTGTGGCTAAGGAACCATTTTGTACCGAGGAAGCCTGAGGGAACGGTCGTGCTCATTTTGAATGGACACAGCTCTCATTGTAGCAGTGTGGACACATTAGAGTTTGTAGAGGAAAATAACATAATTCTGCTCTGTCTACCCAGCCACACGACGCATTATCTGCAGCCACTAGTCAGAGCATTTCCCGAATATGCCTTTTTAACATCAGCTTCAGATCAACAGGAAAACAACGAGCGACGTGAAAAAATATCTACTTCACCTCAGCCAGGTTGTTCGCACTGGCAGGAAATCCCAAATCCCTCGGCAGAAGCAACTGCAGAAGTAGATAACAATCAGGGAATTGAACACATGCAAGCTTCACCACAACTGGGCTGTTTGCAACGGGGAGAAAATCTACAGAAAAACATTCATTTCTCATCGGAGGCAACAGACCTGACTTTAATAGTGGCAATAGAAGAATCTCAAATAACCCCTGGGAAACTTTTGGATAATATCTCACCGATACCTATGGTAAATAAAGTTGCATCTGCAAGAAAAGATTCTAGAGCTTTAGCTGAGATTTTGAATTCTCCAGCAAACATTGTTAACCTACGAAACAGAAAATGCCAAAACAAAACATCAATTGAGTCAGTGAAGAGTGGAGAAAATGCTAAAAAGAAGGCCAAAGGAAAAACCATAACCAAAGAAACTACCAAAAACAAGCAACGTACGAAACGTAAAGCGTCTACCACTGACACCGAATCTGACTCATCGCTGGATATGGACTTGAATGAAGACTGCTGTTGTGTAGGATGCGGCGAACTGTATAGATGCACTAAAAAGGACGTTGATTGGGTCAAATGTATTAGCTGCCAACTTTGGCTTCACGAAGACTGTTCAAGATATGAATCCATGTGTCATATCTGTGGTAAAAGGCAGGAGAAGTAAATTCACCATTTCACCCAAAGTGCAATCGCCATTTCACCCGTATGCATGGGTGAAATGGTGAACTTGATAAAAATAAATAATTTGTTTTTTCAAACTTTTGTAATGCCTTAAAAAGGATATCATCCTGTGAAGTTGTTGCCTATATATTTTGTAAAAGAATAGCGTTTTTATTTTGTTTAAATAAACGATTTCTTCTCTTGTACATATCTCATTTTTTTTGTTCGCCATATCACCCTGATTTACCCTATGTTTTCGGCTAAAGATAAAATTAAAACCGGGGGAGTAGGAAAAGAGAGCGAGTGTGATTTTCTATTGAACTCAAGAATAGGGGCACAGGTAGTAATGAATTACCAGGAATTGTTAAAAATATGGTCCAAATAAGGAGCATAGTTTTGGTAACAGGTGTTTTTATTTAACATGTTTCATCCCATGTGTAATATCAGAGAGATGGAGCGAGCCCTCCCTAAAAAGTTACCCAGTAGATAAAGAAATGTTGCTTGGAGAGTCTATTGCAGTCACTTCATGATGAATGTATGTTTACAGAAATTCATGTGGGGAGACGCATTTTCAATACATACCGTAGCATGTGTAGTGAGGTACCATAACACTTTATTGGTGATATTGCTAGTAATGTGCGCTAAATTTGTTTTTTATTTTTAGCTATTTGGCGGAAGGCTGTTCCATGCAACAACTGGCCTGGGACTACTATGTGGGAAAGTCAACAGTCCACTATATAATTAAGGACACCTGCAAGGTGTTATGGACGCACTTGCAGCCTATAGTGCTGCAACAGCCAAACCGATAGCAATGGCAAAGTATTGTGGAAGACTTCACATCAAAATGGAATATGCCAAATTGTTTTGGTCCTTTGGACGGTAAGCATGTCCATATGCAGGCTCCAAGACATTCCGGTAGTGACTATTTTAAATATAAAAAATCGTTCAGCCTTGTGTTGACGGCGGCGTGCGATGCGTCCTACCTACCTTTACCATGGTAGGGGCACCAGGGTCCACTCATGACAATGCAGTTTTTAAACATAGCACTATTGGTAGCAAAATATTAGAGACTCGGTTGGACACGCCTGGTCCAAAGGTATTGCTTGGCTCGACAGTGGTAATGCCACATTTTTTTGTAGCAGATCAGGCATTTCCACTGTCAAGCCATATTATGCGTCCATTTGCAGGACAAGCGCTGCCTGAGGCTGAAAGCATTTTCAATTACCGCTTGAGCAGATCTACTCGTAGAAGGGTAATTGAAAATGTGTTTGGAATCCTTGCACAGCGCTGGAGGATCTTGAGGAGTACTATTATTGCCGACATTGATACTTGCGAAGAAATTGTGAAGGCAATAATAGTACTCCACAATTATTTGCAAGCCAGTGAGGCAGAGATTCCAGCCAACGAACGACGATACTGCCCTCACTGGCTTTGTAGCCTACGAGGTGGCGGGACAGCTGCAGGTGGGAGCGTGGAGTCAGGAGTCCTATGAAATGTCATCTTTTGGGCGGCAGGCGCGAAATAACGCAGCAAGAGCCAGCACTGCATTGAGAGAGGCACTCATGCAGTATCTGGTCTTGGATGTAGGTGCTGTACCATGGCAGTGGGATAGCAAAACCTTGGTGCAGTACCATCGTAACTGCCGAAACGTCAATAGAACCTGCTTTAAAGTTTCTGTTTTTACCCAACAACATCAGTTAACCTTCATCAACCCGAGCGGAGTGCTGATACACCCCAGTCATCAATTTTTGGGTATATTTTCTAAAATACTTATTTTAACTCAATTTCATATGAGAAATGTGTGTGAGTTGTGCCTCTTAGCGCTAGATGGCGCCGATGTCGCACCTGGATCGCGCGCTGGTGTCTTCACATACAGGGGGGTCGATATCGAGGCCCCACCGGGAGTGCAAGGCGTGCACTGCATGCGGGCGGCACGTCCAAGGGGGGGGGGGCAAATCGAGCGACTCATCACGTAATATTTGAAGACATTGTCATAAAAAATAGCCACTCCACCTACACCATAAATTTACGTTAACATGTAATACTAAACGTCGCCGTCGTCTGCCAGAAGGTGGAATCGCCCAACCCCGTTTGGTGGTGCCAAATTCGATACAAAGTATCCATATCAAGTGGCTTTCTCTGTGTTTCAACTTCACGGCGACGCAGCATGGGCGATTGTGAATTGGCCAATGAGGGCTGCTTTGTCTACCTGTTGTACGATGAGACTACAGCGCGCGAACATCACCCGTATCATTCTACTTTAAATGGCGGTGGCGGACTGGCGGCAGACGCTGACGATTGCAAAAATTTTACGAATATATCAAACATTTATGTTCGTGTTATCCGGAAGTTCGTTATAAACGGGTTCGTTGTGAGCGAACATTACTGTATATATATATATATATATATATATATATATAACAAGTAGGAAAATAATGGGCAAAATCCGCAAAGGAGGAAAGTGGATTCGAGCAGAAAATAGGATGGGTAACCCGAGCGATACGTATTTCTGCTGGTTGGCTTCATCACGCCCGAAATGAATGCACATATGAAACTACAAAAGTAGATACACATGCCCACACATCCGGATACGGGTGTAACCTGAGGAAACGAAGTTGGAGGGGGAAAAAACGACACACGAAGTCCACAACAAGAGCCAACCTACACATTGTAAATAGTATAAAATGGCTATACGACCTCGAATTTTCAAGGAGACGTCTAACCACAACCACGCGGCCGGTTATAGCCACTTGCTGTGGTACTTCAAGCCCAAAGGATCTACAAAGAGAATATGATCATGCGGAGAAAGGTATATAACAAGTAGGAAAATAATGGGCAAAATCCGCAAAAAGGAGGAAGTAGATTCCAGCAGAAAATAGGATAGGTAACCAGAGCGATACGTTGTGGTTAGACGTCTCCTTGAAAATTCGAGGTCGTATAGCCATTTTATACTAAAATGTGTAGGCTGGCTCTTGTTGTGGACTTCGTGTTACCTATCCTATTTTCTGCTCGAATCCACTTTCCTCCTTTTTGCGGATTTTGCCCATTATTTTCCTACTAGTTGTTATATACCTTTCACCGCATGATCATATTCTCTCTATATACTTATATACGTAGTCGTGCCATAAGTTCTGTCCCATGATAATCTCATGATAAAAATGAAACAAGATAAGATATATTTATATGAAAGATATTATTTATTCGACAACATTTTTAGAATTCATAATCAAACAGTTTTATTCAAAATGTCCCCCCTTGGCCTTCACACACTGCTTCAATCTCGCGGGCCACTCATCTATCACTGCACGCACAGCTTCCAAAGGAATAGCTGCCGCTGATCGGATCAAATCCGCTTTCAGGGACTCGATATTACGGTGGGCTTTGGAGCAGGCCAACTGCTCTAGCAGGTCCCACAACTTGTAGTCTAAAGGATTGAGGTCCGGACTCCCTGAGGGCCAATCTTCCGCAGCAATGAACTCTGGCACATTGCTTTCCAGCCAGCGCTGCGTACTCTTAGCCTTGTGAGCGGGGGCGGAATCCTGCTGGTAGACCCAGTGTTGGTTGGCAAACAATGTACCACTTAAAGGCTTGACGATAGGATCCAGTATGTCGCTCTGATAGTTTGCCGCTTTTGTTTTCACGCCCTGTTTACAGAAATGGAGCTGAGTGACCCCTTCGTAGGACACCCCCCACCAAACCATGACTGACGCAGGGTGGTGGCCTCTCTCAACTCTCGGAATGATCTCCGAAGCTTCCTGTGAACTCCTTGCATACACTTTGTCATTTTGTCGGTTGAATTTTTCTTCTATGGTGAAGATTTTCTCATCCGTGAACAAAATCTTTCGGAATCCCCCAGCTGCGTACCTCTCCAAGAGCTTCTTGGATCTTGTCGCCCTGATGTGTCGCAAGGTGGCCGTAAGTCGCTGGCCCGTACGTCTCCGGTAAGCCCCTAGCCCTAGGTCTTGTTTAATGATGCGCGACATCGTCCGGACAGGAATCTTCATTTCCCTGGATAGGATCTTCTGCTTCCGGAGTGGATTCCTTTGAATCCTGGCTTTTACGGCTTTGATGGCTGCTGGAGTCCTTACTTGACGAGGTCTTCCGCTTCTTGGCCTGTCATCAACAGAGGACGTCTATTTGTACCGCTGAATGGTCCTAGACACAAATTTACGCGATATTTGAAGGCCGCGTAAGAGTTCAAAAATCTGACTAGCACTGTGATTACACTTATGTAAAGCTATCACTGCAATACGGTTCTCTGCCTTGCCCCACTCCATCGTTATGCTTCGAGAGATCAATACAAACTGAGGTATATGTAATTACCCGAAAAGCGCTTAATCAACTGACACCACAATGTAAACAATCGGACAAGTATTAACAGGTCTACACTTGTTTGAAAACGAGGGACAGAACTTATGGCATGACTACGTATATGAGCAGTAGTCATTGCCAATGACTAATAACTATAGTGAAAATGACAACACGGGTCAATCCAACCAGATACCCATTAATTCTTCAACTTATGAGAACAACAGCATTACAGTGGCTGCTCCTATTTCCAGAGTTAATTATGTTGTTTTGCCATACATCAAAGAACTAACACCAAAATTGATTAGGCTGTATAATTCCTTTAATTGTCGTTTTGCTTGTAAATCAGTGCTCACAGTCAACAGTTCGTTGTCCAAAATGAAGGATAAGGTTCAGTTGCTTGATTCAAGCAATACTGTCTATCGTATTAATTGCAACAACTGCAATTTAGTTTATATAGGCCAAACTTCTAGGTCGCTGAAAGGCAGGATGACGTCACACAAAAGTGGTGCCAGATTACATCCAGAAAGATGTGCTATGGTAGTATTGAGGTTCTTGATAAAGAAAAAAGACCCTCAAAAGTTTATTTTTAGAAATGTCCCACATTTTCATGACAGATCATTGCATGAATAAAAAGGCTGATGTTAAGCAGCTCAGTGTCATTTATTCCTAGCTGTTGAATTGCGAAAAGCTAGAACGGCTACATATCCAAATTGAACCAACATCTTCAAAAAATTAGAATACATTTTCTCACTCACATTTTTAATATAAACTCACATAACCCATCTTTTCAAGGTTGTATCAATATCACACATTCTGCACTCATATGAACTACGCACTTTTTTCCAAAACAAGTTATTTCAGCATTTTAGTAATTTTAGGTGGAGATTAACCGAGCGTCCCTCGTATACTTCATACCCAAAGTTGGACAGGGAGGTGTACATTTCCACGGTCCGTCGCGTCAATCACTTGTCATCTGTCGACGCTTTACCTTTCGGTGCCTTCCCCCTCTCCACGTGTAGCCGTAGTAGAAGGTTAGGGACTGCATTCCGATTGTTTCAACAAAATGACTCCCCACGTGTAATATTTTTAACTTGTTCGGGTGTATTGATATATATTTTTTTTTAACTTTTAATGAAGGTATCTGTCGTTTTTCAACAAGCCCAATGTTCCCGTCCTTTTGTTTTTATACTGATCACAAGTTCGATATTCTCTACGTTCGTTCTGAAACACCTTGTGGCTGCAACCTCACCGACGAGTAAGTTGTCTGGCATTTTAAATCTGTCCTGTTTTCTTTGCTAGCATCACAATTGTGTTTTCAGAATCCTGATGAAGGCTCCATAGAGAATGCCGAAATCTTGATTTTTATCGTCAAATAAGTCAACTTAAGCCTAAAAGTTTTGCCAATTTCCCAATTAACAAGTAATTGTATATATATATACATATACATATAATTAAACCTTATTGACGTGATTACAATCAAAAGTATCAGCTGTTAGTGCAAAAGGGACGTGCAAAGGAATAGTGATTATGGTATGTACTTAGCTACGTTTATGGTGAATATGTTATTACGTCTATATATGTCTTTACCATAATAATACTAGCCCATACACCACAAATCACCACCGATCGGATTAGGCATTGCAACTGGACTAAGTGTAGACAGAAGCGGATATTGGGGGGGTCTGTTGGTTAATAATGGAGCTATCTCTCTTGAACATCCTATATAAACATATTCGCTAAAAAAATCATTTTTAAATATCACATCAGATTTGTGCTCAACCCTTGATCGCCCCGCCCCTCAAGTGTAGACGCGCATCCGCCCCTGAGTGTAGAAACTGTTAAGTGCGTTCAAATCCCATCTGTCTAAACTTTTCCGGAATATTATTGTAACAAAAAAGATTAAATTAAAAATATTTAAATACTTAATCTTTACAAATAATTTCAGGAACCGCAGAAAAGGAAAAACTTTCAGGAGCGCAATTTCGACAGCAAAAACGAGGAAAAGAGGCACAGAAAGAAATATTGGCAGGTTCTTGGATGAAATTTTTAAGTATTCCAGAAAATAAGAAAACGGATTGTCAAGAAAATGTTGACGTAGCTTCAGCAAGCACAGATTTAAATCAAGAATATATGGACGTATCTGGACAAAAAGATGTATGTTTTCCAGAAGGAGGGTCCAGTAAAATAAGGAAAAGTACTACTGAAGAATCTGTAAGCAATTTATCCTCATCATCAGTAATATGTAGCAATTTAGACTGTGGTGATGATCCCGGTTTGTGGCCTGTCAGTATGACTAATGATCTTGTTAATATTTTGGTTAGTCGTGGTTCCATACAGGTGTCCAACTGCAACTTTCCCATAAATGACGATGGAAGAAAATTCACAGACAATTATTATTATAGAAATCTTCCCAATAGGGAAAAATTAAAAGAGAATGGCTTGTTTACTCCACTTCAAAAGATTCAGTTTATTGTTTTTGTTGTAAAATATTTGGCAAATCTGTTACTAGTTTGTCTGGTTTGAACGGCTTTTCTGATTGGCAGCATTTATCATTAACCTTAAAAAGACATGAAACAAGCTCTTACCACAGTGAAAATGTTAAATCGTGGGTACAGTCGAATAATGTGTTAAAAATAAAACTACTGTAAATCAAATGCAACTGCGACTATTAGAATCGGAAAAAAAACAATGGTGTGATGTATTGGAAAGAATCACAGCTGTTATCAAGTTTTTATCCAGTCAATGTCTGGCTTTCCGGGGGTCGGCAAAAACATTATATGAACATGATAATGGTAATTTTCTAAAAGCAATCGAAAGGATAGCATCCTTTGATACAGTCATGCGAGAACATCTTCACAGAATTCAATCCTCAAAATCAGATTCAAGTCATATGACGCACTATTTAGGAGATCAAATTCAGAATGAAATAATTGATATGCTCGGTACAGCTATAAAAAAATATATATTGAACAAAGTGAAAGAATCAAAAAATTTCTCAATTATATTGGATTGCACACCTGATGTAAGTCACACAGAACAAATTACAGTTGTACTCAGGTATGTTTTTTGAAATAACAATATTGAAATACGTGAACATTTCGTTAGTTTCTGTCCCATCACCAACCCCACAGGTGACGGTTTATTAAATTTTGTTTTGGATTTATTGTCACAATTAGATCTCAACATTAAAAACATACGCGGTCAATTTTATGATAACGGTTCTAATATGCGTGAAAAACACAATGGAGTACAAAAAAAATTGTTAATGAATAACCGCGCATTTTATGTTCCACGCTAGTCTTAATTTGGTAGTGAACGATGCATCAAATATTTCGCACGAAACTGTGAATTTCTTTAATATAATTCAAGAATATTATGTTTTCTTTTCATCGTCTACAAAAAGATGGTCAATAATTTGCAAACATTTGTCAGATTTAAAATTGAAAGCTTTGAGTGCTACGCGATGGTCTAGCAGAATCGATGCTGTTAAGCCATTACGCTATTACCTCGAAAAAGTATTTGACGCTTTGCTGGAAATATCTGGTAATTCGACGAAATGGGATTGTACTCCATCTCACAAAGCTCATTCGCTTGCTTTGAATATTCAAAATTATACATTTATTTGCTCGGTAGTAATTTGGTTCGATATTCTAAACGAAATTAATGCTTTGAGCAAAATGATGCAGAGCCCCACAATGAATACTCAAATCTGCATAAATTTAGTAAATAAATTGATAAGTTCACAGAATATCGCACGGATAAACACTTTGAAATTGTGATAGCAGAACAGAAGCTTCCAAAATGGCTCACGAACTCAATGTTGAAACAGATTTCCCACCAGTAAATACCATTCGTCCAAGAAGAAAACCCACTCAATTTCAATATGAACATAATGATGAAGTTTTAGTAGACGCCAGAATCAAATATAGGGTAGAGTTTTTTTTAGAATCTTAGGTCAAACAATAATTTCTTTAAAGGATAGATTCGAGGAGTTACAAACATTTACCGACGTATTTGGATTTTGTAGCGTTAATTTAATTTCTCCAATGATGGGTTCATGAAACACTGTGATGATTGAAGTTTACAGCTTAAAGATGATTCAAGTGGTGATTCAGACATTGACGGTATTGATTTGTTCAATGAAATCAGTGCATTAAAGTTGCGTTTTGCTGAAAACCAGTCTAATGATCTACGCACTTTTTTACAATATCTTTTTACCAATGATTTAATTTCAACATTTCCGAACACAGCAATAGCGCTAAGGATATTACATACACTGCCGGTTTCAGTTGCATCTGGAGAAAGATCCTTTTCAAAATTAAAAATCATTATAAACTATTTAAGATCAACAATGCTCCAGCAAAGACTAAGTAATTTAGCTATAGTTTCAATTGAACATGAAATTTTAGACAGCTTGGATACAAGAAAGTTGATAGAAGATTTCGCAAATACAGGGTTATCCAAATTAAGTGTCCACCATTAGTAACTTTGTTATTAGTGAAAATACAAAGTTGCTTGAATTAGCAAACTAGTAGCATTTTTAACGCTGGTAAAAATGAGAAATAAAAAAAAACAATTGAGAGTCGTTATTTTGATTTTTTTCAGTAAAATAACATTTTTTTAAATGGAAACCCCTGTATATTATATTTTTTTCTGTTAAAGCATCAAATTTTAAACAAAAAAGCTTACAATAACTTTTCTCCTAGGTTACAAATTGTTGAAGTTATGGCCTCCAATCTGAAACAATTAAATTGTATCGACAAACTTTATTTTCAACATCAACTTATAATCTTACAAAATACAATAACAATTTTTTTTAAAGAAGATGCTCGAAAACACCACCTTGTTCTTCAATACATTTTTGGGCACGTTTTTCAACTGCTCGAACTGTCTTAAGTATGGTCCTACCATCTATCTGGGTTATCTTTTCCCTAACTGCAGTCTTTAACGCGTCAAGGTTATCGTACCTTCGCTTGTAAATTTGGTTCTTTAAGTAACCCCACAAGAAGTAATCAAGTGGGTTTAGATCTGGTGATCTGGGAGGCCACTGTATTGGGCCATTTGTTCCTATCCACTGATCATTAAAAGTAGTACTTAGAAAATGATAAGTACCTCTGGAGTTGTGGGCAGGTGCGCCATCTTGCTGAAAATACAGATGATGTCTACTTATAAGATCCAATTCGTCTAAGAAATTAGTCAGAATTTCTGACATAAATTCCACATATCTTTCACCAGTTAGGGTTCCCTCATAAAAGAACGGGCCAACAATTTTTGAACCAATTATACCGCACCAAACGTTGAAACTGAAACGGACTTGTGGGCCTCTTGGATGTACTAACAAAAGATTTTCTCTTGACCAATAATGGTGGTTTTTTCTATTAAACATTCCAGAATTTGAAAAATTTGATTCATCTGTCCATAAAAGGTAACGAAAGTTATTTACATTTTGGCGACAGAAGCTAAGATACCAATGGCAAAAAACAAGTCTTCTCTCTGGATCCCCTGCCAAAAGCGTTTGAACTGGTCGGTACTTATACGGAATAAATTTGTATTTTTTTAAAATCCTTTGAACAGTACCATAACTGAAATTAGAGTCCTTGAGAATATCTGCTATTGAATTCTCACGATAAGCTTCAAAATATCCAATAACTGCAATTTCCGTGGCCTCGCTTATTATGAATTCTTTTTTTGCCCTTGTTTTAGCAAAAACATTTTCGTTGCCCCTAAATTTTCGATAAAGTCTCAGAAAATATCGTTCATACGGTTGAATGCGAGCGGGATATAATTCACTGTAGTATTCTCTTGCTCTCAAGGAGGATTTTCTGCACACTAAATAGCATTCTAACATATCACACTTTTCTTCATGGGAGAACATTTTTCTTTAAATTAATGACACAATAAAGCTTATAAACAAGTATTTACACTAATGTTTGACATTATTTGATTTTATCATTGTTTTCCAAAGCCTTCTAGTTGCGAGTATGTCCAGTTTAACAATTTGTCGCTTATCTTAATGCTGTCAAATCGCGAACGCCATGTTGTTTTCATAGCCGTCTTAATATTATAATACTGCAAATAATTAAAAATATTTATCGTTATTTTGACTTTAGCGGAAAAGTCATTATGAACTTTTTTGTTTAAAATTTGATGCTTTAATAGAAAAAAATATAATATACAGGGGTTTCCATTTAAAAAAATGTTATTTTACTGAAAAAAAACAAAATAACGACTCTCAATTGTTTTTTTTTATTTCTCATTTTTACCAGCGTTAAAAATGCTACTAGTTTGCTAATTTAAACAACTTTGTATTTTTACTAATAACAAAGTTACCAATGGTGGACACTTAATTTGGATAACCCTGTATAAAGGCAAGAAGAGTTAAGTTTTTGTAATAGATATATGGCAAAGAAATATCATTACTGAGTACCTTATCAAAATAAATGTTTTATATTCATTAAGATTTATTTCTTTTTACCTTCCTACCTTTACCTGATGAAAAAAACATTAAAAAGCCTTTTTTAACAAAACTCAGCGTAATTTGTAGTCTACGGCCGGTTGCACACACGACGGATTTTGCCGCGGCGGACATTTGACCGTCGCCGCCGATTCAGCAGTGGCGCTCTGGAGTAGATTAGAGATTACACATTAGGCGGACAAATAAACGATCCGTCAATTTGCCGTTAGCGGTAGCGGTGCAAACGCCAACTGCCACTGGAGCCGACGTTTTTTTTACCGTCGACGCCCAGTAGTGGCCTACGTGACCAAATGCACGATTGCACACACGTCGGTTATTCTACCGTTGGATTAGTTTATTCCAGGGTGTTTTGATTTTTAAAAAGATTTGCAAATTTTGAAAAAGGAACAGTTCCGATTTTAGGTATAATAAATAGCAACATGAGTGACGTGGTTGCAGATCTGGTTATAGATAATGATATTTTAATTTCATTAATCGAAGAAAGATCTGTCTTGTGGGATAAAACCCTCGACATATTTAAGGACAGAAATGCCACGAGAAACGCTTGGCGTGAAGTTTGCCTGGGATTGCATAGCGACTTTGATCAATTGACTGAAAAAGATAGATCTGTTTTTGGTAAGTATCTACTTATTTATTATCATGCAAGATATTAAATCAAAAAAAAATTGGTTGCTACGCCCATTTTTGCTCAAAACTCGTTGAAAATTAACATTAAAAATATGCAAAAGGTATACCCAAAGGCGTGAATTTATATGCGAATATTATTATCTAGAGCCGAAAATTATTAAACAATAAAAAAATTATTAAATACATATAATATTGGAGTATAAAGGTGAAAATATCGTTGAAAATCTAATGCAGGACTTTTATGTTTTCTTATTTTTTAACGCTTAATAGATAAATTTCAACAATAAACAGTACAAAACAAGGTATCCTAGTCCTATTATTTATGCCTAAGTATATTACACCAAATATGTGAACATTGATATTTTATTTTGATTAATTGCCTAATGCAAATACGCATAAAAAAGACTCAATTTAGGGAAATTTAGCATTTATAGCGAGTAAAACTGACCACTGACACTTCATATGATGAAGTATTCTTCATCTTTGTCTTGTAGGAAGTATAGCATTTTCCAATTGTATTGGCAGTAGCGGATAAGAACAACGAAATCGCAAATCGTTCTTCTGTTTTGCTCAAAAATAGAGCTAACCTGTTTATTACAATTTGTTACACTTTTAAGACTGAGTGATAGTAACGTTCAAAATTGTGTTTAACAAATTAAAAATGTGTCGTGATTTTTGTTTTCTAGTTGTTTTTTTATACTATTATTATAATTATAAACTGTCAGAATCTGATGGTTATTTATCAGAATGACCTTTTAAATTTTGGACATCTGCCATGGAACACTTCCTACACTTGAAACAAAATTTTGACATAGAATGTTTCTTATATTATTTGCTCGAACACCTCCTCTTGTAGTATTCTCTCCTTGAACTTCTTCTAGCCCTATGATTGTCGTTGTATCCTCAATCCTGTATCCGTCTCTGTCTCTAACATAGTTATGGAGAATAATGCAAGCTTTAACAATATCATTAGCAAGTTCTGGTTGGACGTTCAAGGGTCGATGAAATATTCTCCATTTGTTGCTGAGAATACCGAAAGCGCATTCGATATACCTTCTTGCTCGACATAATCGATAGTTGAAGATTCTCTTTTCCACGGTTAAATGTGTCCCACCATAGGGCCGTAGCAAATGTTTATGTAACCCAAATGCTGCATCCCCAACAATAAAATATGGCACTTTCGGACCTTCTGTGCCTGGTAGACACTTCTCTTCAGGAAGATTGTTTGAACTGCTTTCTATTGATTTCCACAGCTGAGTCTGTTTAAACACGGATGAGTCACATTCTTTGCCATAGCTACCAACGTGCATAAAAACAAAACGGTACTTGCTATCTGCAATACCCATTAGCACAATTGAATGGTAGTCTTTATTATTAAAATACATAGATCCACTATGTACTGGATTGACGATGCGGATATGTTTCCCGTCTACTGCCCCTATACAATGAGGAAAATTTGCTGCTTGTTCAAAGCCATTTGCTACTGATTCCCAAACTGCCTTGGTGGGGGAAGGTATGCACTCGCTATGCATAACCTTCCACAGTGCTTGACAAACATCTCTAACTATTACTCTTGCTGTTGAGATCCCTACTCTGAAGGAATAATGAAGATCGGTGAAAGTACATCCACTTGCTAGATGTCTGAAAACAAAAATCTAAATAAAAAAATAAACTACTGATAAAATTAATCAGCACAACAATATGTTTCGTCATTATAAGAGACTTCAAACAAATACGAGTCTAGTTAAAATGTGGTTTCAACACCCAGTATATCGGTCAGGAGGATAATAATCTGTGATTAACGGATTGACCTACCTTTTTGTAACAATCTGTATATTGCTTGCTTAAACTTTTAAGTTTGCTAAAAGAACTCTATCGCACCGATTGCAGCTAGCTAATGTAGACCGAAATAAATGTGTTTCTTTTGTAGGCAAGGAAGTTTTGAAACGATGGAAACATCTACGTGACGCCTTCGCAAAAGCTGAAAAGAAGGCAGAGCAAAGCAAAACTAGTGGCGCTAAAGCTACCAAAATAAAAAAATACATATATAACGACGAACTGCAGTTCTTGAAAAAAATATATGATAAGAGACTACAGAGAGTTTCGTCACAAAAGACAACAAGGAAATCGACGCCTCTGGCCACCAACCTCCTGAGAGCCCGCAGAACACACAACATGAAATACGCCAATCAACAGTAAGAAAGGAGAAAGCTCTTTCCAATGGTCAACCACCAAAAAGACGTAAGAAACTCGACGAAGTAGATTTGAAGATTTTAAATGCACTGGAAAACAAAGAACCTGAGAATCCAAACTCATAAATGTCCTTCTTTCAAAGTCTGCTGCTGCACACAGAGACTTTTGATAGTGATCAATGGCTTCAATTCCAAATGGAGGTTCTACAGGTCATTTCTAACATTAAGAATCAAAAGTACGCAGCTCTTCAAGGCTACACTACACAACGCGCTCCCCAGTTTCAGCAGCAGAGTCAATCAATGCCATACCATTACCAACCACAAACCTTTCCACAGTCACCTCAACAATGTTTCACAACTCCTAAGAATAATTCGTCCAACTCACGCCAGCCACATTTCCAACTTAACGACCCACCATCGCTTCCGTCAGTTTCTTCTCAACATGCACTACCTACTCAACCACTCCAACCAAGGCAAAATCACCCACCTTTAACAACTTCATATTCGTATCCCCAACAACCTCCACCTTTTGATCCAAAATCGACTTCCTCACTTTCTCAAAATGACCTGTCTACTCCTCGATACCAACCAAGGCAAAAAAATCACAAAACTTTCATAACTCTGATTCCGTCTCGCCCACAACCTCCAGCTTCACCAACACCGACACCCTCACCTTCTCCTCAAAATGACCTGCCCACATCACCAGCCCCATCAATGTACGACAAAGGAGTTACAGCAGCTGACCACTACGAAAACTTTTCTGACTTCCTTGAGGAAGACGACTGTGCAAGAAGTTCATCAGTGGTTTCCCAAAATTCTAGCATAATGGACTCCAACTTCTAATTCTACATTGTATTCTACATTATATTAGATGTTGTATATCGTCGCTGATCTGGCAAAGTGGCGAAGCGTCAAAATTTCAAATCTGTCTTATATGTATGCCAGATCGTATATTAACAAACTAGGAAGCTTCTGGTGTGCTCAAAATCAATTTGATTTTTTTTTGACGCTCACACTACTTAGCCCGATCAACGGCGATATTTAATAACCCAACATTTTCCTATTGCCACGTGCCATATACCGCAGCAAATGTAAAACACAAGTTTCTATTTTAACTATTACTATCATTAGGCATCAATATTATTATTCTCAGCATTTTCTTGCCATTTTTTATAAACGAATATTCAGGTGCATATTCACCTAAAAAGCGAGCATGAGCGAGCAAGCATTATACATCAACAATCGACTAGTGGGAACAAACATTTCTTTGTTCGCGTTCACTAGTCGATTATTGATGCAGCATGCTTGCTCGCTTATGCTCGCTTTTTCGGTGGATACACACCTTAAAGAAGTATCAATGAATCTAAAATGTTAATTTTTAACGGTACTGAATTACCAATTGTATTATTATATTATTCCATTCATAATTATTTCAAATAAAAATTAAGGAAAAAACAGTAAATTTAAATTTTTACGTACCTCAGTGTTATTGCCAGCATTTCTATGGGCTGAATGCAATTCCTCATTTTCGTATTTTTGCGCTGAATGCTATCTTTTAATCGCTCATGCAGTTCGTCAAAGGATGTAATCGACATTCTGAAGTAATTGAAGAATTTTGTGTCATCGTTCCTTAACTGTTCAAATAATGTGTAGAAGGTCCCAACTTTCTGCCTCATTTTATTAATTGGATGAACCCATATGAGCCGATTGTTTCCTCTTCTTTTCATTCGACGACGGAATAACAATAAAGCTATGAGTTGTTTTCTGTTCATTTGCAAAATATTATATATTTCGATAAAAACGCAGCTATTTCCGTGTAAACAACTCCACCCGCGGTCAAGTCGCGAATCCAGCAAAAACAGAGTGTGCGGCGGTGACAACTGCCGTGTATGTATATGTGGCTAACTCTGTGGGCGGCGACGGTCAATTGTCCGCCGCGGCAAAATCCGCCATGTGTGCAACCGGCCGTAGGGCGGCAAATATCGGTATTGCACGCGGGCGAACAAACAGTTAGCGGCGGGCCTGCTACGGGGGCCGCTTACCGACGGTATAAGTTATGGAATCCTGATGATTACCATTGCAACGGTACGGCTAACACCGTCCTGATGCCCTTGTGATTAGCGCCGTCCATCCGGTTTCTATACTAAAATTCAGCCCAAGTGAGACCACAACATCACAAACTCGAAGCGTGATCAGCGCGTGATCGATGTTCCCGCAGAGGGTCTCATTATAGTTCAGGCATTTTACGGTTTGAAGTTGTAGTTTGAAGCGCTTGCTTTTTCAACTAATAGTTTCATTTCGTAGCTTTTATTTTTCTTTTTTTAAACTTTCCGCCCCTCATATTGATGCTTTTGTTAAATACAATGTCCTAAAGTGGCTCCAATATAAAACTCCATGAATTTGGAAAACATGCAGTTTCGAACATTTTTTAAGACCTAGTTAGACTGTAGCAATACAAAACCCGCTGTTGCGCCGCGTTGATGTCTACAAAAACCAGAGTTGTAATCAGGCCGTGGCGTGGTGTCGAGTGCATCGCTGTTATAAGTTCTGGTATATCTGGTGTTTTTTGACCATGTCTTCTACCGACACAGCTGATGAAGGGAGAACTACATTGAGTCCACCCAGGAAACGATCAAGACAAAACCATTTGAGCATCGAAGTGAAAGAAATTATTTTAAATGTTTACAAATGTGAAACGGAGGAAAAACCTGAGCTCAGCATCAACGATGTTGTGCAGAGGGTGGCGAATAAAGTTGGAGTTTCTCGTGCATCGGTATTTAGAGTAGAGGAGAGGAACCAAATTTGAGACAGGCGCCTAATTTGAGACAGTGGTGTAACTTTGAATCTATGTAGCGCCATCTTCTAGTAATACCAAAAAGTGTTGAACTAAGACGCAGTAGTATTCTAGATGTGTTTACAGTCTAGTTTTGCACATGGTTTGCTGAGACATCACAACTTGTTGCTTGTTCAGAGTCGAAAATATTTTTAATAGTGCGAGAAAAGTGATTACTAAAAGTGAGGTAAGATACTTAGAACACTTGTCTGATATAAATTTAGTAGCTTACAAATACCTTATTTATTTTCTTTTTCAATATTGTGATTTTATTTTATTACATAACCTAAATATGCTTGTTTGAACTTCTTAACGGAAAATTCCTAATTTGATGATGATCTCAAATAAGGGCCCTGTATCAAGAGATTATCTTTTATTTTTTTTATATTGCAGATGCCACCGAAACACAAAAAGTGGAACCCAAATGACATGATAAAGGCCATCGAAGCTGTAAAGAATAAGGAGATGGGTTATTTGAAAGCCGCAAAAGTTTTTGGAGTACCTAAAGGGACCGTAGAAAGATATGTTAGATCCGGTAAGGATCCAAGAGAACTTGTAGACACACCAATTGGTCGCAAGACTATTCTTTCCCCTGAACTTGAAAATCAGTTAGTACAATATGCATTAGCTATGGAAGAGCGATTTTTTTGGCTTACGTGCGCGTGATATAAAGCGTTTGGCATTCCAGCTTGCGTTACGAAATAGCATATCTCATCCTTTTAATGGACTTAAAAAATCAGCAGGAAAGAAATGGCTACGACTATTTCTAAAAAGACATCCTCAGCTATCCATGAGAACGCCACAAGGCATGTCAGCTGCTCGTATAAAGTTTTTCACCCCTGAGAAAGTCTCAAGCTTTTTTGACCTATATGAGGCCGAATATAACAAAATTCTAAATCCTTTTCACAGGATATTCAATGTAGACGAAACGGGTATTACTGTGGTTCAACATAAGCACACTAAGGTTCTCTCTCTTAGAGGAAAGAAGCAGATTGCATCACTTACTTCAGCAGAGAGGGGTAAATTGGTCACAGTAATTACTTGTATGAACGCTTCAGGCGTGTATGTACCACCACTGTTAATCTTCCCCAGAAAAAATATGAAAACAGAGCTAATGTTAGGAGCCCCAAATGGAGCAATTGCGGAATGCCATATATCAGGTTGGGTACAGGCAGATATTTTTACCCGATGGTTAGATCACTTTATAAAATTTACAAAGCCTACTGCTTCTGATCCAGTTCTTTTAGTATTAGATGGTCATTATTCTCACACAAGGAACATTGACCTGATAGATTTAGCAAAACAAAATCATGTGGCAATAATATGTCTTCCACCACACTCAACAAACAAGATGCAACCATTAGATGTCTCGTTTATGTCACCATTAAAGACTTTCTATGCACAGGAAATAGAGAATTGGCTTCGAGAGAATCAGCTAAGTACTGTTTCCCCATATGCAATTTCTAGCATTTTTTGCAAAGCTTACAATCGAGCTGCTACAATGGAAACCTCTTGTAATGGATTTCGGAAAACAGGACTGGTGCCTATCAACAGAAATATTTTTAGAGATTCCGATTTTAGCGTTCATCGGGTGGAAGATCGGATTGACACCGTAGATCCCTGTGAAGTAGACCATCAAGGTGATGATACAGCACAGCAAATACATGAGAATGCGGCTACTTCTGCTGATTTCACAGGTGATAATCTAGTGAATCAAGATGCAAGTACTTCTATCGCAAACGAAATTGCAAGCATCACTAATTTCGTAGACACTGTAGAATTTAGAGTGCAACAACGAACACCTAGCCCGAATTTAGAACAACAAATACAATTTAAATTAGTCTCTCCAACCGATATTTGTCCTTTGCCCTCATATAAAAAACAAAATACAGTGAGCAGAAGATCAGGAAAGGCAGTAGTCATTACTCACACGCCATATAAGAAAGAGTTGCAGGCAAGCTTAGAGAAAAGACAGATGAAAGCAATTCCCAAAAAAAAATTGGATGCTAATTTAAACCAAAATAGCATATCCACACAAAATCAACCCTCCACATCTGGAGCTAATAGGTCAATCAACCAGAACCAGCCTTCTACATCTAGTGCTAAAAGGTCCAAAAGGATTCGGATACCTTCCCACTCCAGTTCAAGTTCAGAATCTAGCGGAAGCCTTAAGTTGGATGATTTATCCTCAGACGAAAGCGGTGGAAGCGATGCTGAATGCTTATTTTGTACGGGTCGATTTTCTGAAGATAAGAAGGGCGAAAAATGGGCCAAATGCAGCCATTGTAGTAGATGGGCACATGAAGATTGTGGAGAGATTGCCAATAAAATTTTCATTTGCACTTTCTGTGAAGGGAAGGGGTTTTTCGAATAGTATCTTAAATAAGGGTACCTATCTCAAATTTGGATAACTATCTATCTCAAATTAGGGAACCAGCTGTAAATCTACAAAAATGTTTACTTTTATTTAAATACACTTTTCGCCTGTAAACGAAAACATTTATAGTTATTTTTTTTAGTTTAGAGTATGCTAGGAGCATAAAATCGCAAGTTTATTTAAATATATAACCTTGTTTAAAACAAAAAGTATTTTATTTTCCCTTCACAAAAAAAGTATCTCAAATTTGGTTCCTCTCCTCTACTCAAAGAATATAAATTACGGAATGCATTTGCTGAACCTAAAACGAATCAGAACCGTAAAAGCCAAATTAAAGAAATAGATGATGCTGACAGACATGCGATCAGAAGGAAGGTTCATGAATTCTTTTTCCAGAATGAAATTCCTACAATTGATAAGATTTTGAAAGTAGTGAATGAAGACTCAGATTTGCCGAATTTTAGTAAAACGACGTTCTACAGGCTATTAATGGAACTCAACTTCAATTGGCAGAAGAGAGGCCGAAACAGTTCATTGATGGATAGAGATGAAATTATACTATGGAGGAGAGAGTATTTGACAAAAATAAAAACATACAGGAGCCAAAACCGTAGAATTTACTTCCTGGACGAGACGTGGATAAATGCTGGTCATACAAAATCAAATGTTTGGGTGGACCAAACAGTAACGTCAGCAAGAAGAGCGTTTTTAGATGGGCTTTCAACTGGGCTTAAAAACCCTACAGGTAATGCAGACATTCCATTTTAGAAAATCCAACAAGAGTTATTAGATAATTTTTCATAGCCAAAGTGATTTAAATGAGGTATTACACGTTATCAGATATCTAGAAAAAACGAGGGGATGTTCACTCTGAAAATCAATGTATTCTACGTTGGAATTCTTATGGTATCGATGACAAGATTTTTTACAGCAATGCGAGCGTTGCAGAGACAACATACCTCGCCCGTCACGAAATGTAACACGTTAATTAACAACGTCAGACATTGCGTTGATTTGTAAATTTTTCGATAAGTTTGTCACACTTGATAATTTTTTAGTTTAATTGATGTTACCTGTTTCTTTTTGTTTTTTAAGCTAACCAGATTCATCAACAGATTAAATGATGCATTGGTTGAAGTGTCCGATATATCTCACCGCATGCATCCCGCTATCATGAGAAACAATATAGCATCGTATATAAAATACAGAAATGTGTACCTATCTCCGTGGCCTCAATACTCTTGTGAAAGACATATAATGTACATCCGTATTTAACAAGTTTTATCTTTATAGGCAAAGGAAAAAGGCTCATTATTTGCCACATTGGGAGTGTAGATGGCCTCGTGAAGGAAGGACTATGGTGTTTTGAATAAAAAAAACACTAACTACCACGAAGCGATGAATGGTGAAGCATTCGAAAACTGGTTTTTAGGCATTTTACCATATCTTAAAGACAATTCTGTGGTGGTCCTGGATAATGATCCGTATCATTCTCGGAAATTACAAAAAAATCCAAATTCATCTTTTAAGAAATCAGAGATACAGGACTGGCTTGCAAAAAATATACCTTTTGATACGTTTATGTTAAAATTACAACTTCTAGATCTTGTGAAACAACACAGAGCAAAATATGATAAATATATAGTGGGCGAGATGGCAAAAGCGCACAATAAAATGGTACTTCGTTTGCCTCCTTACCACTGTGAGCTCAACCCCATTGAGATCATATGGGCAGATATAAAGAATTTTGTTGCTGAACACAACACAACATTCAAGTTTTCCGACAGGAAAGAGCTGTTCAACCTTGGGTTGCAGAGAATCACACCAGAAAAATGGTTAAAATGTGTGAAGCATGTTCAGGAGAAAGTGGAGGTTGCAATGTGGGAGCTAGACAACATAATTGAAAGGTATATTGAACCGCTAATTATCAACATCTATGATGACAGCTATTCTAGTGAAAGTGAAAAATATTGATGTTGTCAAACACATATGTATAATTACTTTTTGTGCCCCCCTTAACTTTCAATCACCTCTATTGACTCTGTGACAGTAGTGTTGTGTTATTATTTACTGATGTCTCTTTTTCAAATATTTAGTTCTGAAATATCACCTTAATATTTCCATAGTTTTGAGTCCAACCCTGCTCGGTTTTTGTGTCTACGACCATCATGCCAGCGACGCGTGCTGGTTGTTGTGTCTGGTCTCACTTGAAATGGATTCAAGTATAGTTACAGCGTTAGGTGTTATCTTTGTGAGAACATTCCTGACTTTGCATTTTGCTATATTTTACTTCTTATAAACTGAATATGAAATGTAACTAGCATTGTTGTCATCCTGTTTTCATCCAATAAAGTTCCTGCTATAGTTTCGAACCGAAACCACACTGAGTTTCATTTCTTATATCGTCAGATCGAAATAAGGCCCATTCACATGGTAAGTGTGAGTGAGGGCCGCTCATGGGGGACACGGACCTTATCGTATATAGCAAGACGTGTCCTTAAAAAATGACGCTAGCCCCACTGGTCGCAGGGACATACACACCAGACTACAAATAGTGACAGCACACCGCTCAACATATTGATTATTCTGTTAAGCATCATATTGGTTATAAATGTATTTACGATTTTTAAACGAGGCATAATCATAAAGATATCTCTGGAATTTCCAAGCAAACGATGTATTCATGGATTACTAAGAAATTGTATGCAAAATACCTCAACCGCAACCGCAACGAACCTTTAAAGTGTTTGTTTTTCTCGATAATAGTGATACTGATGATATGATGTATCTTTATGTTATAATAATTATCTCATGCACTCGCGTCATATCGGTCATGGTATTTATATTGAACGAGCGCATGCAGTAGATATCATTCTTTCACATTCAACGCTACAACCACAGTACAAAAGTGCAAGAGAGGGGAGCGAAGTAAAAGTAAGTAAGTGCGCTATTTTATTTAATATTTTTCTTTTTTTATGTCTCTAAGTGCAACTATGTGCTTTTTTAAGTGTTCGTGTAAGATAATGAATGCTTCTCGCTTTCATTTTTGTTTAGTCCGTTTATTTCGTTTTATGCTTCAAAGTAGTAAAAGACGACTCAATTTTGTTATAGATGGATTTGGCAAAAATTAATGCGACATCTTCGATTGCAGCCCGTAAAGCAGTACGAAAATTAAAGGACCTACCAGTTGGAACACCGTTTGCGATACACTCATCAAAAGTGGTATATTCAAAATTTGGAGAAGCAGTACTAGTGGATTTAGGTCCTGACGTCCTATTTCTACCTCAGCGAGTGACTGAAGTATACCAGCCGACCATTAATGAACTGTGTAACGGAAAATACTCTCTAATCTTCCAAGGTGAAGTGGATATAGGAAAAAGAAATAAGGCATTACACGTTATCAGATATCTAGAAAAAACGAGGGGATGTTCACTCTGGAAATCAATGTATTCTACGTTGGAATTCGATGCACCAACTAAGTTTCACGGGTGACTGGCGTAGCTACGTAGCTTTCTACTGACGTTTGTCGTATGTATCACTAACATATCCACAGACACCCGTGGACGACAATCACTGGTCTATTACATACTTGACAAATGAGGTAATGTAAAATACTTTTAGCTGACTCTTCAAATGAAGCGTTTTCTGACAATTCTATCGATGACCCAGCATTCATTCCACCAAGCAGTAGTGAAAGTGATGGAGTTGATAGTGAAAAACTTGATTTTGATATTCCCAGCACACCTTTTCAACGCCCCAGCAAACGAAGCTGGCTCGAAAACGAAAGCACAGAAAACGAATCAGAAGAAGAACTACAATATGAGCCAAATAACGCTTAAGTTCAAAATTTTGAAGACAATACCTCGGCGTCAAATGCAGATAGACCTGAAATTGAAGATAATTTGGCCCAAGATTTACAAGAAGAACCTGATAGTGGAATAGTCATCAACTTGCACGATTTGTCTCTCTCAGTTTGGGGTGCGCCCGTTGGAAACCATTCAGAATTTGTAGAAACTTACGGAGCTGGTGTAAAACCTGAGTGGTATGCTGCGTTAAAGGGTCTCTGGTCAGTAGAATATTATTTGGCTTTTGTAGATGTTTATATTCTGGATCTTATGGTGGAACAAACAAATCATTACGCCACCGAATTTCTTATGCGAAACGAAAATATCTCTAATCATGCCCGTGTTCAAAAATGGGAGCCTACAACAAGAAAAGCATTGGCACAATTTCTAGGTTTACTAGGTTACATGAGAATGGTGCGAATGAATTCTATCCGGGACTATTGGTCAACTAAGTGGTTGTTCAAAAATGAGGTTGCTTCTAATATTATGAGTCGTAATCGATTTGAGATACTTCTAAAAATGTGGCATTTTTCAGATAACTCCCAGTGCCCAGAAGGAGACCGATTGTATAAACTTCAGCCTCTAATAGACAAAATTATAACTAACTGTTAAAAAGTATTTACACCAGGAAAAACATTTTGCATTGATGAAACCATGGTTCTTTTTCAGGGACAATCCACAACAGGGAAATAAATATGGTATCAAAATATTTAAGTTGTGTACTCAGAATGGATACACTTGGCACCTGAGTGTGTATGCAGGCAAAGAGAAGGAAGGCCAACTAACAGTATCTACCAGTATAGTGCTAAAATTGGCGAGGAATCTCTTAGGGTCTGGCAGAATTTGTGTAATTGATAATTGGTATACCAGCCTCCAACTGGCTCATATACTTTTGGATAACAAAACACATTGCCTGGGTACTTTGCGAAATAATCGCAAGGGGAATCCAGACGAAGTTTTGAAGAAAAAAACTGAAAAAAAGCGAAATTATTGCCCAAGAAAATGAAAGGGGCATATGTGTTCTGAAATGGCGAGACAAAAAAGATGTCTTGGTTCTATCCACCTGCCACAGCGCTGAGGTGGTTCCAGTTCAACGTCGTGGAGAAATCATTCAAAAACCCAAAGCCGTGATTGACAATTCTGACAAAAGCTCCATAGACTTATCCGATCAGATGTCTAGCTATAGCATGGCGCTGCGGCGAACTATCCACTGGTACAAAAAAGTAGCAATAGAAATTTTATTAGGTACATCAGTCGTAAACGCTCATTTCATTTATAGGGAGATCGAGCAAAGCGACATTTCTATAACTGATTTTCGTTATGCAGTCATTGAAGGGTTGCTGAAATTTGAAGACAGCAATTCCTATGAACGTGTACGTCCTGTAAAAACCAGCTTGAGGGCTCATGTATTTTCAAAATTAGATTGTAAGGCGCGGGAAAATAGACGGTACTGCAAGGGATGTTACAAAAAAAACAAGAAGGACTTATTGGAAAAAATAAAGTTAAAAAAGTAATAACGTATTGTGCGCAGTGCGAAGATAATCCTAGGTTCTGTCTGGAGTGTTTTAATTTATTCCACAAAAATCGTTAAAGTCTTAAAAAATAAATTTATTTTATAGGTATTTGTAAAACATTTCTAATAACTTAGAGAAGCATCTAGAAAATACAGCAAGATTATAAATTTTACATAACAATAAAAATATCACCAAATTTATCTAAAGAGCATTGCTATGAAAAACCTGGTGTCAGCGTTTTATGCTCCAGGGCCGTGGCGGACACACCACTACGTTAGCGCGTACAAGCGTGTCTTCTCGGCCCGGTAAGGATAATAAAAAATTTACATGCAAGCGGACACCGGTGTCCGCCGTGGCCCAGAAAACTAATCACAAGTCGGCCACCGGTGTCCGCCGTGGCGCTTAACCTGTTAAAAGGAAAATTAGTAAAATTTTGAAAACCCATCCGGCGCTCAAAGTAAATACAACATTTTGCGGAGAGTTGAGGAAATCGTCGTCGGAAGATAATGAAATTTTGGGAATTGAATATATCAATACTAAAAATCATGTTATTGATGCGTCAACTCAAATAGACGAGTGTTTTAAAATATATGTAAAAGAGAACCTTTTAAACGAATTATCGGAAGTTGCCGAAAAAGATTCGGGATTTGCGTTAAATAAAATTATTTCTTTGGCTGTTAATATCAATAAATATCAATTTGAACACGCTTCATCTTATATTTGACTACCAGAACCGATTACAAAAAAAACTTGTATAAACATTAAAAATACATATGAAAATTGCTTTTACTGGACCATTGTAACGCTCCTCAGGCTCCTAGCAATAAAGGACATGCAGAACTAACCTCCTCATATCCATACTTTACTGACGTTTTACAAACAGAAAATTTAGATAGTCCTTTGCCGCTAAAAAAAATTCAAAATTTGAAAAGCTGAATAATATTTCAGTCAATGTTTACGCTTTAGAATTAATTGAAACAGAAAAAACATCATTTTACACAGTAGTACCAGCAAGATTGACGGATAATATACGGGACACGCATGTTAATTTACTTTTAGTTCAAAATAAATATTATCCGCGTTTAAATGATTATCATGCTCCACCACTAGCAGATGAAGATAATGATTCCATCGATGAGATTAAATATCACTATTGTTGGATGAAACATCTTTTACGTCTTATTAGTAGTCAATTAAATAAGAATCACAATAAAAAATTTATTTACAATAGATGAATGAACTATGTTCAGCAACAAAACAAATTAGTTGAACATGAAAAGCCTTCCTAAAGAGAGCTACGTTGAATTTAAAAACTTTACAAACAAACAAAATACTCCTTTTGTTGTTTATGCAGATTTTGAATGTCAATTAGAAAATTATAAAGAAAGTAGCGTCGTAAATTTGACTAAAACCATAAAATACCAAAAACACGTTCCGTAAAATGCTGGTTTCTATGTAAAATGCAACTATGATGATAGTCTTTCTTACTTCGAGAGTTATCGAGGTGCAGATTGTATGGATTGGTTTGCGAATCGTATGGCTGGTGTTGCGCAATTTGTAAGCTCAAAAATTAAAAAAATCGTACCTATGATTGAAATACATCAAATACATTCCTTGTCCAGTATGCGGTGACGACGACGACGCCTGAGCTTTTAGAGACCATATTGTTGTGAATAATGGTTTAATTATATTAATATATTTGGACATAGTAGATCCTTTTAAACGTTGACGACTATCTTTCTGTACATTAGATATATTTAAAATCTTTTTGTAGTCTGATAAATCATTTTGATCATATTTAGGGTTTTTGAAGAAAATTGGACTATAAAGTCCTTCTGTTCCACGGAATCGGTTGCCAGCTATATCACCCGTATGTGTATCAAAATTAATGTTTACTTCCAATCCGCCACTGAGGTGCTACAGAATCATAAGTTGGTCCATATACTAGATCAATTGTATTAGATTTACTCCAAAACTTCTGCACTGGTTCCCGAGCTATTTCTGGATACTGTGACATAAAGGGTGTATCTTCAGGCTTGAAAAACGTATCATTATATTCATCATCATCATCATCATCATCGACATTAACATCCATCTTAGTTTCCTCTTCTTTGTCGCTCGTTTCTTCCTTTTTAATTTTACTCAAATTATATTTTTTCTTTTTCGCTATTTTCTGAAGCGGTTCGGTTATTGGTCGAAAGAGCTTCTTAATATTTTCATCCTCGTCAGACTTACCAATTTTCAAATCTAAATACTTTCGTCTAACATCTCTAGACAGTTGTTGAATTTTTCTCTGCAACAGACTACTGTACTTTGCGATCTTCATCTCATGCAAAACTGATGTTCAGAGTTGATATCATATGCATATATACTTATCAAAACCCTTACGATATCGACCTTGTTTCAATTCAAAATCCGTAACTATCGTAATATTACCATATTTTTCACACCAGCATCGCGAACACATTTCCTTAAATTGTTCATAGATAAGATCCGGTGAAACATGTTCATCAAATGCATACCGTAAATTCTTGTCATTCTGTTTGAAAAGAACTATAACATTACAGTTATCACGTATAAGCTGTTTCGGTATTTTAGAATACGTTTGACATAGGTACATAACATCCACGGATTTATGTCTACCCACTGAAAAATATTCCCTACATTTTTGCTGTTTCTCGCATGCAATATCATCGAAAATAAAGTTATTAGGTGCTTCTAATCGATCGATAATTTCTTCGTTATCTTTATATGGGAAATATTTAACGCATTTTGTCTTCGCTAAAACGTTTTGTAGTAAAGTATATTTGGGCTGTAGCAATGTTTTAGAGTATACAAAGACATTTTGAAAACGTGCACCGTTACGATTGAACAGCAAGCTCAATGCTGCGTTTGTTTTGCCACATCCACTAGGTCTACAAAATATAACTCTGAATGAATTCGGTAATAATTTTCCATGTTTGCTCGGAAGGTTGTTATCTTCAGCAAAATCCAAATTTTCGATAGGTAGTGCTGTTGCTAGTTGCTGAATACGCATTTCGCTATTAATTGACACACTTAAAGGTGACGCAGATCATTATAAATATAATCACAAAATGTGCGTGTGCTCATTATTATGTTAGCATTCCAGCGAGAAGGACGAGTAAGAGAAGAAGGTGTTCTGAACTCGCTAATTGATCGGCTTCCCATCGAGCTTCATCTACCTCAGTTCCAGTATTGCGCTCCTGGAACTCATCTGCAAAAACGGCTCAGACGAGGTGAACCTGGAATCAACAGCTTAGACGCTGCTTGCAAACAACCCGATATAGCTTATTCGAAATCTTCATCTATAGCCGACCGTCATAAGGCTGATGGAATCTTGGAACCACAGGCTTGGAACAGAGTGAGGTCGAAAGTCGCAAATTTTGGTGAAAAAGCCGCTTCGTGGTTTGTTACTAACGCAATGAAGGTGAAACGTAAACTTGGAATTGGTATGAAACCGGCAGCTTCATTTAGAAGAGATGTTGTTAAAAAATTTCCAGACATTTAAAGAAACACAACCGATCAGCGGATTTGAATAACAAAAAAGAGCTAATCAAGTCGCCACAATAGCACTGAGACCCGCACGGATGGCAATAAAGAAAGCTGGTGGACGGAAGAATATTCGAGTTCCCCGAGTGATACCGTTTGAAGCAAAAAGTGGGAGATTTTTACCACTGTTGCCGTTGTTTGCAGGACTCAGCGCCTTGGGGAGTATTGCGGGGGGTGCTAGTGCAGTCGCCAAAACTGTAATCGGCTCTAGAAATGCTAAACGAAAGCTCGAGGAAGAACAGCGACATAACAAAGCAATGGAAGAAATTGGAAAACAAGGATCCGGTCTGTTCTTACGCAGAAATGCTCGAGGAGGTCTCGGTTTATTTTTAAAAAAGCAACAACATCCAAAAAACTACCAATAAAGCTACCCAATAGAGCCCTGTATGATGTGGACTTACGGAAATTTGTCAAAAAGCTTAAAATAGCACATTTCCGCGGTGTATTTATGTGAGATTTTTTTTTATACTCCAACTACCACGAAGGCCTAAGCACCCATTGGGTACCGTGGGGCTTTAGGGGGATACATGGGAAAGGGGGGGGGCGCCACACGGACTCTGGCGAGGGAACACGTGTGCATGCAACATGCACACATTCTGGCTCCGCCTACGAGATCCGCCGAGTAGAGTTGTCAAATATAGGTACATCTCTGTATTACCGGTACCGAGTAATACTATAAAAAGTACCCATTACTTTGTACCCGGTACCGGTATTCTAGGTAAGATTCGATTTAGGTCATTGCAACGTTGCAAGCCAGTATCGGTAAAATAAAAACAATGGTACCGGATAACCGGGGGAACCCAGACAGTGAGACAGCAGACATCGCTCGAATCGTGCATCGCAATTAAAAATTCGCTGAATTTTAAATCTATGTGTATTCGGGCGAAGACGATGTAACATCGGGTCGCTGACGGTAAACTAGCACGCATCAAAGGGACTTATCGCGACAATATTCGCATGTCTGGCTACACCTGCGTTACTTCAGGGTCGTCCAGACTTTGAAGCGAGACGGACGTGCGTGTGTTTTGCAGAGATAAAATATATTTGGCCTAGGTGTTTTGTACACTGTACGATGGAGTGGAATAACGAAAAAGTGTTGGAGTTCATTCAGTTTTATGAAACAGAAAATATTATATGGAATCCTAGTAACCCAGACCACAAAAAGAAGCATTTGGTACATGATGCGTGGACGAGAATTCAAAATAGGCTCAGTTGGCCTACCACAATAGAAGAAATGAAGAGGAAAAAAGATTCTTTGATGTCGTACTACAGAGCTCATCTCAATAAAATAAAGAAATCAATGAGGTCAGGCGCTGGCACCGACGACATATATCAAACAAATTGGTTCGCCTTTTCGGCTATGAACAGTTTTCTTCAGCCAATATATGATTGTCGCCGGACTATCGATACACAGGTAAATAATGAAACACGCCTATTTATTATATCTTATATTTATTCACATTCCACAGTGTGACTTCACAAAAATAAAAACATACTTTTAGTCTAAGCAACATGTAGCTTTTTGGGTGAAATCTGAGTATAGTCTCCGAAAATTACGATGAAGGTGTCATTTGATTCGGAAAAATATGTAGAAAGTTTAAGAAAAAATTCGAAAAGGCACTGATAAAAAGTGCAAAAGTTATAAACAATGTAAAAACAAACAAAATGGGAGTTTTGCTTTTTTTGTTGCTTAGACTATTTTTATTGACTGAAAAAATATTGAGCGAACTGGTCCCTGATCTGTGTAGATAAAAGACCGCTCCGTCTAGCTACCGCTGGAAAAGGGCGCAACGCAGTTTCTTCTTGTTGCTCATTTCTCCATGTACCTGGAACTACTTGTCCATTTGTAATAGTGTCCGCAAAACCTGGTGGTATATATATATTATTTGAAGATGAACTGTTTCTTAAGAAGTTGTGTAGTAATATACAAGACATTACAACATTAGAGGCGCGATCTGGTTGGAGTGCAATCGGCTTCCTAAGTACGCGGAATACCGCAGACATAATTCCAAACACATTTTCTACAACTATACGGGCTTTTGACAGTTGCGTGTTAAATTTTCTTTTAATACTGCCTTCCGGATGATCTCCAGGGTATGGCTTCATGATGTGTGTTTGTAACGGGAACGCGTTGTCCGCTACAAATACAAACGGCATGATGAAATCAGTACCGGGAAGCACCGAAGGAGCTGGTATCTTTAGAGCATTTCTTTCTAATCTTTCGAATAATGCGGTATTTCTAAACACTCCACCATCACTAATTCGCCCTTGGCAACCAACATCTGCATACAGAAACCGATATTTCTTATCTACCAAAGCCATGAGGACAATGCTAAATGTATGTTTATAATTATAAAATTCAGTTCCACTGTGAATGGGTGATAAAATTTGCACGTGTTTTCCATCAATGCTTCCAATACAATGTGGAAAGATATCATGGAACTCAGTTTCTTTTTGTAGCCATTCTTCTTCGTTTGAAGGCATCTGAAACAAATTTTATTATTATTTCAGAATGAAAGTGTACGGGAAGAGCATGCAGAACGTGACGATGAACATGAAGGGATTACAGTTAGTCGTAGTGAAGAAGACTCAACTCCAACTCCTCCGATTAATTCAAACATAACAAATAAGCGAGCGAAAATTGATTTTCCTTCAGAAATATTACATGCGAAGAGACAAATGCAAGAGGCATTTGAGCACGTGAAAGGCAGTGTCAACGACGAATATGAAATGTTTGGGAAACTGATTGCTGCTAAAATAAGAAAACTTAAAAACTCAAATACCAGAGACATTCTTATGAATGATATCCATAGCATGGTTATAAACGCAGGCATGATAGATCGGGTTCACCCAACTCATCCATATCACTCCCAAATCCATTCATCGTTACATCAGAATCAAACCTACCGGTCCCCGACTCATCCATCACCATCTCAGTTACCAAAGAACCACACATATCACTCTTCAAATCAATCATCACCATCTCCATCACCACCGACCCAAACGTACCAGTCTCCGATCCATCCATCGCCATCGCAGAACCAAACCATGCCATCTCAGAAAACATCACAATTCGTTATATCGGAGACTGGTGATATAGTATTCATATGAAAATGTAGTAGTTTTGTAGTTTTTTTATGGATGGTATACCTTTTTTTAATAGGAATGAGAATAGAAAAATGTTTATTTTGTTATTAATAATCGAAAAGAAAAACTCCATAAAGGTACATGTTGCTTAGACTATAGGCACTTAGTGAAATAAACTGAACTATGAGTAAAATATTGTATTTTTCTTACCATAACTTTGTCTTTCAAAACGATCAAAATACTTGCACACACTTCATGTACTATTTTGGAAATGAGTTGATGAGATATTTTGAAAAGATAATGAAGGCTTCGAAAATCATCTCCTGTCGCCAGATAACGTATTGATATTGCCAATCGCACTTTTGCAGGAATTGCTTTTCTGAATTTTGTATCTTTTTTGGTGATTAGTGGTGCGAGCTTTTGTAGTAGTATTTCAAAGTCAGATGTCGACATACGTAAAAATCCAGGGAATTCTATACCGGACTCTGCGGTTAGCTCAGATAACAAACGTTCCATTCCTGTTCTGTAAATAAGAAAAAATGTAAAAATTATTATTATATACTCACACCACTTAAGGTCTAATGCAGAAAAAGGCAAAATAGAAACATTATATCAAGTATTATTTTAGCGTGACGTGTTGTAAAAATTGTGCTGCACACTTACATCGTTCGGTTTCTATGAATAGTAGTCATCTACCATCTCCTCCTTCTTCTCTTATTCATATTACTTTGTACCTGATACCCGTACAAGTGTAATAAATAATAATAATTTACTGACATATAATGCAACGCTACTGCTTCCTCCATATTTTCGTCCGCACGGCTAAACAACACACAAACGAATAATCGTCGCAGTCCGTTATATGAATCTTCGCCGCTAAATGTAGACAAGAACATCGTGTATGCCCGATACACGATGTTTTTCGCGCCAACACGACACGAATCTTCGCCCGCTAATGTAGCCCCACCAAAACAAAAACCGATGCACATCATCAGTCTTGAGCTGTGCATTGTTGCCAGACTTTGCACATTTTCTTTTAAGCAAATGAATCATTTAATGAAATAAATTTGGCATTTGTATACTTTTCACTACTTCACACTAAATGTTGTTCTGAAAAGAACAATTTTTAGTTGCAAGGCAACGATTCAAAGCTTAAATAGCGCAAAACTCACAAATAAACAATAAAGAACTAGTTCGACAAAAGGACAATGACAACTGATGTCAAAAAATAAGACACGGCAACTTCACATTTCTCTGAACGGCGCACCAACCGAATCGAGAACAGGAAATTTAAAATTCAAGTAGAAATTTCACTTTGAATGTAGTAAATTGTTGGGGACCATGCTTTTTATGAATTGCATCACTAATGACGGGCATCGGATTTTGTTTGGTATCCACTATATATGCTCAACACCCATTTTTTTATTTTTAGCGTATGATACAGCCCCGTCCACGTCATCAGAACCAAAGGCAAATAATAGCGACAGCATATTAACAAAATCAGATGTAAGTCCTGTTCCTGTTAAAAGGCAAAAACAAATGAATTTGTCAAAGTTCAGAGCCCATCCACTAAGTCTGTCAAGGCAGAAAGAAATAAATGAGCTTGTTTTAATCATGATCGTCAAAGACATGCAGCCATTTTCCATCGTTAGGGATAAAGGTTTTTTAGAACTCCTAAAAGGACTTGAACCTAGTTATAACCCTCCAAGTCGAAACACTTTTGTAACAACACTCTTAGAAGACAAATATGCACGTGCAAAAACAACTTTGAAGCTTATTTTAGAACAAGCAGAATTCATTACTGTTACAACTGACGGTTGGACATCTTCAGCAAATGAAAATTATATATCTGTAACGGTCCATTTTATAACAAAAAACTGGGAATTTGTGTCGGGTTTGTTGAGCTGTTTCAATTATTCCGAACGACATACAGCTCAAAATCTTTATGAACAACTTATGAACATTTTAACGGAGTGGGGAATATCAGAAAAAGTGGTTGCTATAGTAACAGATAACGCTGCTAATCAAGTGGCTGCAGTAAAATTGGGAAGTTGGGCACATATACCTTGTTTTGCTCATACATTAAATTTAGTAGTGCAAAATGGCCTTCAAGAAATTAAAGATATACGCCATAAAGTTAAGGCAGTTGTAGAATACTTCCACAGAAGTTCGCAGGCAAATTCAAAATTATTATCAACACAAACTAGGATGGATGCAAACAGCATTCCTTTAAAATTAAAAAACGACGTGTCCACTAGGTGGAACTCTTCATATTATATGTTTGAGCGGAAAAATCTCTTACTATAACCATTGGATTACTACACAATCCCGTACAATTATTGTCCGAAGAAGAGTGGAGCATTTTAAAAGAAATTTGTCAAGTGCTAAAACCATTTGAACAAATAACAACTGAAATGAGCTCAGAAACACACGTAACAGTTTCCAAAATTATTATCATTGTCCGAGGCTTGATCGCGATTTTAAAAAGGTTTCGATATTACCAAACGACTAATTGAGAATTTATTAGCGTCGTGTTTGACTCGTTTTGGTAAATGCGAATATAATAGTATTTTGGCAAAACCATCGATTTTAGACCCGCGATTTAAAATAAAGGCATTTTCACTTGAGCAAGCATATAAAAAAGCAAAGGACAAGTTACAGGATGAAACAGTAGCAATTATAAGAAAAAATGAAAGTGTTGCAGCCATAGATAGTGATTTAGATGTTACTATTATACAAAGTTCCGAAGATGATCAAAGCTTAAATAATTTAGTTTGGCATGAATTTGATTTATCGACGTCCACCCTTGAAAAGCCAAGTCCACTGGCTACTGCAATAGCAGAAATACGAATGTATTTGGAAGAGCCAAATATACCTAGAACAGAAAACCCATTGTTGTGGTGGAAGTCCAGGGAACTACTCTATCCCAACCTTGTCCCATTGGCAAAAAAATACTTGAGTATGGTAGCAACATCTGTTCCCAGTGGACGCGTCTTTTCGAAAGCTGGTCAGTCGATAACAGAAAGGCGTAATCGATTGAAATCGAAACATGTAGAAAAACTCATGTTCCTTAATTACAATCAACTACTAATAAATAAGTGAAGTGTTTAGATGTTTAGACTAATTATTTACTTTTTCAATTAGATTTTGTAAACTTATTTTTCTGTTTTTTATAATAATATAAATATATATATATATATATATTTTTCTCTTATATATATGGTCTATATTTTAATTATTTATCTGTTTTCATAGAGGTTCTCATAAATAACATTTTGAGTTCCGCACATATTAAGTAGCAGCACGACAAACGACAACACCGCCTGCTCCCATCCGCCCGATCCTGCTTATCTGCGTATGCGTAGTGCGTACGCAATGATGTATTCCTCATTTCTTTCCCACATTCTACAGCACTACTAAATATCGATACCCAGTACCGATATCGTTTACCAATATCAATACCGATGTGATTGACGGCAACTGCAAACCTAAATTAATAAATACATAATAGGTACAAAAGTGACGGATACTTTTTTTACCGAATACCCAGGTACCGACTACTTGGCCGAGTACCGGATATTTAATACCGGGTAGTTACAATATTGACATCACTACCGCCGAGTGGTACCTCCGTGTTCGACAGTCAGAGACCGTCTACCACCTACGGACAATCACAACATCCATAGCCAAGAGAAAAATTCCTCCTAGGACGGGACTCGAACCCGCACAGCGCACGGCGGCTGATCAGGAGACCGAAGAGTCTACTACTGCGGCCACTGCTGCTGCCTATCGCGATTTTTGGAGTTCGGATTTCCACTCCTAATGGGTACTGATTTCAGCCCAGTTTAGTATATAATTTTCTTTGAAAGTTGTATATTAGATAGATCCATACCTTAGTTTAATACTAACCAATCATGTCGGAATTTATAAAAACAGTAGTAAATAACCTAGTCAAACATCCACCAAACAAGCTGGTCTGGTGTATGTATTATGAAGAAAGCCGAGGATCACCCGAAGTTGTGTCGGCATTTCAGAGTCATGATATCGACATTCTCCAAGTATATAGATCCGTCTGAAGAAGAAGAAGAAGATGATTATGAAACAGCATCAAATGAAGATAGTGAAGATGAGCAGTGCTATGACGACGAATACGTTTTTAACATACCAGTTGGAAAAATAGCAAATAAAGCCCTTCCTGAATTAGATGTGGATGAAAGCAGTTGATATAAAGAAGATGAACTAAGCTTGGAAGACATGCCTGATATGAGTTGGGCTTATAAAATAAATAGAATATACCATGAGGACAGCAATGGTGATGTGACGATGGATTACACAGACGAGTCAGTGGATGAAGACAATGCATTAGAGACCTTTATAGTTACGAATCAAGTTGTAGAGCATGTAGTAGCAGAAAACAATGACCAGGAAGTTAACTTGCACATGAAATACGCTCCAACTTCGTTAAAAAGACGTAGAGAGATCTCATTGGATGATGAAGAACAGGAAAAAGGGAAAATGTTGGTTAAGTAACATTATTTTGAAAAGCCGCATGAAAGATCTGAGTTGTATGATGTCTCATCAACTTCTCAAGGCATATCCCGCCATGACGTCATCCCAGAGGCACATACCCACTATGACAGTGAGATACTATACCTAAAGGAGGTGCTAGAAGAACCGAATGTGGTATAATTAATTTAGATGAACAAAAACACAAAGGAACGCATTGGGTAGCATATAGAAAGAATGGTAATGTAGCTGAGTATTTTGATAGTTTCGGAAATCTTAAACCTCAACGTGAACTCGTTAAATATTTAAATGCTGTTGCTGCTACTGCTATCGTTTACTTCAATGACTGTTATCAAAATTATGATCAAAGCATCTGTGGACACCTTTGTTTGGAATTTCTCTATAAAACTATCTGACCTTCCGTAGCCTCTCTCAGTCATGTCGCAGATATTCACCGTGAAGAGTCATACGGCTACGTTGTCCATTGATTTTGTGAATCCAATTAGGTTAGAGTATGGGTTCGATTACGGTTTGAGTTTATTGTCTTTTTATTCCTATAATAGTGTACCTAACATTGACCAGGGCCACAATAAATTCTATTATTACGAGAACAACAACAAAAATCCAGAAAAAAATATCATCATTCCTACGGGTGAGTATGAAATAGAAGATATTGAATCCTATATTAAGAAGCACATTGTTGACGGTGAGGGGGGTCGAGTGAAAGACGTTTTTTCGCTGAAACCTAATCTGAATACGCTCAAGTGTGAACTGTACAGTTCAGTGCATGGCATTAACTTTCAGCCACAGGATTCCATCGCATACGTTTTAGGATATTCTCCATCAATAGTCTTCGAACCAGGATTTATCACCAATCAGATCTTCCCATTAATATAGTTAAAGGTAGAACTATCCATATTGATATCAATATTACTGTTAGAGCTTTCTACATCGATAGACCTTCACATACCGTATACGAATTCTCTATTACAGACGAGGCTGGGTGTGCAATTAACGAAAGTCCTAAAAACCTTATTTATCTACCAGTGAATCAACGTGACATAAACAACATTACTTTGCTAGTGCTGGATCAAAATTTTGAATTAGTGAACTTTAGAGGAGAAGAGATAATCATACGTTTGGAGTTGAAAAAATTCTAATGGTTTTGGTGATTCTCCTCAAAAAACACAAATATAAACCATATACTCAATTACGGTGTTGTCAAGTCATGTGTTCGACGTTTACGAAAAACCGATATTTGATGATACAATCCAAGGCGTTAAAGAGTTCACATATAGACCATATATTTCGTCTTTTCTCAATAACAATGAAATCACCATTACTATTAATCAGAGTGATGCATGGCTTTTGATGTATGATGCCGCTATTGTAATTAAGGGGAAATTGAAAAGAAGTGCCGGCGCTGGAACAGTTTCCTTTGTGAACAATGCTGGAGCATTTTTCTTTGACTCCTGTACATACGAATTTAATGGTTCCATATTGGACACAGTTCGAAATCCGGGTATTGTAAGCACCGTTCGAGGATACTTATGTTACAGTATTAACGATTCAAGACATTTAACCGCAATAGGATGGAACTGTCTTTCTGTACCAATTCGTGATGCTACCACTGGATATTTTAGCCTAAGAGTTCCACTTAAACACTTACTGAATTATTTTACTGACTATAAATTTGCTGCATATGGGAAACATACTATACGTCTAGTGAGAGCACGTAATGATAATAACTGTATGCTTGTTACTGAAGCTGCTGGCGCCGCCGCCGGTACTACACAAGCCAAACTTGAAATTGATGAGCTCAAACTGCTAGTAAAACATATTTACTCTAATCACGTGATTAAAGTGAATCTACTAGAATATATTAAAAACGATAAACCGGTGTATGCACCATACAGAAAGTGGTCTTTACACGAACTTGTGCTGCTATAGAGTGTCCACGATATGTAATAGCGGCTTTTCAAACACATAAATTTGATAAAGCTAATCAGGATCCAACTTTATTTGATCATATTGATGTAACAGACGTTCGACTGCTCATCAATGGGGAGTACTATCCCCATGAGCGTTTGAGATTTGACTTTGATAGAAACGATTATGTGGACGCTCACATGAATTATATAGATTTTTATCCGAGTTATAAAAATACCTCATTCAATCCTGCACTACTTGACTATCCATCATTTAAAAATCGTGCTGCTCTAAACGCAGTGAATCAATAAAATCGACAACCGTAGAAGTAAAATTAGACATTGAATCAGCAAAAGGATTCCCCACCAATACACGTGTTTACTGTATTATCATACATGATTCTGTAATGGAACTACATCCCCTCTCCGAAATAATTAAACAATATATGTAAAATAATCCGTTTTTATTTTTGTCAATCATTTACTTGTAGTTTAATGAACAGGCAACACACACACACACACACGCACACGCACACGCACACGCGCACGCACGCACGCACCCACTCACCCACGCACGCACTCACTCACCCACGCCCGCACGCACCCACACCCACGCACACACACACGCACGCACGCACAGACGCACGCACGCACGCACCCACACACACACACACACACACACACCGCCATCTTTTTTAACGCTCCCAACCTTTTGACTCACCCTGTATACAACCTTCTTGACTCCCCCTGTATACACTACATCTCACCTTATCGGCCACACATCCGCATGCGAACGCCGTCGCGCCGATTACGCGAACCTGCAACCGTCCATCGGCTGTTTTATCTCACTTCCGGTCTGGAATGCCCTTAGCTCTACTATTGAAGCTTATTGGAAATTTGGGACTGTTTAAAAAGAATTTGTCACCAATTTTGTACGTTTGGAGGTTCGGTGATACTTTGTTATCGAAACGAACCTTAGCCTTTTGCTTTTGTTCGTCCGTTCTGGCACGGGCTATTTTATAATATTCGAGCTTATTCCGAATTTCTCGAAAGTATTTAGACATCAATTCCTTTTCAAGGTAGACGTGTTCTGGGGGACGACCAGATGTATGTCCGAAGACAAGTTCGTAGGGAGTAAATCCTGTGGTTTTGTTTCTTGTGCTATTGTAGCACTGAACAGCATAGGGTAGGGTATTAAAGGGGTGTTCGTTCGGATTTTCAGATACATGCGTTCTAATCACTTCCAATAAAGTGGCATGGAATCGTTCGATCGATCCATTGGACTGGGGGTGAGTAACGCTAGAGAATGTCATTTTGATATCATAAAGACTACAGAGATCTTTCATAAGAGCGTTGTCAAATTCTTGGCCATAGTCGCAATGTATTCGAAGGGGTGTACCGTAATGTTGGAAATAAAAAAGAAGTGTATTCATGACAGATTTAGCAGATTTGTCGTTAATAGGATAGGCCTGGGAAAATTTTGTAAGTTCATCTCGGATTGTAAGAGCATAGCACTGAGGCGGGACTTCTAGAATGTCAATATTGATGCGTTCAAATGGAGCTTTTGGAGTTTATGTAACAACTAAAGGGGTACTGAGGTTTTTTCGGCAGATTTTAGTTTTCTGACAAATTTACCATTTCTTGATGAAACGTTCGACATCTTTAGTCAAACCGGGCCAATTGTATCGTTCACGGATACGTCTGATAGGTTCGTTAATACCTCTGTGGATATTTTTCTTACCACAATGGTATTGGTCTAAAATGATTGGAATTTCATCAGAGCTTGGAGTTTTAGTTACATTCTGACAAATGACAATTTTGATACTTTCATCGGAAAATATGAAAGAAAATATTTCTTGGATGGGCAGATCTAGGTTATTTTCGACGTAGATTTGTTGGGACAAATCGAATATACCTTTGTTATTTAAAATAAGGGTGAAGAGATATTGTACGCAAGTCGCAGGATCGTACGGCACGGGAATTATATAATATTTCGTATCTTTGACAGTCTGACTAGAAGCGATGTTAATTTTGTCTGCAGAAAATTCGAGATTGGTTTCGAACATGTCTTCGATGATTTTTTCATGAAGATCAGAAAGGGTGTTTTGTCTGAAAAATGTGACTATGTGTTTGTGGTTTTTGTCTAGAAGTTGGGAGTTAGAAAATTGAATTTTGGAATAGTCTATTAAAGAGGTGGTTTTATAAAGGCGGGCAAATACATCAAATTCATTTTCGAGAAATTGAGTAGAAGGGGAACCTTCTTCATCACTAGGGTTAAGGGCGTTAACATTCGTAGGTAGTTTAATGCGGGATAGGGCATCGGCGTTTTTGTTGGCTTTGCCTGGCTTGTAGACTATTTCATAGTCGTATTCCTCTAACTTGAGGCGCCATCTTGCTAACCTACTACCGGTATCACGGCAAGAAAAAAGCCAAGTTAATGGTCGGTGATCTGTGACCAATTTAAATTTTCGACCGTACAAATAGGGTCTGAAATGTTTTACATTCCAAACAAGTTATCTTTCAATCGTAGAGTACCTCGTCTCTGCTTTGCACAGTGTACGAGATGCATAGGCTATCGGAAGATCTTTACCAATAGGTCCTTGGGAAAGTACGCCGGATATTGCAAAAGCACTTGCATCCGTAGTAAGCACAAACGGTTCTTCGAAGTTGGGGTAGATCAGTACAGGAGAACACACTCGCTGTCGAAATCGAAGACCTTTTTGCAATAGTCTAGTCAAGGGTTTCGCAACTTTAGCAAAGTTTGGGATAAAGCGTCGGTAGTAACCGGCAAGACCTAAGAATGATTTTATTTCTTTAGGGCTTTTGGGTTGTGGGAAATTTTTTATACAATCCGCTTTATCTGGATTGGGCTTAACGCCATCAGGGGTTATTACATGACCAAGATAGGCTACTTCCTTTCTGAGGAATTCACACTTATCTGGCTGAATCTTAAAATTCGAGTTTCGGAGACGTTTAAAAATTTCGGAAAGTCTGGTGATATGTTCTTGGATAGAAGGGGAATAGACAATGATATCGTCCATGTATACAAGACATCTTTCGTTTTGTATACCCATCAAGATGTTGTCCATAACACGTTGGAATGTGGCAGGAGCGTTCTTGAGACCAAAAGGCATTCTCAAGAATTGATAGTGTCCGTTCTCAACCGAAAAAGCGGTTTTGGCAACATCGGCTGGATTAATTTCAATTTGGTGAAATCCAGATGCCAAATCTAGTGTACTGGCATTTCCCTAATTGATCTAGCAGATCGGAAATGTTTGGCAACGGGTATTTGTCGTCAATGGTGATTTTGTTAAGTTTACGGTAATCGATCACCATACGCCATTTTTGTTTGCCCGAAGCGTCCATTTTCTTTGGGACTACCCAGACAGGGGCATTCCAAGGTGAACTAGAGGGTTCAATAATCCCTTGTTTTAACAGTGTGGAGATTTGGTCTTTCACTTCTTGTTTGTGGACATGAGGGTAGCGATAAGACAGTAAAAAATGGTTTGTTGGTTGTAGTGTCAATAGAAGGTTTAATTTCGTTGGTGAATGACAAACTGTCACCATCTAAATAGAAAATGTCGGAAAATTCTAGACAAAGGTTGGTAATAAGTTTTTTTCTTCATCGTTAAGATGTTCAAGACGTAATTGATCTCGAATAGCATCTCTACGGTTATACTGACTCTTGTTCTTCAGGGATATGTTAAAATTATTGAGAGACGTTTCATTAAAGGGTTCAAATTCTAATTTGGGCAGAATCACATTTTTAGGAATGGCATTACAGTTCAAGACTGTAGTGAGAAATTCACCGTTAGAATTGATTTTAACGATGGAGCTGGGTAGACGGACTTTTTCTACCTCGCATGCCAGAAGAATGGCTTCGGTATTTTTAAGCTCTGACTTGAGCTTGACAACCTGTTCAACTGTATCAACTGTAGGTGGGACGGAGATGACATTTTGAACTTGGGAATTCTCTTTGAAATTAGAAGTTTGGAAATTTTCTTTGAAATCAGAAGTTTTGGTATTTTCTTCATCACCTACTTTGAAAGGAGGGATGGTTTTGAATTTTGTGATTAATTGGCGATTTTTCAAATCGATAATGCAATCGTAGTGCTCGAGGAAATCTGAACCAAGAAAGCCATCGAAAGCAATGTCTAAATCGTGAATATAAATTTTGTGGTAATCGTTGGGAGCAAAGGGAACCAAAACTGCTTCTGTGGTAAACATTTTTTCGTCCGTAATACCTCGGATGGAGATATTTTCGGCAACACGTTTCGTGTAATTTTGGCAGGTGTTTCGCTTGAAAATGGTACAACCGGCACCACTGTCAATAAGGATTTTGAACTTTCCTGTCGCGTCGTTGATGTAGTATAAGTTGTTTGGGCTGACGGAGAGAATTGTCGACGGGACTATAATATGTTTATCTAAACGAACATTTGGTCGGGAGTTGACGTTGTATGAGGGTCTTTGACATTGAGCTTTTGCAAGATCGCAATCATATGATCGGAATCGTCGTTGGGCTTCACAGGCGGTTCTTCTTTCGGAGAACGTTCGCGAAAATCCTGATACTGCATGTTATAATCAGCGGTATCATCGTATTCATAACAGAAATCGTTATTGCTACCAGAGTCAGGGAATTCGTCATACTGCGAGGGGGTGTAAGCAGGGTGTTGGGTTTCTGTACCATACTCGCTGGCATAATTTGTATTGTAAAAGTCGGGTTCAGGGTACTCGGAATATTCGTAGCGATCTGGGGCTACGTAGTTGATTCGATTTGTGGAATTGTTTGGTCTGAAGCTTCTTTGGAAGTTAGAGTTTTGGAAGTTCGGATTCTGTTGTATAACAGAAGGTCTTGGTACATTAGTATTAGGAACATTTGGCCTAATAACAGAGGGTCTGTGATGGTAATGATTGGAACTGGGGGGCCTATTGTTTTGTGTTGGAGGGTTAGGGTTAGTTCGAGGCGAAAATGATTGGGGCTGGAAAACTGGTCTCGGAATATTTTGTGAGAGCTGTTGTCTTCGCTGGCACTCATTTGCTAAATGACCTGGTCGGTGGCAGAAATTGCACACTCTCGGACCTGGTTTCTTAATGGAAGAATTTTGATTAGAGTTAGGAGCTCTAGAAAATTTTTGTCTCTCAAGATAGGATAATTGTAGCTCGCGCTTGATAAAAGCGACTGCGGTAAGGATGTCTGTTGGGTGACTTGATCTTACAATCGGGCCAATTTTGGAATCTAGTCCTGTAAGGAGACAGTTTAGAGTTATGGACTATATCAATGAACTTTGAGCAGCTTTCTGCTCTCGGTTCATGTTTTGTCGATTGACGGCTGAATGCATTTTCGCCGCGTGAACTTTGAAGTCTTGATGCAAAGGTTAGTGCGGATTCATTTGGTAGTTGACGCATATGCTGCAGATCAGCAATTAAGGATGTGAGATCTCGAAGATCTCCGAAATGTGTTTCAAGGAGAGAGCGTATGTCTTCCCATGTCGAAGGGTTACGGGAATTGACGAGTTCTGCTGCTCGTCCGCGCAGTTTGTTTTTTATATGTAGGACGACGAGGAGGCGCTGTTCCTTGACTGCCATTTGGTGCGCTGTTCTACACGCGTTGATAAAAGTCGAAAGCAATATCGGGTTGCCATCGTATTCAGGGACGATTGAAAATATTTCGGACAGTCTATAAGGCTCGATGTTTGCATGAGCGTTATCAAGAACTTCAGGTGCTTGATAATCATCTGATCCGTGCTCTGACATGGTGATTGGAAATATGTTTCAGGAATTCGACAATAGTACGCAAAATATACGAAAAAATATGGGAAATACGTAAAAGTTACAGAAAATACGTAAAAGGTCTTAAGTAAATGTGAAAAATATAGAAAATGTTGCGCAAAATATGAAAATCACTCAATAAATACGCAAAAATAGAAAAATACAGAGATAATTGCAAACGATAGTAGATTCAATTGTACGTTACCAGTGGTACATCAGGAGGCAGTCGTGTTCTCCAGAGGAGGCTCTCGGATCTCTTTCGATGTTTCCAAGTAGACTCTCTGCAGTTGGGTTGCTGCTGCTCGCTGTGCCCTTTTCTTTCTTCTTATTTCTTCTTCTTACTTGTAGGCTCGTGGTCCTTTGTAGCTCGAAGGATAGACATCCACCACACTAGTGAGCGTTCGCGTGTTCTAATGCATTGAAGCTATCCCACTTCTCTGACACCAATTGTTATATCATTTAAATTCATCTTTACTTTTTAAAAAAATTATTTGAGGACAGTAACTACTGTCCGTTACAAACGTTTACAATTGAACTTATTAGTTAGCGGCGTACATTACGGTGTCGCGCCGGGTATTGAACAACATGAAATGGGCGCAAGGCCTATTTATACTATTGGTATGCTTACAAAGCACTTCTAGAAAATAAAGCGTAAACAACGAGTTAGCGAGAAGTCGTTATCTGTTGCTGAGCTAGCGTCTGGTGCAACATTGTATGGAATAGTAAGTCCATTGTTTTGAGTGCATATAACATATATATATATATATATATAGCATGGTAGGGCAAGCTCGATAGGATGCTTCGGTATTTGAATAATTCTAGTCCGAGTTTATTCAACTACATCCACACAAGAAAAAAATAGAAATGGCTTGTGAGAGAAGAGACTTTGTATTACCTTTTGAGGTATGTATATATTTTTTCTACCTTGCTTTCAAATCATGTGATGTATTTTTTGTGTTTGATTCACAACTTAGAGATGTTTTTCTTGTTATTACAGCTCGATTCCAGTGATGATGAAATGGAAACAGACGAAGAAGGGAAAAAGGAACCACCTCGGATGACGGCGGACTCAACCACTATATGCCCTTCACTTCCCGTATCCGATGTAAGTGTATTTATATTCATTTTACTCGCCTTCCATCCAAATCAAATTCCATTTGACCCTCAATGCAGTATCCGTATGTTACTTTTAATGGATTCAAGTCGTACCACTATATAACTAAATCGAGAGTGCCTCAGGGTTCAAATCTTGCTTCTCTATTGTTTACCTTATTCATTGATCGTGTTGTATTTAAGTTTTAATAAACTCCTCTTTGCGGATGTTTAAAATTATTCAGTATTATTGAGTCTGAGTCTGATTGTATCGCACTTCAACCTGATATTGATTCTTTAGTGGCTTGGTATGACGAGAATAATGTATTTCTTAATGCGTCTAAGTGTAGTGTAGTCAGCTTTTCTATGAAAACTTCTGCTTGTACATTTAATTATAAAACTGGGGATGCTTACATAAATCGTTATAACTCAATTAAGGGTTTGTGTGTAGTTTTTTGTCCGTAAACTGAATTTTTCACTCCACATAGGTGAGTGAAGAGTGAAGCTTCGCGAGCGTACGGTTTGATTGTTAGAAACTGTAGAAACTTTAGCTGCCCACAGTCACTGTTAGTTTTGTATTCTCCGTATATTAGAACGAAATTGGAATATGCATAGTTAATTTGGAAGTCAATTTATAAATACTACATTGATTCTCATGAGCCTGTTCAGAGAAAGTTTCTAAAGTTCTTGTTAGTGTGATTTAGCTCAGGATTGTCATGTAAATAGTTTCGTTAACCTTTCTGTTGAGCAATTAACGTTATTTATTTATATTTATTATATTTATATTTCCTTTACGCTTTGTGTTTGAATTGCTACTATAAATATATTTTTTCTATTCTTTACAGCCAAACGATAGACCATGTGACACCACAAGTGTCTTTTATGTCGATGATAGTGACGATGGTATGTGGAGCATTGAGACATTTGTTTTGGCCGACAGTGACCCAGATCAGAGTCACTTCGCTCCCTACTGAGTGGGGCCGTGGCAAATGCTTGTCCTGGAAGTTGTTGTATCCAGTATACAACTTCTTCCCGTTCAAGTGATTGTTCACGCGTTAAGGAATACCTCAGTACCGATTGCCGGGTGGCGGTACAAGTCCGCCAATGGGCCACTTTAGGTCTATTTAACATCACTAACACGTAAAAAGAAGGTGGTAGACAAGGACCAGTCGACCGAGGCTGTACCACCCGCTAGCTTTTCCCAGGGTGTCTTATAAATGTCCGCATGTTTCCACACCTAAGCTGTGCAGTCGGTTATCCTCCAAAACAAAGAAATTAATGGAATGTCCGGGTGGCGGGTGGGCTCGAGGGAACAACATCGAAGATAAAATTTGTTTTTCGAACATCTGCGGGATTAACAGCAACATTGATGCTGTTCATCACTACCTACAATCCAATCATCCCGCCGTGCTTTTCTTGGCGGAGACAAAAATCTCAGAGACTGCACCGATTAACCATCTTAACTTCCCAAACTACGAGGTGCACTCCAATCTGAGAAAGAACGGGGGAGTTGTGGCTTTTGTCCGCAGCAGTCTTTCCTGCTCCAGAGATGTTTCTTTCGAATCAGACCGGAAGGACATTCTGTGGCTTCGTCTCAACTCCAAAACATCACCCAGGTTTATTTGCTGCCTTTATCGCACTCCCTCGGACCATAACTGGGAGGACCTACTCGAATACCACGCCGTCCAGACCGACTTACTGACCATCAATCATCCCGCTTCAGAGGTAGTTCTTCTCGGTGATTTCAATGCCCATAACGAGCTTTTGTTGGCTGAAACAAGACCGACGCAGCAGGTCGTGCAGTCGAAGCGTTCGCTCTTACCTAAGGGCTGACTCAGCTAGTGACGAGTCCTACTTTTTTCCCCCGCGTCTCGTCATACGCCAGTAGCCTGCTGGATCTCTTTCTGACCACGCATCCTGCCCCTCACAGCACTGCTGTCCTGCACGTCAGAACGGAGGAATACATCCCTCACACAGTGAAAGTGCCTAGACCAGGGTCCAACGGCTGGTTTAACAAACCGTGTGACGCTGCTCGCCAACAGAAGATCAAGGCACACAGAACCTTCATACAAAACCCCACTGTAGAGAACAGACAAGCCGACGTTGAGACCAGAAACAAATATAAAGCAGCGGTTCGCAATGCCAAAAACCAGCATGATATAAAAGTTAGGCACAGGGTAATGTCGCAGCGCAATGGCAGTCGGTCTTTCTGGACCGTGGCCAAGCAGATTGAAAAGAACTTCTCACACAGTAGCCTTCCACCACTTACGTGTCAGGATGGAACTATTGTATTCCACTCAAAGGTCAAGGCGGAAGTGCTAGCCAAGATCTTTGCTGCCAACTCCACCATGGACGTCCCCCCCAACGCCCAAGTGCCGTCAATTGAAAGGGTTCCCTACACTATGCGGGAGGTAACATTCAGGCATAAGACCGTAAGACGAGCGCTCTTGTCGCTCGACAACAACAAAGCTTCTGGTCCGGACTTGATTCCTGCCATTGTACTGAAGAGGTGTGCACCGGAGCTTGCTCCAGTTCTTTCGCGTCTCTTCCAGATATCTTACGAATCCGGCACCTTCCCTGAAAACTGGAAATTTGCTCATGTCCAACCCATCCCAAAAAGGGGATCTAAGACCGACCCTTACAACTACACGCCTATAGCTCTGCTTTCTGTTTTAAGTAAGGTGATGGAGAGTTGCATAAATCGCGAGCTTTTGGACTACCTCGAACGTCACGGCTTGATTAGCGACAGGCAGTATGGTTTCCGGCACCAACGATCCACAGGGGACCTCCTAGCTTACGTCACTCAATTGTGGAGTAAACTCATCCAGTCTTATAGTGAGGCTCATGTCGTTGCTCTTGACATCACGAAAGCGTTCGATCAGCTGTGGCACGCTGCCCTCTTAAGCAAACTTTATCTCTGGCCCCAAGATATCCGTCGTAATTGACGGGTTCTCCTCTTCATCCCACAACGTCAACGCGGGTGTTCCCCAGGGATCGGTCTTAACTCCGACACTGTTTCTCTTACATATCAACGACCTCCTTTCCTGCACGATCAACTCAATCCACAGCTTCGCTGATGACAGCACTCTACATGCAGGAATTCAGAGTGACAAGCCGATCTCTGCCGCTGAGTTGGAAAAAAGAATGCTAGTGATGTCTTCCTCTTTGACAAGAGACCTGGGGGCTATCACTGCTTGGGGACGCGACAATCTTGTAAAGTTCAATGCTTCCAAAACGCAGTACTGTACTTTGACGAACAAAAAGCGTCCCTGCGCTCACCCGGTTTCGATGGATGGTCGAGTTCTGCCAAAGAGCCATTCATTTCGGCTGGTCGGAGTCCAGATCATCGAGGACCTGATCTGGCACGAACACGTCTCGTCAATAGCTGCAGCTGCTGGGAAAAAGCTAGGCTATCTGTTTAGGGCTAAGAAGTACTTTTCTCCGCATGACATCTCACTCTATACAAGGCCCAGATAAGGCCTAGCCTCGAGTATTGCTCGTACGTTTGGGGTGCTGCCGCCCCGACTACATTATCCATGCTCGATGCTGTACGGACGAGGGCGGTCCGACTGATCGATAACTCTTCTCTAACAGAGAGTCGCGGGACTCTTTCGCACCGGCGGGCTGTCGGCGATCTGGCTCTTTTTTACCGTTACACCAACGGGCTTTGCTCCTCAGAGCTCTCTTCCATGATGCCGTCGCGCGATGTGCCTGCCAGACAGACCCGCCTAACTTTGGCGTCCCATCCTAACCGTGTCGAACTTCGTACATCCAGAACCGGCCGATACGACCGCTCCTTTGTCCCGAGGGTGTCGAGATTGTGGAACAATCTACAAGAGGAAGCTTTTCCCAGTTATTAATAAAATCTCTTTGGGATCATCATAGCAGCCGCGGTGTTCCGGCATTTAGGACAATAACGCACGAGCCGCAAACCGCGGCGAATGGCGGTCGCGCGGATGTTTATTTAGGCGCGATGCACACTGAACGGACGTGAGGCGAGGACGTGGCACAGACTTATGTCAATTCAGCGTCTCTCCTATATTATTGATTGTCCAATGCACACAGCGGCAACGTGGCGCTGGCGATCGCCATCGCGCCCTTGCCACGTCTTCTTCCAGTCTCTTGTGGCGTACAAGAACAAACACGTCTGTTGCACGACACTTGTTGCTTACTTAAAACTTTTTAAAAATGCGAGACGATATTGAATTTAACATTCAATTTTGCGAGGAAATTGAAAAATATCCATGCTTGTACGACTACAGTCGTTCAGATTATTGTAATAGGAGTGCTCAGGACCAAGCGTGGCAGAAAATCGCAAAAAAATTTGGTGTTCAAGGTAAGTTTTAGTCTTTATTACTATTTATACACAATACCTATCCTGATATGGAATTGGGGCACATTCTGATAAATACATGCTTAGGTACTCTCTGATATTTTTTGCATTTGAGTGGGTTAGGGGTGGTAATTGCAAAATGGAATCACGGTGAATCACATTGTCGTATTGGGGCGTTGTGAATGTACCATTGCATTCTTTTATGGCGTTATGCAAAACACACATTGCTTGAACGAGTATATCAACTTTATCAGGCGTACATCGTATGGGTGTGTTTAGAACTGCAAATTTAGCAGCCAGCATCCTAAAAGAGCATTCCACAGACTTTCTTCCTCTGGACAATCTGGTATTAAAAATCCTTCTATTGTTAGTGGTTAATTCTCTACGGAAAAAAGGCTTCATTATGTTTTTCTTTAAGGGGAACGCTTCATCAGCTGTAAAATAAAACGGAATCTGCTTGACATCTCCAGGTATGGGACGAGGTTGAGGTAAATCAAGATTACTGGACTGTAATGCTCTGCCAAAGTTACTGTTCATTAATGCTCTTCCATCACTATTACGTCCGTACTCGCCCACATCAACTGTCACGAACGTGCCATCTGCATCTGCTACTGCGAGTAAAACAGTGGAAAAAAAGCCTTTATAATTAATGTAGGCGGAACCTGATCGTGTTGGAGCTTGTATTCTGATGTGTTTACCGTCTATGCTGCCGATACAGTTAGGTAGATTCCACAATGAATGAAAACGGTCTGCAATTTGCATCCATTTCGCTGTTGTCGGTACAGGCATATATTTAGGTTGCAATTTTTCCCAAATGACTTTAGCAGTTTGATGCACTACCGCTCTGACTGTAGAATGTCCTTTTACGAAGTAATAGGACAGCGCTTTAAATGAACATCCAGATGCAAAGTATCTGAAACAAAAAAATGTATGATAATGAACTGTGAATCCTATTTTAAAAGTTTTTGTTTGTTATGAATCGTAATTATTTATGTCATGTCTCCATTGTCATTAATTTGTTTTCCTTGTTTCAGCGATAGAGTGCAAGGAGCGTTGGAAAAATGTGAGAGGACGCTATACAAAATACAAAAATCAGTCAAAACTGCCCTCTGGATCAGGTGCTAAACATATTAAAGAATACTACTTAGCTAGCCACCTTCGTTTTTTGGACTCTTTCGTGAGGTCACGTCCAAGCAAAAGCAACATTAAGTCTACACAGGAGGAAGCAAGAGAGAGTGAAGAAGAAAATCAAGATGAGGATATGGATGAAAAGTTGGATGAAACCGAATCTTCTGGGAAAGATACACCAAGTACAAAAATGCCTCCTCCACTCCTGGAACGGAACAGGAATAGTAGTGCCAGAAAGAAATTAAAATCATCAACTATAGATGATGTAAACCATTCTGCCTACAAGTATTTTGAGGCAAAACAACAAATGATAGAACGGAGACAGCAGAGTACCGCTACAAGTCAGCCTGACCCCGATATGGCATTTTTGCAGAGTATTTTACCGGACATGAAGGCAATGGATGACAGACAAAAACTGTACTTCAAACGGGAAATATTGAACCTAACCGAACAAATACGATATGCGCAGCCTGATCTTAAAGCGGGATCCTCAATAAATGCTCAATCAAAAAGCTCTTCAGTGAATACTTTATCAAGGGATTCCTCAATACAAACCATTGAATGCACATCACCGAAGTCAATCGAAGACGACGCCAATGGGGGAGAGCGATTCTTCAACATGCAGCAACAAATTGAACAGGAAGAGGATTACACTATGGAGAGGTACCTGAGTTTTCTCCCAAAATATGGTTCACATCCACAGAAATGAAGACAAAAATATGTTTTCAGTTTTTGAAATTTGTGAATAAATTTATTACTAAATTAATTCATTCAGTTACTTACCTTAAAGTAATCAGTAGTCTCTCTTCTGGGCAAATTGGTTCCCTAAAATTGGTTGATCTCTTTTCAAGGCCTTCTTTTACAAGTGCCAATACATTATAAAAACACTCACGGGACATCCTATAAAAATTCTGGAATCGTTCTGGGTATGTGTTCAGTTCACGCATAACGTCGAATGTTCCACACGTTTTCCCCTTCTTTAGCCACAATGGATGCACCCAAAATCGTCTGGTTTTCTGCATATTACCTAAGTAAACCAGATCCAACATATCTTCATCATCTTCATCACTGCTTGAGAAATCCATTCGTTTGTGGCCCTTAAACTTCACCTCGATGTTCCAGCGAATGTTCGAAATCTTTCGTTTTCGTGACTATCCCGCTCCTTCTGTGTGCATTGGCACACGTCACGTCTCCGCAACGTCTGTGCCATGTCCTTGCCACGTCCTCGCCACCGTCCCCCCAGTGTGAATTGGGGCTTATATAGGATATTGTGGCAGACAACGTACTGGCAACCGCGTAACCGCGCGAATGGGCGGACGCGGCGAACACGGAGATCGCGCGGGCCCGCGATTCTCCACTTGTTCAGACTTGATAGAGAGACAACACGACGCATGTCCTCGCGGTTTTTAGCGATAGAATATTGTCGACGAAATTATTTATTTGACTTTGTGGTGTGTGAGGGTATAAAAAAATGGAGTTTGATACTGAAAAAGTATATTTATGAAATTGAAAACCGCCCACCGTTGTGGAACCTGAAATGTAAAGAGTATAGTGATCGCATATTAAAAATCAAAATGCGGGAAGAAATAGTCGACATCTTTGGAGGAAAAGAAATGACAACAGATGAGAAGAAAAACCTAGGTAAGTACTTGAACATTTTTTTTTATTGTTTATATAATATATTAACAATAGTATTACATAGCTATATCCTACATTATTATAACCTACTTGTTGGTATTTGGTATTACACATTTAATAAATTTTACTGGCGAAAAAATATTGCTTATAACTAGTTAGGCGAATCTGTCTTGCCATGGCAAAGTATTGACGTTTAAAAAATAATCTGCCAATAAATTTCTGTTGTTAATAACTGATCGGTTTGCTCGTTGAACTGGCCCCCTTGGAATATCTTCCAAGCCTTCCCTTTCGGTATGTAAAGTGTGCTCGAAATTTACTCCATGTCTTTCACGTATAAAATTATGAAGTATACAACAAGCTTTGATAATATTTAGTGCCAATTTAATGTTGACCTTTAGGGGACGATGGAATATCCTCCATTTATTGGCTAAAATTCCAAAAGTACATTCAATGTATCTACGAGCTCTGCATAAGCGATAGTTAAAAATCCTTTTATTTCGAGTTAAATTGTTTCCTGCGAAAGGAAGTAAAACATAATTTGATAGACTGAATGCTTCATCGCCAACCAAGAAATAAGGCATTTTGCCTTCAATGCCTTCCATTACTGCGTCCTCGGGTATATTACTATTGCCGTTCATTAGGTTTTTGTAAAAATCAGAATCTTTAAACACTGAGGAATCACTGCATTTACCATATGCCCCAATATCAACATATGTAAATTTATAATTACTGTCACATACTGCTAGTAAAACTATAGAAAAAAAGTGCTTGTAGTTATAGTAGAGCGTTCCAGTGTTAACTGGTTTTATTACCCAAATATGTTTACCATCTATTGCTCCTATAATGTGGGGAAAATTTGATCTTGAATCAAAGCCTTTGGCTATATCCAACCAAGATTCAGTTGTGGGTGTCGGAAGGCATTCTGTTTTTAGATTGATCCAAATTGCTTCACAAACTTCATTAACAATTTCACTGATTGTAGTTCTTCCCAGTCGATAGCTGTAGTGTAGGTCAGCAAATGAGCATCCCGAAGCGAGGTATCTCTAAAAGAAAACTATTTTTATTACAGGTATTTCACTGCAGAAAAAGTGGAAAAATCTTCGGGACGCTTTCGTAAAAGAACTTAAGAAGGTCAGCACTTTAAAAGTGGGTCGGGTGCTACCCTACACTTACATCTACTTCAACCACCTTATGTTTCTGAAAGACGTTGTTGCTGTGAATAGGAGAGATAACAAGTTCACTGAAGAAAGACATGAAACACAAGAACATGATACTGAAGTACACGAAGTAGACCATACTGAGGAGACAGGACCAAATGAGACTACAATACAAAGTACTCCCAGGCGGAAGAAGAAAAAGACTAATGACACAGAAGAAGGTGAAAACATAGGTGCAGAGCTTATAAGCGTTTTAAAACAAAATATATCTAGTAATGACGATGACCCAGACCGCCACTTTCTACTATCGTTGCTAAACGATTTTAAACGCGTACCCGAACGTTTGAAAGCAGCAACTAAAATAAATATAATGAAAGTGATCATGGAAGCTGCAGACCAGCAGTACAATTACCAAATGCCTCCACCACAATGCCACAACTATTCACACAACGCCTATTCAGCAAATACTCCTTCGTGCAGTTCTGACAGAAATTCTACAGATCAGTACGACATTGCGACAAACGTAACTTCTCCTGAATCTAATTCTACAAGTTCAGAGTATTCTCACATAACTAATTATATGAGTTATTTCCTACACAAAATCGGTTATGATTGTATGATTACGTATGAGTTTTTTGTTTCACAAAATCTGTAATGGCTATATTTTAAGCTCCGCTAAGTGGAATATCTGGGGTATCGTCTGCTTCCACATTGGAAAACTCCGAATATGCACCCTCGTTTCTTCCCATAATGTAAGACCTCAATCCATACTTAAATTTTAGAGGAGTGGGATGATCATGAAGACCACCTTTTGCCCTGATCACACCAAAAAAGTTTTCAATAACGTCTTGATTTATGCGCCTGGTTAACAAGTATTGAGTATTAAAACGACGTTTCATATCCTCCAGAAGCATTCGCAAAGCACAATTAGAAACCAGAATACCTAAAATAATTAAATCATGATATTTTAGTATAAATATTTTATAAATTTAATCCATTACCCTTTTGAAATGGTAATTGGCTTCGACTGCCAATTACTTTTAAATGGGACATTACACTAGACATTTTATTTAAAATGGCATCTTGATCTTCAAGGGCTAAGCCATAAGCTCTATTTCTGGTTCGTGAGTCACTTATGGGGATGCTAACATTAAAGACGTCAAACCAGTCATTAACCTACAGACATAAAATAATTTTAATAATAATTGAAATTATTCAGTGTTAATGACATACCAATTTAAAAAATTCTGCACATTCTACCCAATTTTCAGAAATTAAATATCCAAGTGTTCCACATCTAGATATTGCACTTGACATAGTATGTGAAAATAGTTTGGCAGCATATTTTACCCTTTGCCTTTGAGGCCCAGCAACATTAAGTTGTTCAAGTGTAATTTTGTGGGTAATTTTTAAATCGGAAACACTGGTTGCCTTTATTGCCTGCTCTACAATTTCCTTTTTAATTTCTTTTTTGTCAATTAAAAAACCATGATCCACGAAATTATTTCTGATTAATTTTATAAGATGAGGGATATCAGCCAGTACAAAAATTTTCTCATTGTCAGCAGGATTTTCAAAATGTGGTTTTGACTCAGATATATTTAATTCTCTGTGAAGTCCCCTGTTTGCACCGCCCAAATCAGACACCATGGCCACAACATGGAAGCCTATAAAGTATTGCATAAGGAATATTTTATATTATATCAGGACAATTACACTTACCAGAATTCTCCGCAAATTTAATGATTTCCTTTAAAATATGAGCTGTAATTTTACAATCAAAATCATAAAATACAGGCTGCTTCCACTGCTTAAAGATACCTTTGATTAGAACAACTTGGACATAATCAAAGGGTTTCATCACACAGTCCTTTGTTTGGTCATACTGATATTCCTTTCGAACTTTCATTTCATCAAATATTATACTACAGACACGATCTTTTTCAGTCATAGCAGCAAATTCGGCAATTTTCAAGGCTTGTTTTAAAATCCCTGGATCTAATTTTATTTTTCTCAGCCATTGCTTGAGTGTCGAGACTGCTCGATATGGAAAACCTCTTTTTAAACTAAGCCGGTATGCTCTTGGGCCAGCAGCATACATCGTTATACCATTTGAAATTTCACTTACTGCCCATTTAGTTCTCTTCTGGCTGTGCATTTTTTTAATTTGGTTTCCACTAAACACCCTTTTAACGCCAGCAAGCTCTTTTTTTAGTTTTTCATTTTCCTTTGATACGCACAACAATTTACTTCTCAGTTCATCCATACCTTCATACGTATCACTTGTTTGAACTCTGAAAATTTAGTAAATTAGCAAACAATAAACAAACACAAATAAATAAGAAATTAAACATATAAGAGTAAACCATCACCCTGTATCAGAAGTAGTACTACACAACTCCGTCACCATACTCTGACATACATTTCCATCTACATTTTGACCAGTGCCAGTATCACTATCATCCCTGTCATTACCAACAATTTTAGGCATTTCTTCTCCCCTATTTTAACACATAAAGGTTACTAGCTCAATATTAATATGTTCTAATCAAAATTTATAAAACTTACGTGTTTGCCTCGGTGTTTGTGTTTTTCAGTACTTCCTTAACAAGGTTTCTCCTCTGCCTTTTTTCATACAAAACTTTTCGCTTTTTCCCAGATGTTGATGGCGATGAAACGGATCCAGTTTGCGATTGGAATAAATTTTGAGAAGGAATTGCATCATCTGTGAGTCCACGATAGTTTTTAGGAGTGTAATTTAAAAGAATATGTTTTAAATTCACTTTATAGTCACTTTCACAAAAATGTTTGGAACAAATTACAGCAGTTTTTACATTAAGCTGGTCTTTCCTCTTTGTAACATGTAACCACTTCTTACATATAATGGGGTCCTTTGGGAAACTAAAAAACTTGATGTTTGGGCACGGATTCTTTTTAGATTCGTTGTCGGAATTGCACCCAAAAATGGAACAACGCATTATTGGTACTTTTGTGACCACGTATAGTCTAGAAACTAATTATCGATTGACCAAAATAGCTTTAAAAATACAGACACACACTCGAAATACACCAAAACAACACAATCAGCATGTAAATAATCCCAACTAACGCTGTGAGTGACGTCACGAAGTGACGTACGCGTCAATTAAGGACCGCCCACCATGCGCAGCATCCTATCTTCAGTGTATGTGTATCGTGCTAGTAACCTACCTAGAGTGGTAGTGGTACACCTACCTAGAGTGGTAGTGGTACATGGGCGTTTCTCTGTAAACTGGTCAACTTATTTGGAAAAACTGTCTTGCCCACTTTTTTGCTTAAATGTTTGAAACATCTTACTTAGGAGATGTATCCTTTCAAACTTAATGACAAACCATGGGGAACCCAAAAATATAGGTCATAATTTAGGAAATATTGAGCGTTTTCTAAATTATTGACACAGGGGACTGTCAGTTATGGCAGGGGACTGTGTACTCAAATTAAAAATACCAATATATTAGCAAAATTAAATATTTTACTTTCTCTAAACTTGGAAATTAACAATTATAGTAATTCTTCGGTAAACTACGAAAAAAATAATACTTTTATTATACTCTTGTTACAGGTACAAAACTGTGTAAGCTTAAGGTAACATAATCAGTCTTTTACACACAACCATTAGTTTTACGAAGCTTAACGTTTTTCAAAAGCATTAATAGGTGGATCAAATGTATAAAATAGTCTATTTTCCCTTTGAAAGTATGTTTGGATTAGGTAATTTTTCTATCACTTGATCCATTGTAATATCTGCTATATCGTCCGGATCCATTCTAAATGTTTGACCTTTATTATCGTAAAGCTTTAAAAATGTAACTCGAATTTCCCCATCTTCATCGTTTTTGTTTATTACGCTTACATATCTATATTGCATATTTTTTGAGACTAATTCGACTAGGATGTAATCTCCATTGATGAGTGCTTTAGCTGCGGAAGAGCTGGGTCCGGCTTCATCAGGTTCTGAGTCAGTGAATTCTTCAGCAACTGTTAGTTTAACTTTATTTTCATAGTTTAATTTTCCGATGTTAAAGTGAAGGCCCTTTGTTACAAAAGCAGCTTAGATGTTTCACCACTATCACAACTGACTCGGATTTTAAGTCCAAAGAGTTATAGAATTTTCCGACGAGGCGTCCTCCGAGTAGTTGCTTTTTTTATTCTTCTGTAATTAATCACTTTTGTGTTTTCCATACGCCATAATTTGTATTTTTCCACTAGTTTTCTGAATACTACTTTGGTCAAAAGCGTTTTTTCTATCAATGCTTCTATGTTTGAGAAGTTTTCTTGTAATTGTTCTTTTAACACCTCACCAAACAATGCCTTCTTTACTAGATCTTTCTTAGTTTCTGGACTATCTGCTAGTTAGTATCTTTACACATTTTTCTTTCCTTTTTCATCAGTCTCGAAACACATTTTATATATTCCAATAATTTTCTTTTTAGTAATTTAATCTTATCATTTTTTTTCTTTTTTATTTGATATCTAAGTTTCTTCTCCCTATTAATTCCTTTTTTGAACATATCAACATCTTGAGGTGTTATTGGTCGGGATGAGTGCGATGTTCCCGAATCTGGTGTATTTTCTCGCAGATAAGTGTTAGTTATATTTGTCAACGCTTTCTTCTTATTCCGATAAGCAGAACAATGCTCTCTCCATTTCTTTTTAGCCTCCCGGTAACCTCGTGGCGTCATATCTTTAACAAGCTTCCTAGTCCCCTTTTCTTTTTCTTTTTTAAGGTATTTCAGGTGTCCCTTTTCTCTTAGCTCTTCCCTTCTCTGCGGGTCGTCATTGAGGCGCTCGTACTTTTTCCATTCAGCATCCCTTTTCTTTTGTAAAATTTCCTCCTTCGTCTGTGTTTTCTTCCTTGGTGCCATGTTGTAATAATATATTGTGCCTATAACAATGCTGCATACACATTAGGACAGTCCTCTGGAAGTAAGAACAATCCCCTGTCCTGTTTAAATGCAGGGGACTGTTGCCACGGGACTGTTCAGTTAGATTAGATTGATAAGTAGCACAATACAGTATCCATTTGTTTTATTTTGATGCATACAATTGAAAATTATATATTTGAATAAAGTACATTATGTGAAATATGACTTAAAAACACAGAAAGGAATTTAAATATTTCTTACCAGAGGACTGTAGGCTTTTAGGTTCTGACGCGGGTAACTCGGAGCAACACGTGTGCAGCACTGAAGAACATGGCCTCAGGGCCGCTCTGGTAGCAACCGCGTCAACTTCACTCTGTTCGCGTTTCGTTGAACGCAATAAAACGATATTTTTGCGTTCTAGGCTTTATGCCACGTCATTTGAAATATACACAGGGGACTGATCGCTATATGGTGTGACCATCTCAAACTAATCTGTTTTTTCTTTTTTTAATAGATAAATGAAAAAATAAGCATTGTTAGTAATGCCGACTGTATTATGTTTAAATTAATACTTGAATTAGTCGATTTCTAAACTTATTTGTTTCAATACCTGAATCAGAAGCCATTGCAACGCTTTGGTGACATATCAGAGGACTGTTTTTTGAGCATTATAACAATGTTTTTAGAATATTAACAGTAGTTTATATAGATAATTCATACTAAGGACAGGTGGACTAGATTATTATGTTTCGAAAATAGTAATGAAATAAATAATAATCTCTTCTATTTTATATTATTATGGTAGGAGACAACGAGTTGACCACTTTACAGAGAAACACCCACATACAATCTAACCATCTGTCTAGAGTGACAGAAAAACCTGTCTTGCTGTTTTTTCTACCTAGTGTGGTAGTCACCTTATCAGTCGTGTGGCTGTATGTATTTTTTGCCTTTTTTTTCTTCGGGGCCTGGATTATAACTACTGTCTAGAGTGGCACCTATTCCTCAATCACATGTTATTTATTTTTTCAGCAGCCATACTGCCTGAACAAACTGGAGAGGTTCCAACACACCCGTCAGATACCATTATGTCCATTTTCACAGCTGAAGGAGATTCGGAAAAAATATTTTCTGCTGCAATCCAACCGGTATTGGCTGCTTGTTGGTCAAAGATCCTTACAACTGGATTATCAGCAGAGACGAAAGAGACTCTGATCAAAAAATACCTCCCCCCAGAAAATTGTCAAGAACTTCAACCCCCCTTAACACTCTGACTGCCGGCATACTATGTATTTTATTCTTGTTTCATGTTGTGCTGTCACTCGTTTATGACTGACATACTGTTAGTCATTATTTGGCGGCGTCAGTCATTTATGTCTGACAGCACCAGAATCATACTTGGCCTCGTCAGGCTGTTTAGACTGACATTAGATTGAATTGTTAATCTCCATTTGGATCACGGCACTTGATTTTGTAAGTCTAAAAAACCTGGTGGCGCCTAAATAAAATTCCAGGTATTGTAAATTAACCAAACATTTTTATTTCAAACTTATTGTATTAGCAAGAAAAACCATACATTTTTATTTCAAACTTATTGTACTAACAAGAAAAAATAGATAACTTAGACACTATGATTTTTAATATGGCATTCTTGACGCATCGCAGGTTTCCCCATTGCATCCATCGCAATATGTTCGTACTTTTCTTCCATTTTTTCTTGCTTCTGTTCTTGATATTCCTTTTGTTAGATTGATATAGCAAAGTTTACATTGTTTTCGAGTTTTCTCCTCTGATTTTTTCAATAAATGTGCAGCTTTTACAGTTGTTAGGTTGGTTATACTAGCATTATTTCCAAATAATAAAGTCCTGGCCACATCTTCTCTAAACTTATTTATGTTTGATTTAGGTTTGGAATGTTCTTTGTATATATTGAATGCATTTACCATCGACATGCCCCTCAGCAACTCAAAAAATACCTTTCGGTACAATTTGATGCCTCGTCGATTGCATGTACTGTAGAACGCCATTTGGTCGGACTTGTCAATGCCACACTTATAAGCAATAATTGCGTCTGGTTTTAATGTTGGCGTTTTGTTTGTTTCTTTGTTGGAGTGGGCCCCTCGTTACTGCAGCTTGGAGAAAATGCTCTCTTTCGTTTACTTGAAGGTGGCGGAACTCTCATGCCAATTCCGTAACATAAGTACATCCCTAGCATCTTTCCATTTGGAAACGACGATCCCATCATTAGTTTCTCGCGCAATGTACTCATGTTTTTTGAGCTTCTTGGTCGTGACATCTTTTGGGAGGTATCTTCTGGACCGTCTAAGGGTACCTACTAGAAATGTACTTTTGGTTAGAAGAATTCTGGCTAATGGACAACTAGTATAAAAGTTGTCAGTATACAGAATTCTTCCTTCGTTCAATAATCCTTCAGTCAAGGTCAATACGACAGATTCACCAATCCCAAGTCCAGCAGGACACTTCTTCACTACGGCCAGTATAAATTAGACATTTCCATGTATAACCATTTGGACTGCATAATTTAAAAAGTTTTACCCCGTATTTGTGACTCTTGGATGGTATGTACTGGCGAAATTTCAGTCTGTCTCTCCATGGTATCATGCTTTCATCTATTACCATTTCTTTTCCAACTGTATAAGTCTGCTGAAAAGAGTTATTCAACATATCAAGAACAGGTCTGATCTTGTAGAGTCTATCATTGTTCTTCTCGTGTTCCCTGCTGCTAAAATGAATCATCATCAAAAGCATTTCGGAACGATTTCTTGATAATACCTGAGATACTTGATTTTTATATAATACATCGGTGGACCAATATAATGTAAGAGTCGAGTATTTAGACCCATCCAAATATACATATAAACCAACAAATTTCTGAATTTCTAGTTCATTTGTAGGGTTCCATTGATTTAGTCTTGGTTTCCGAGTTAGCTTTGTATTGGAAATTGTAAATTCCGCATAGCGGTTTGTTTCTTCCACTATGAGAGCTATTAGATCAAACGAAAAAAATAGTTGAAAGGCCTTGACGGGTGTAAAATTGTCTGCTACATCGACTTGAATACCTTCATTACCGGCGAATTGAAATGTTTGATGATTCCCAGAGTCGTCGTACCAAACAAAATTGAGGGATCTAATGCTGTCGGCTCGGGTTCGTGACCTTTATCCTGTATTAATTATTCATCATCTGATGAACTGGATTCATTATTGGATTCACCACTCAACTCGCTGCTAGAATTATTGTAATCGGGATCAACATCTGAGGAGTCGTAAAAATCCGTGAACTCCCCCTCCTCCTCGGTTATTTTATCCACTTCTTGCTGAAGTTCTAGAGAAGCAAGTGGCTTTGTCAAATTCCAACTCCTGTAAAAAAAGATATTTTATGTTTCTATTTTCGAATATTTAAACTTTATCATACGCATACACACAAACATACTTACACACATCTAAACAATACTTACATTATGTTAGTTATTGAGGCAACAAAATTGAAAAAATATCTTGTACTTCCACGCCGTGTCAGTCGATTCTGGAAACACCAACAAACGTGACGTATACGTGCTCAGTGCTAAATAAACACTGAATATGCATCATCCGACGTATAATCGTATCCTCACCATCCAAAACAACACGCGGCGTGGCGGCAGTGGAATGCACGATATGACCACGGCGCAAGTTGGGTTTTTGTTGTCAGTCGAAAAAGACTGACATGGCAGTCAGAGTGTTAATAAATCCAGAAGTCAAGAGAGCTTCACCAGTAAATGCTGTCCGTTACCGCTTACTTGTTCTTCCCTTCTTTCATGACGCAAAAATTTGCGTAGCGACAACTCTCATAAAATACTTAGAAAAAACTAAAGAATTGAGAAATACGCGCGACTTTCTTTTTATTACATACAAAAAACCTCATCACCAGGCATCATCTCAAACGATTAGCAGATGGACAAAAAATATTCTAAAAGCAAGTGGTCTTGATACCAACCAATTTAAATCTCATAGCACTCGACACGCTTCAACATCAGCAGCTGCTCGAGCAGGAGTCAGTTTTGACGCTATCCGATTAACAGCAATATGGTCTCAGACATCTCAAACATTTGCTCGTTTCTATAACAGACCTGTCTTAGATAACCAAGAATTTGCTAATGTTATATTAGGTTTAGGCAACAAAAGATTAGTATAGCTAGTATACATAAATCAGTTCATTTATCCACTTAGGGTTATGTTAGTTTGTTACTGGGGTTCATGTTTCCTTTTTTGTTCCTTTTTTGTTTTCAAAATTAAATAAAAAGGACTAAAAGAGAGCTGTTGCAACTTTCTTTAAACATCTACACATCTTTATTTACGAGACGAGTCCTTCATATAATAATCAGATCAAACGAACTTACCTAAGTGATGTTCGATCTTGATTATATGAAGGCCTCGTCGAAGTAAATAAAGTCCCAATACCTACCCTGATTATCTACGATAGTTCCCCTAATGAGCTAGAGTTGCAACATTACCTTTAAAAAAGACTGAGAATTCCGGCGATGAGTACCAGCGACGGAGATGCGAGGAGCCCAGGGAGGGGGTTTGTTTACTTTAAATAGTGTGGTCGTTCGGGGCGAAATCATGGATACTACACATCTTTATTTACTTCGACGAGGCCTTCATATAATCAAGATCGAACATCACTTAGGTAAGTTCGTTTGATCTGATTATTAATAACCTCAAAATAAAATTATAATAAAATTTAAGTTATTAACAAAATAATCCAATTCAGAGTAAAAAGCGCGGGGAGCGTGATATATTAAGTGTTACAATCATTCTGTTGGCAACCATCTATGAGAGGAGAGTTACGTAGTAAAATGCACCCCACGCTTTTTACTCTGAATTTAATTATTCTGTTGAAATCTTAAATTTTATTATAATTTTATCTTGGGGTCAATGACTGCATGGTCGACCGAACGTTGCATCTTGTGGACGGTCGAAGCCCAACTCAGGATTAATCGCAACATTCGCAATGAACAAGGTGAGAATGCACTACTTTGAAAAAGTATCTGCCTCCATTGTGCTGTGGCGAGTACCCAAACCAACAAAGAGCAGCGGCGGCTCGTGGTCTATGATACAGGGGGTTCACAAGTGGTATAAAATAATTTTTTTTTGCCACCACCAAAATTTTTATGTAATGCGTGACGTAGAAGGCAATAAGAGTACTAAAACAAGCATCAAGGACACATTTTGAGCTACTTTCTAAAACAGTGTTGCCGAATTTACCGATTTTTCGGTAGTTCAATATATATAAAATCAGCACAGCCTGCTTTACTTTTAGATTCAAACGCTTTCAATGACAATATTTGTCTATACTAAAAATCCGATGAATCTTCGAACTCCATAGCCCGACATAGCTTCAATGCACCCCGACTCAAAAGGGAGTAAATTCTAGAATAAAAAAACAGTTGCTACGCGTGTAAGCACTTATATGTAGGCATAATTACGCATTACAGGTACATCCTATTTTGTTTTTTTTTTTAATATTTTCGGTAAGCAAAGCAAAACTCGGTTTGGAAATCATCGAAGAGCAGGGGGGGAGGGTGGAGCGAGCATCACATGCTGAAATGCTGTTAGTTGAAAAACTGAACGCGGGATTGCACCAAATTCCTGTAATCGGAAATTCCAGCGGGGGGGGTGTAGGGGGGTTGAGGTAGCATCAAATGCTGCTATTTAGAAATGAAGAGCGGGTTGCACCATGTCGAAAATTAAGGAGCGGGGTGCATAAGAGTTCTCTTCTTGTATTTTGTTGAATTGAATTATATCATAAATTTACTAATTAACAGTTTGAAAGATTTTTCGGTAAATTTCGCTTTAAAGTCGGTAGAATAGGACTGAAATATTTATAGATCTACGATATGACTTTTTTGTAGCAACTGTCTGTTTCTTTGTGAGCCAGGCATAAAGCGGATACGCTTCCACCTTCCACTTTTGTAAGAAAAAATTATACAGGGTGTCTGCGAAGGGTTGGGAAATCTCGAAACTGCAAACCATAATATATGAATTGACCTAAACATGCCTTAGTCCAAAAGTTGAAAGTTACGATTTTTTTTTTAATTTTTCCTTATTGTTTTCGAAGAATTTCATATTTTGGTATAAAACTCGGTATAAGGGAGTTTTCTAGTATGAGAAATAAGAATCCGTTAATTTTTATGGCCAAAATTCTACAGGGCGCCACTTACAGCACTATTTCAGTAGATAACTTTTTTGTGCTACCCCGTATCGAAAAATCTTATTTGGTCGTATTTCCACAATAAGAAAGATCCACTTGCCAGAAGTGTCTAAAGCTAATGGTTTTCGAGATATTTGTTTTTAAAGAATTACACCTTGTCAATCCGTACTTTAAATGCATATCAGAATATTCATCAAACGTTTACTCCATGATGTTTAACAACTTATTGTCCACTTAAAATTAATTAATATTATGACAAACATTAGAAACCATAGTAACGCTACTCAGATATTATCCTAAGCAACTTGATTATTATGTTATAAAAATGTTTTATCATTCATCATGGTATGAATAATGCACTGGAACTTTTAAAAACAAACTATTAGCTTTATACACTTCTAACAAGTAAACCTTTTTTTGTTGTGGAAATATGAGAAAATAAGATTTTTCGGTCAGTTGTTGTATACAGGGTAGCACAAAAAAGTTATGATAAGCTTTTTACCAAAATATTGCTGTAAGTGGCGCCCTCTAGAAGTTTGGTCATAAAAAATTGTTTCTCTTACTAGAAAACATCCCTATACCGAATCTTATGCCAAAATCTGGAATACTTCTCAAGCAATAAGGAAAAGTAGAAAATAAAATTGTAACTTTGACCCCCTGTATCTCGCAAACTATCAACTTTTGGACCTAGGTATGCTTAGATCAATTCACATATTTTGGTCTGTAGTATTTTCAGTTTCGAGATTTCACAACCAATACCAATTGACATTTGAAGAAAACATTTTGTTGATCAAAGGTATGGTAATATTTTATGAATAAACAGGGTGATTCCTTTGATAAATGTATCAATATGAAAATTAAATCAAGAGTGCCTTATTCATTTATTATTAATGTGGTTGCCCCCGCTGGATACATAACCGACGCCTCTGTTTCTATATTGGTAACCGCATTATGAAGTGCTCATCGTAATTAAATGTTGGGCGCAGTGGCGTTTTCAGGGGGGCTTTGGAGCTCTCGGACTCCCCCTTCCAATAACGCCACAGCTTGGTATATTTCTCTTTACATATTACAGCAGTCAATACTTTTTGTGAAATGTAACCCCTCCACTGGCCTATTTACAAAAATTAGGTTTCCTCCGTCTATCTCCGGAGTTACTTTGAATCTCGAAACTTTCTGACCGGATTATGTTGATTATAAAAATACACAACTTTGCTCTCATTCAAACAACTTCGTATAGTTACAGTTTCCAAGATCCCAATGGTGAGGATTGAATTTGAAACACCCTGTATAGTGTTAGTTGTGGAAAAAATGTATACATACCTCGCACGATAAAGCTATTATTGATCGGGCACAATATATCCTTCACCGCTACGCGCCTTGGGATATAAGAGTGCTCGATTTATAATGTGCCACTTCTCATCCTAGGCATGTAGTATACTATTTCATGAGTTGAGTTTTGAGCGAATGGAATTTCATGGCAACAGAGAATTTGATGCATGTGTGATTCGTAGTTTATAACATCACAGTGTTGGTTTTAAATTTCAATTCCAAATCGCCACGCCCAGACTTTCTTATTCATTAATACCTATTTATTATTTTCGTTTCTTGGTTGAACCAAGGACCCCTGAAGTCATTCTCAATTATTTATTCTCATAAATATTTTATTATATTTATTTGAGATTAGGAAAGATTTGAATTTCATACTAACAGTCCTCTACCAATTAGGTAGGTGATAGGTATGGCAACATTGGCGGCATTGGCGGTATTGGCGGCGTTGACGCAAGCGCAGACAAATTCAAAACTCATTTTTTTTTGAGCTCACGTATTTTCTCCTGGTGATCTTGCACGTGGATCTTTCAAATCTTTTCACGATAGGTAAGTAAAACTTTCAGTTATAATTTCAACATTAAACGGTAATACCCACACAGCTCCAGTAAAGCCATGCAATTTGAGGTTAGATGAGCAGAAGGTGCAAGATGTTGTTACCTTCCAAATTATTCTTAAAAGAGGCTCAGGTTTGTCATTGCATTACTGTCATTATATGCACCCACTAAAATGATCTTTTTTGGAGAGAAATGATTCCCAAATTATATTTTATATTTGCTGAAACTTGTATATTAATGAGAGTAAGAAAATCTTCTCATATAAAGGATGATTCAGAAAGCAATTGCATTACTTCAAGGGCAACAGTTTTCTATTAAACTTATTCATAAGTAAAATTCTGTAAATGCAGATATGTTAATAAATAGCCACGGATTTCAAATGCCGCTTTACGAATAGTGAAACTACAAGCCTCTGTAGCTCAGTGGCGGAGCACTTTACTTGTAAACCAGGGGGCAGGTTGTGGTATACCTTTTTTATTTTTTTAACACGATTTTTAACACGCTTTTATTAGCTTGGCCTGCATGTATCTAACGGAATCTTTGAACATAATTTTCACCAATTTCCAGAAGTTTTCCATTATCCTTATTAGGACCGCCAGGATTAATAAATTTTTTTATAGATCCTCTGTAGGGATGTAAGAGAGATGGAGCTATCGCGCGATCTGCGAATTGAGATGGGATCAAAATAAAGCTAAAAAAATTTTGTCTGTGTAGTTTTATGTCCCATACGTCATACATAAACGTACACGTAGGCAGTCCGTCACGCGATGTGGATTGCCTAGTGGTGTTGAAAAAGTAACTACTACACTTAATTGAGATTCAAAGCTAGAAATTAGTTGCACATCCCCTTTTTCTTTTCCATTCTGGAATTTACATATACAAATTTGCTGAAGTTCAAAAACGAGAGAGATATGAAACAATTATATTCACTGTACACTGTCCAATTACAAGCCATATACATGCTAACAGTAATTACACACAACGCGGGCGCGGTGATGATTTCCCGTAATTATCCTCAGTTTTTCGTAATTTATAACTTTGAACATAGCCTCTCTTCAGAAAGCACAACATAAAAATAACCCGTCGGGCACAGCCAATAGATATTCATTAGCAGCATATTCAGTAATGATTTTCTCACACAGCAAATATCACTGATTTTATACACATGCAGACTAATACACATAATCATCCAGATGCGATCTTGCTCTTCAACCAAGTTTCTTCTCAGAGATAAAAACTACAGATAAGAACCATTTGGCCCCACAAAACAAATGCAACCAATAATCCGTTTAGTTTAGTTGAATGATTCCTCATCCCACATTCGGGTGTAAACCTGGAAACTCAATTTTTTTTTGATTGGCGGACATAGAATTTGGTAATTATTTTCAAATCTGAAGATTACCTATTTACACCGTGACACAAATTCGCTTTTATTGTTGTGATCTTGGGAAAGTGAAAAGGAGTAAGAAGTCGATTGGATTGGAGCAAAGTTCGGCAGTATTATGACGCAGAAAAGCAGCAACAAGGTAGCACCACCGTTTAGGAAAACCACAATAATAAAAGTTATGTCAATTTGACTCGAGCTTACATGCACTGTTTTGCTAAAAAATTATAATTCAATATGAGCACCAATAGTATGTGTAGACTAAGGTCCACGTAGAATTTTTTATACTGGTATATGCTTAATTGAAGTGCTTCGAGAAGTATACACAGATCATCTTTCTGACTAAAAGACTTGTATTTTAGCCATTTCTAGTAAATACAAAGTATTTTCAGTTTGAAGGCTCATACGAGTCATATGACTCTCGATCCTATAATAACCCATCCCGATAAGCATACAGTTCGAAGATACAATGTTTGCATTAAACACGACAGATTTGAATAGACTATGCTTATAACATTTTGCAAATTTTAAGATTTTCTATTTTCTTACAAGATTCGGTTCCAGTGAACCTGTTCAAATTCAACATTAATTACAGGACGCACGTTTCCAAATCGTCATACTCATACTACTCATAGTAATCAAAGTAACGAATACAATAAATGATTACATTGTATCAGAGTAAGGATTAGTAGCGAGTACTCGAAAGTAACGATAATCAACACCACTAGCCGATTGCCTGCAATTTTGTACAAACTTCATTTATTTCGCTTTACCTATATTTGTTTTTGCGTACAACAGGTACCGACTGGTATATCACCGTCATTAATGTATCATCGGACAGCAGTAAGGGAACCACGGCTCATATGTTTTTAATTGAATATTGAATTAAAATGTCAAACGTCATTTTAAACGTAAAATGTAAAATAAGCAAAACGGATTTATTTTTACCAGAAATGCATTTATCTTCTATATGCCTAATAAATGAGTTATTACGGATGTATGTGATACAGAAGTCTACATCCATGTTTCCATTGTTTGCACGGTGATAAAAGGTAAAGACCGTTGGATAGACCACTGAAAATGGGTGACAAAGGTTATTGTAACACTTATACATAATGAGACGTCCAAAAACCCATTATCAAATTATCACAATCACCTGGGTGGCCGTAGAATACAAAGAAGATTCAAGATTAGTGTCTTTATGTATTTTTTATATTTCAGGGATTCGTTTAATGAGAGTGATAAATTCCGCTTACTGTCACTAGTAAAGATGCAGTACCGTAGGCTGATGTCCTGGGAACAAATCACTGAAGACCCTTGGGATTCCGTACTCAACCATGTTCGATGGACGTATCTTCCTAGCTGTAGTGAGCCCAAATTAAAGGCGCAGTGGACGCGCATGATGGTAAGTTAACACATTTCACTAGAATCATTCGTTAGATTTGACTACTTTGCGAGTTTATTTTTGTTACAAAAGTTCTAAGCAGACTAGATTTGCGGTACGTTTGAAAAAGTAAAATCATATTTTTTCGAGAACGCACATACCGTTATATGCAAAAATTAAGGCTCTTAATAAAATTTATTTAGGGCTTAATAATAATGATTATTTATTTTTATAATGCTTTGTAGACAAAATTAACATTTTTAAGAATTTTTTTAAAAATCAACAAGAGATTGTTAAAAATATTCAATTTTCTGTAAATAAGGATTTGTTCAACTTCTGAGAAAATTTAATAATTTTACAAATAACAAAACATGAAAAACTCTTAAAAAAGCCCTTGGCGCTAGCCCCGTACCAACTGTGTATTTTAATTTGAAAGTTATTAGGTATTGGACACCGACTTTATTTCCATAACGTTATGGTTTTTACAAAAACGATTTCTTAGAAAATGTTTTGTCTTTATTAATCTTGGTCGCTTATAATCCCATTTTTTGTTTATTTCTCAAAAATCAAGAGACAGGTGCACGCATTGACACAAAAGTGAGGATGTTATGCGTTACCGTTTTTAATCACCTTTGTGTTTTGTTATGTATCTGCGAAAGGTTGGGAAATCTCGAAACTGGAGATACTGCAGGCCAAAATATGTGAATTGACCTAAACATACCTTATGTTATGAAAAGATTTTATCATCATGGTACGTCATGCGCAACTGCAGACGAAAACTGAACACGGGAGCATCCGGCCCTGGTATATGTTGAGTGGTGGACGGCGGGGGCTCGGGTGCGTTTGTAATCACCTACGTCGCAGATAAGGTTAGGTAGATAGTCGTTCAGCGCAGGTGTTGTCGTAGCGATGATATGCAAGAAGTACACCGCGGGGCTGTCAAGCATGGAACGGGTGAATGGCGGGAGCACAGGCTGTCAACGAGTTAATACTGGCCAACGATAACAGCGGTGACCTGGAACACTGTTGTCACGCGGATGCAATAGATGATAGGTTATCTCTCAATTTTCGTAAACAACGATTTTTCTAAAGTGGTAAAAACAGGTCGAAATTTTTAAATACCTATGAACCACCGCAAATTATCTTGTCAGTTATCTGCAGCGACCAGACGTGCTCAGCTCAGACTTATTTAAAAAAGTGGTCGGTAAATAGATATTATAAAAATACCTATGAATCACCGCAAATTCTCATAGACGTGCTCTTATCAGTGCAGACTTAGTTAAAAAGTGGTGGGGGTAAAATCGGGATTATAAATACCTATGAATTACCGCAAATTATTTTGTCAGTTATCTGCAACAAACAAACGTGCTCAGTTCAGACTTAGTCACTAGTGAACGTTTTAGTTTAAAAAAAAATGGAAAAATTCTACATCGTTAAGGATTCTACCAAGAAGATTAAAAAATTTAATCTATATGGACGAGAAGTGGAATTTACAATAAGACCTATCCCTAAAGACGTTCGAACCTGTAGGATGGATCAAAGATGCTTTGGAGGAAATAGTAGCCTAAACACATCGTTTTCAAAATCTTTTATTTTTTTTAGAAAGATTTTAATAAACTGCGCTGACCTTTTAAAAATCTTATTTTTACTAAATTATGGAAAAAATACTGGTCAAAATATCATTACTCTGGCATGATACTACCGGAGATGTCTAAATGTAAATTCAGATTAGAGAAAAACTTATTTATCTAGTTATCATTTATGGTTTTTTCCTTGTTGTTAAAGCATAAAACTTTAGAAAAAGCTAGATCAAAAAAGTTTTGCTTTTATACCATCTCTCCAAATAATATATAAAGTTTGATACAGCGTTTTGTAATCATTCCTCTGGCTCGCTAGAAATAGTTAAAAAACTCGACCATAGATGGCGATAGGTCCGAGCTGTCAAGCGGAGATCCTTTCCTAACCTCTTCTTGTACTGTGTCAGTAAATAAATATTTTCGGAGGAAAACAACACGTGCTTTATTCTCAAGCTTTTTGTGAAAAAATTGGATGTCACACTCAGAGTGATCATTCCTCTGGTAAGAGTATTTTGATTATTTATATTTTAATTAAGTTCGTCATTTGATTTATTTATAAAATTATAGTTTTTTCATTCGGTAGACCAACATATAACAGGCTCCGATGAAAACCCAGAAAAACTAAAATAACGAAAACCACGCCATTAGACGACCTCTCACCTGATACAAGAGTAAGTGAAATTATGAATAATACAGATTCTGCCACTGTAAGAAAACGACTTTTATTTGGAGAAGCCATTTCTGACCAACTTAACCTTAATTATGCAAAACTCGATAACAATAAAGAGAAACAGAATTTTAGGAAAATATTGCAAGGAGAAATTGCCCGAAAGAATCGGACAAGAAAACAAGTAAGTAAAATTGTAAGAGGGCGGGTATGGACACCAAAGGACAATTTTAACAACGCTTTTTTTTGGAATACGCCAGAAAAAGAAATGCCATTTGGAAATTATTGGAGTCTGATTTGCATAGTAGAGTATGTCCAGGAAAAAAAGATTATTGCTCAAAGAATGGAATAATAAAACAGAATAGGTACCTCAATGATAATTTACAAAATTTACATAATAAGTTTAAAGCCCTTCATCCTGATATGGTTGTGTCCTACTCATTTTGGTGTAGAAATCGACCTTTTCATATTGTTAATCGGAAAGTCTCTGCCATACATGTGGATGTACAGCGTGCTTTAACAGTGAACTACTTACGCAGTCTTTAACTCGGCTTAATGTCATTACAGCAAAGACCTTAAAGTTATTTTGTCATTCTGTTGCAAATAAAACTCTGAAAAATGTTATTTACGGGAATGTAATGTACGTAGTTCTATGGAGATATCATACCAGGAATATAATTCTATGGAGCAAACCTATTATTTTAAATGGATGACTGAGACTAGCACGTTTGTAGACAAGACCACCAAAAAGGAAAAGAAAGTTAGCAAGACTATGAAAAAGAAAATTGAGTGCAAAGTTTCCGATATTGTAGAGAATTTCAAAAAAACTATAATCCCATTTTTAAAACATAAAGGTAGATCATTATACCAAGACAAACAACTGCAATGTCTTAAAGAAAACCTTGATGTGACCGAAGCGGTTATCCATATGGATTTTAGCGAAAACTAGAATATGAAGTATGCAACATGAAATACAAGCATTTCACTTTGGAGGTTCGAGGCAACAAATCTCTCTTCATACTGTTGTTGTATATACCAATGAAGGGAAACAGAAATGTTTTTGTAGCCTCTGTATCTCGCAAACTATCAACTTTTGGACCTAGGTATGCTTAGATCAATTCACATATTTTGGTCTGTAGTATCTTCAGTTTCGAGATTTCACAACCAATACCAATTGACATTTGAAGAAAACATTTTGTTGATCAAAGGTATGGTAATATTTTATGAATAAACAGGGTGATTTCTTTGATAAATGTATCAATATGAAAATTAAATCAAGAGTGCCTTATTCATTTATTATTAATGTGGTTGCCCCCGCTGGATACAGAACCGACGCCTCTGTTTCTATATTGGTAACCGCATTATGAAGTGCTCATCGTAATTAAATGTTGGGCGCAGTGGCGTTTTCGGGGGGGCTTTGGGGCTCTCGGACTCCCCCTTCCAGTAACGCCACAGCTTGGTATATTTCTCTTTACATATTACAGCAGTCAATACTTTTTGTGAAATGTAACCCCTCCACTGGCCTATTTACAAAAATTAGGTTTCCTCCGTCTATCTCCGGAGTTACTTTGAATCTCGAAACTTTCTGACCGGATTATGTTGATTATAAAAATACACAACTTTGCGCTCATTCAAACAACTTCGTATAGTTACAGTTTCCAAGATCCCAATGGTGAGGATTGAATTTGAAACACCCTGTATAGTGTTAGTTGTGGAAAAAATGTATACATACCTCGCACGATAAAGCTATTATTGATCGGGCACAATATATCCTTCACCGCTACGCGCCTTGGGATATAAGAGTGCTCGATTTATAATGTGCCACTTCTCATCCTAGGTATGTAGTATACTATTTCATGAGTTGAGTGTTGAGCGAATGGAATTTCATGGCAACAGAGAATTTGATGCATGTGTGATTCGTAGTTTATAACATCACAGTGTTGGTTTTAAATTTCAATTCCAAATCGCCACGCCCAGACTTTCTTATTCATTAATACCTATTTATTATTTTCGTTTCTTGGTTGAACCAAGGACCCCTGAAGTCATTCTCAATTATTTATTCTCATAAATATTTTATTATATTTATTTGAGATTAGGAAAGATTTGAATTTCATACTAACAGTCCTCTACCAATTAGGTAGGTGATAGGTATGGCAACATTGGCGGCATTGGCGGTATTGGCGGCGTTGACGCAAGCGCAGACAAATTCAAAACTCATTTTTTTTTGAGCACACGTATTTTCTCCTGGTGATCTTGCACGTGGATCTTTCAAATCTTTTCACGATAGGTAAGTAAAACTTTCAGTTATAATTTCAACATTAAACGGTAATACCCACACAGCTCCAGTAAAGCCATGCAATTTGAGGTTAGATGAGCAGAAGGTGCAAGATGTTGTTACCTTACAAATTATTCTTAAAAGAGGCTCAGGTTTGTCATTGCATTACTGTCATTATATGCACCCACTAAAATGATCTTTTTTGGAGAGAAATGATTCCCAAATTATATTTTATATTTGCTGAAACTTGTATATTAATGAGAGTAAGAAAATCTTCTCATATAAAGGATGATTCAGAAAGCAATTGCATTACTTCAAGGGCAACAGTTTTCTATTAAACTTATTCATAAGTAAAATTCTGTAAATGCAGATATGTTAATAAATAGCCACGGATTTCAAATGCCGCTTTACGAATAGTGAAACTACAAGCCTCTGTAGCTCAGTGGCGGAGCACTTTACTTGTAAACCAGGGGGCAGGTTGTGGTATACCTTTTTTATTTTTTTAACACGATTTTTAACACGCTTTTATTAGCTTGGCCTGCATGTATCTAACGGAATCTTTGAACATAATTTTCACCAATTTCCAGAAGTTTTCCATTATCCTTATTAGGACCGCCAGGATTAATAAATTTTTTTATAGATCCTCTGTAGGGATGTAAGAGAGATGGAGCTATCGCGCGATCTGCGAATTGAGATGGGATCAAAATAAAGCTAAAAAAATTTTGTCTGTGTAGTTTTATGTCCCATACGTCATACATAAACGTACACGTAGGCAGTCCGTCACGCGATGTGGATTGCCTAGTGGTGTTGAAAAAGTAACTACTACACTTAATTGAGATTCAAAGCTAGAAATTAGTTGCACATCCCCTTTTTCTTTTCCATTCTGGAATTTACATATACAAATTTGCTGAAGTTCAAAAACGAGAGAGATATGAAACAATTATATTCACTGTACACTGTCCAATTACAAGCCATATACATGCTAACAGTAATTACACACAACGCGGGCGCGGTGATGATTTCCCGTAATTATCCTCAGTTTTTCGTAATTTATAACTTTGAACATAGCCTCTCTTCAGAAAGCACAACATAAAAATAACCCGTCGGGCACAGCCAATAGATATTCATTAGCAGCATATTCAGTAATGATTTTCTCACACAGCAAATATCACTGATTTTATACACATGCAGACTAATACACATAATCATCCAGATGCGATCTTGCTCTTCAACCAAGTTTCTTCTCAGAGATAAAAACTACAGATAAGAACCATTTGGCCCCACAAAACAAATGCAACCAATAATCCGTTTAGTTTAGTTGAATGATTCCTCATCCCACATTCGGGTGTAAACCTGGAAACTCAATTTTTTTTGATTGGCGGACATAGAATTTGGTAATTATTTTCAAATCTGAAGATTACCTATTTACACCGTGACACAAATTCGCTTTTATTGTTGTGATCTTGGGAAAGTGAAAAGGAGTAAGAAGTCGATTGGATTGGAGCAAAGTTCGGCAGTATTATGACGCAGAAAAGCAGCAACAAGGTAGCACCACCGTTTAGGAAAACCACAATAATAAAAGTTATGTCAATTTGACTCGAGCTTACATGCACTGTTTTGCTAAAAAATTATAATTCAATATGAGCACCAATAGTATGTGTAGACTAAGGTCCACGTAGAATTTTTTATACTGGTATATGCTTAATTGAAGTGCTTCGAGAAGTATACACAGATCATCTTTCTGACTAAAAGACTTGTATTTTAGCCATTTCTAGTAAATACAAAGTATTTTCAGTTTGAAGGCTCATACGAGTCATATGACTCTCGATCCTATAATAACCCATCCCGATAAGCATACAGTTCGAAGATACAATGTTTGCATTAAACACGACAGATTTGAATAGACTATGCTTATAACATTTTGCAAATTTTAAGATTGTCTATTTTCTTACAAGATTCGGTTCCAGTGAACCTGTTCAAATTCAACATTAATTACAGGACGCACGTTTCCAAATCGTCATACTCATACTACTCATAGTAATCAAAGTAACGAATACAATAAATGATTACATTGTATCAGAGTAAGGATTAGTAGCGAGTACTCGAAAGTAACGATAATCAACACCACTAGCCGATTGCCTGCAATTTTGTACAAACTTCATTTATTTCGCTTTACCTATATTTGTTTTTGCGTACAACAGGTACCGACTGGTATATCACCGTCATTAATGTATCATCGGACAGCAGTAAGGGAACCACGGCTCATATGTTTTTAATTGAATATTGAATTAAAATGTCAAACGTCATTTTAAACGTAAAATGTAAAATAAGCAAAACGGATTTATTTTTACCAGAAATGCATTTATCTTCTATATGCCTAATAAATGAGTTATTACGGATGTATGTGATACAGAAGTCTACATCCATGTTTCCATTGTTTGCACGGTGATAAAAGGTAAAGACCGTTGGATAGACCACTGAAAATGGGTGACAAAGATTATTGTAACACTTATACATAATGAGACGTCCAAAAACCCATTATCAAATTATCACAATCACCTGGGTGGCCGTAGAATACAAAGAAGATTCAAGATTAGTGTCTTTATGTATTTTTTATATTTCAGGGATTCGTTTAATGAGAGTGATAAATTCCGCTTACTGTCACTAGTAAAGATGCAGTACCGTAGGCTGATGTCCTGGGAACAAATCACTGAAGACCCTTGGGATTCCGTACTCAACCATGTTCGATGGACGTATCTTCCTAGCTGTAGTGAGCCCAAATTAAAGGCGCAGTGGACGCGCATGATGGTAAGTTAACACATTTCACTAGAATCATTCGTTAGATTTGACTACTTTGCGAGTTTATTTTTGTTACAAAAGTTCTAAGCAGACTAGATTTGCGGTACGTTTGAAAAAGTAAAATCATATTTTTTCGAGAACGCACATACCGTTATATGCAAAAATTAAGGCTCTTAATAAAATTTATTTAGGGCTTAATAATAATGATTATTTATTTTTATAATGCTTTGTAGACAAAATTAACATTTTTAAGAATTTTTTTAAAAATCAACAAGAGATTGTTAAAAATATTCAATTTTCTGTAAATAAGGATTTGTTCAACTTCTGAGAAAATTTAATAATTTTACAAATAACAAAACATGAAAAACTCTTAAAAAAGCCCTTGGCGCTAGCCCCGTACCAACTGTGTATTTTAATTTGAAAGTTATTAGGTATTGGACACCGACTTTATTTCCATAACGTTATGGTTTTTACAAAAACGATTTCTTAGAAAATGTTTTGTCTTTATTAATCTTGGTCGCTTATAATCCCATTTTTTGTTTATTTCTCAAAAATCAAGAGACAGGTGCACGCATTGACACAAAAGTGAGGATGTTATGCGTTACCGTTTTTAATCACCTTTGTGTTTTGTTATGTATCTGCGAAAGGTTGGGAAATCTCGAAACTGGAGATACTGCAGGCCAAAATATGTGAATTGACCTAAACATACCTTATGTTATGAAAAGATTTTATCATCATGGTACGTCATGCGCAACTGCAGACGAAAACTGAACACGGGAGCATCCGGCCCTGGTATATGTTGAGTGGTGGACGGCGGGGGCTCGGGTGCGTTTGTAATCACCTACGTCGCAGATAAGGTTAGGTAGATAGTCGTTCAGCGCAGGTGTTGTCGTAGCGATGATATGCAAGAAGTACACCGCGGGGCTGTCAAGCATGGAACGGGTGAATGGCGGGAGCACAGGCTGTCAACGAGTTAATACTGGCCAACGATAACAGCGGTGACCTGGAACACTGTTGTCACGCGGATGCAATAGATGATAGGTTATCTCTCAATTTTCGTAAACAACGATTTTTCTAAAGTGGTAAAAACAGGTCGAAATTTTTAAATACCTATGAACCACCGCAAATTATCTTGTCAGTTATCTGCAGCGACCAGACGTGCTCAGCTCAGACTTATTTAAAAAAGTGGTCGGTAAATAGATATTATAAAAATACCTATGAATCACCGCAAATTCTCATAGACGTGCTCTTATCAGTGCAGACTTAGTTAAAAAGTGGTGGGGGTAAAATCGGGATTATAAATACCTATGAATTACCGCAAATTATCTTGTCAGTTATCTGCAACAAACAAACGTGCTCAGTTCAGACTTAGTCACTAGTGAACGTTTTAGTTTAAAAAAAAATGGAAAAATTCTACATCGTTAAGGATTCTACCAAGAAGATTGAAAAATTTAATCTATATGGACGAGAAGTGGAATTTACAATAAGACCTATCCCTAAAGACGTTCGAACCTGTAGGATGGATCAAAGATGCTTTGGAGGAAATAGTAGCCTAAACACATCGTTTTCAAAATCTTTTATTTTTTTTAGAAAGATTTTAATAAACTGCGCTGACCTTTTAAAAATCTTATTTTTACTAAATTATGGAAAAAATACTGGTCAAAATATCATTACTCTGGCATGATACTACCGGAGATGTCTAAATGTAAATTCAGATTAGAGAAAAACTTATTTATCTAGTTATCATTTATGGTTTTTTCCTTGTTGTTAAAGCATAAAACTTTAGAAAAAAGCTAGATCAAAAAAGTTTTGCTTTTATACCATCTCTCCAAATAATATATAAAGTTTGATACAGCGTTTTGTAATCATTCCTCTGGCTCGCTATAAATAGTTAAAAACTCGACCATAGATGGCGATAGGTCCGAGCTGTCAAGCGGAGATCCTTTCCTAACCTCTTCTTGTACTGTGTCAGTAAATAAATATTTTTCGGAGGAAAACAACACGTGCTTTATTCTCAAGCTTTTTGTGAAAAAATTGGATGTCACACTCAGAGTGATCATTCCTCTGGTAAGAGTATTTTGATTATTTATATTTTAATTAAGTTCGTCATTTGATTTAATTATAAAATTATAGTTTTTTCATTCGGTAGACCAACATATAACAGGCTCCGATGAAAACCCAGAAAAACTAAAATAACGAAAACCACGCCATTAGACGACCTCTCACCTGATACAAGAGTAAGTGAAATTATGAATAATACAGATTCTGCCACTGTAAGAAAACGACTTTTATTTGGAGAAGCCATTTCTGACCAACTTAACCTTAATTATGCAAAACTCGATAACAATAAAGAGAAACAGAATTTTAGGAAAATATTGCAAGGAGAAATTGCCCGAAAGAATCGGACAAGAAAACAAGTAAGTAAAATTGTAAGAGGGCGGGTATGGACACCAAAGGACAATTTTAACAACGCTTTTTTTGGAATACGCCAGAAAAAGAAATGCCATTTGGAAATTATTGGAGTCTGATTTGCATAGTAGAGTATGTCCAGGAAAAAAGATTATTGCTCAAAGAATGGAATAATAAAACAGAATAGGTACCTCAATGATAATTTACAAAATTTACATAATAAGTTTAAAGCCCTTCATCCTGATATGGTTGTGTCCTACTCATTTTGGTGTAGAAATCGACCTTTTCATATTGTTAATCGGAAAGTCTCTGCCATACATGTGGATGTACAGCGTGCTTTAACAGTGAACTACTTACGCAGTCTTTAACTCGGCTTAATGTCATTACAGCAAAGACCTTAAAGTTATTTTGTCATTCTGTTGCAAATAAAACTCTGAAAAATGTTATTTACGGGAATGTAATGTATGTAGTTCTATGGAGATATCATACCAGGAATTATAATTCTATGGAGCAAACCTATTATTTTAAATGGATGACTGAGACTAGCACGTTTGTAGACAAGACCACCAAAAAGGAAAAGAAAGTTAGCAAGACTATGAAAAAGAAAATTGAGTGCAAAGTTTCCGATATTGTAGAGAATTTCAAAAAAACTATAATCCCATTTTTAAAACATAAAGGTAGATCATTATACCAAGACAAACAACTGCAATGTCTTAAAGAAACCTGATGTGACCGAAGCGGTTATCCATATGGATTTTAGCGAAAACTAGAATATGAAGTATGCAACATGAAATACAAGCATTTCACTTTGGAGGTTCGAGGCAACAAATCTCTCTCATACTGTTGTTGTATATACCAATGAAGGGAAACAGAAATGTTTTTGTAGCCTCTGTATCTCGCAAACTATCACTTTTGGACCTAGGTATGCTTAGATCAATTCACATATTTTGGTCTGTAGTATCTTCAGTTCGAGATTTCACAACCAATACCAATTGACATTTGAAGAAACATTTTGTTGATCAAAGGTATGGTAATATTTTATGAATAAACAGGTTGATTTCTTTGATAAATGTATCAATATGAAAATTAAATCAAGAGTGCCTTATTCATTTATTATTAATGTGGTTGCCCCCGCTGGATACAGAACCGACGCCTCTGTTTCTATATTGGTAACCGCATTATGAAGTGCTTCATCGTAATTAAATGTTGGGCGCAGTGGCGTTTTCGGGGGGCTTTGGGCTCTCGGACTCCCCCTTCAATAACGCCACAGCTTGGTATATTTCTCTTTACATATTACAGCAGTCAATACTTTTTGTGAAATGTAACCCCTCCACTGGCCTATTTACAAAAATTAGGTTTCCTCCGTCTATCTCCGGAGTTACTTTGAATCTCGAAACTTTCTGACCGGATTATGTTGATTATAAAAATACACAACTTGCGCTCATTCAAACAACTTCGTATAGTTACAGTTCCAAGATCCCAATGGTGAGGATTGAATTTGAAACACCCTGTATAGTGTTAGTTGTGGAAAAAATGTATAAATACCTCGCCCGATAAAGCTATTATTGATCGGGCACAATATATCCTTCACCGCTACGCGCCTTGGGATATAAGAGTGCTCGATTATAATGTGCCACTTCTCATCCTAGGTATGTAGTATACTATTTCATGAGTTGAGTGTTGAGCGAATGAATTTCATGGCAACAGAGAATTTGATGCATGTGTGATTCGTAGTTTATAACATCACCGTGTTGGTTTTAAATTTCAATTCCAAATCGCCACGCCCAGACTTTCTTATTCATTAATACCTATTTAGTATTTTCGTTTCTTGGTTGAACCAAGGACCCCGGAAGTCATTCTCAATTATTTATTCTCATAAATATTTTATTATATTTATTTGAGATTAGGAAAGATTTGAATTTCATACTAACAGTCCTCTACCAATTAGGTAGGTGATAGGTATGGCAACATTGGCGGCATTGGCGGTATGGGGCGGCGTTGACGCAAGCGCAGACAAATTCAAAACTCATTTTTTTTTTTTGAGCTCACGTATTTTCTCCTGGTGGATCTTGCACGGGGAGCTTTCAAATCCACGATAGGTAAGAAAACTTTCAGTTATAATTTCAACATTAAACGGTAATACCCACACAGCTCCAGTAAGCCAGCATGCAATTTGAGGTTAGATGAGCAGAAGGTGCAAGATGTTGTTACCTTCCAAATTATTCTTAAAAGAGGCTCAGGTTTGTCATTGCATTACTGTCATTATATGCACCCACTAAAATGATCTTTTTTGGAGAGAAATGATTCCCAAATTATATTTTATTTGCTGAAACTTGTATATTAATGAGAGTAAGAAAATCTTCTCATATAAAGGATGATTCAGAAAGCAATTGCATTACTTCAAGGGCAACAGTTTTCTATTAAACTTATTCATAAGTAAAATTCTGTAAATGCAGATATGTTAATAAATAGCCACGGATTTCAAATGCCGCTTTACGAATAGTGATACTACAAGCCTCTGTAGCTCAGTGGCGGAGCACTTTACTTGTAAACCAGGGGGCAGGGGTTGTGGTATACCTTTTTTATTTTTTTAACACGATTTTTAACACGCTTTTATTAGCTTGGCCTGCATGTATCTAACGGAATCTTTGAACATAATTTTCACCAATTTCCAGAAGTTTTCCATTATCCTTATTAGGACCGCCAGGATTAATAATTTTTTTTATAGATCCTCTGTAGGGATGTAGAGAGATAGAGCTATCGCGCGATCTGCGAATTGAGATGGGATCTAAAATAAAGCTAAAAAAATTTTGTCTGTGTAGTTTTATGTCCCATACGTCATACATAAACGTACACGTAGGCAGTCCGTCACGCGATGTGGATTGTCTAGTGGTGTTGAAAAAAGTAACTACTACACTTAATTGAGATTCAAAGCTAGAAATTAGTTGCACATACACTTTTTCTTTTCCATTCTGGAATTTACATATACAAATTTGCTGAAGTTCAAAAACGAGAGAGATATGAAACAATTATATTCACTGTACACTGTCCAATTACAGACCATATACATGCTACAGTAATTACAACCACACGCGGGCGCGGTGATGATTTCCCGTAATTATCCTCAGTTTTTCGTAATTTATAACTTTGAACATAGCCTCTCTTCAGAAAGCACAACATAAAAATAACCCGTCGGGCACAGCCAATAGATATTCATTAGCAGCATATTCAGTAATGATTTTCTCACACAGCAAATATCACTGATTTTATACACATGCAGACTAATACACATAATCATCCAGATGCGATCTTGCTCTTCAACCAAGTTTCTTCTCAGAGATAAAAACTACAGATAAGAACCATTTGGCCCACAAAACATATGCAACCAATAATCCGTTTAGTTTAGTTGAATGATTCCTCCTTAGATTTACGTTCACAACGATCCTAGTGAGCAAACGTGGAATGACTGTTTGCGCCCTAAAAACTACCTAGTTTGCAAGATGACATCTTACAGGTTTTTTTGGCGTTTTATAGGTTTTTTACATGATACCCATGCCGGTACAAGTACAATCGTTGATCGTTGAGTGGCAACGCTGGTTTGACTGTAGCACTGCCGCTCATGCATCAGGGGTTGCCGGACATCCCACATTCGGGTGTAAACCTGGAAACTCAATTTTTTTTTGATTGGCGGACATAGAATTTGGTAATTATTTTCAAATCTGAAGTTTACCTATTTACACCGTGACACAAATTCGCTTTTATTGTTGCGATCTTGGGAAAGTGAAAAGGAGTAAGAAGTCGATTGGATTGGAGCAAAGTTCGGCAGTATTATGACGCAGAAAAGCAGCAACAAGGTAGCACCACCGTTTAGGAAAACCACAATAATAAAAGTTATGTCAATTTGACTCGAGCTTACATGCACTGTTTTGCTAAAAAATTATAATTCAATATGACCACCAATAGTATGTGTAGACTAAGGTCCACGTAGAATTTTTTATACTGGTATATGCTTAATTGAAGTGCTTCGAGAAGTATACACAGATCATCTTTCTGACTTAAAGACTTGTATTTTAGCCATTTCTAGTAAATACAAAGTATTTTCAGTTTGTAGGCTCATACGAGTCATATGACTCTCGATACTATAATAACCCATCTCGATAAGCATACAGTTTGAAGATTCAATGTTTGCATTAAACACGACAGATTTGAATAGACTATGCTTATAACATTTTGCAAATTTTAAGATTTCTATTTTCTTACAAGATTCGGTTCCAGTGAACCTGTTCAAATTCAACATTAATTACAGGACGCACGTTTCCAAATCGTCATACTCATACTACTCATAGTAATCAAAGTAACGAATACAATAAATGATTACATTGTATCAGAGTAAGGATTAGTAGCGAGTACTCGAAAGTAACGATAATCAACACCACTAGCCGATTGCCTGCAATTTTGTACAAACTTCATTTATTTCGCTTTACCTATATTTGTTTTTGCGTACAAACAGGTACCGGACTGTATATCACCGTCATTAATGTATCATCGGACAGCAGTAAGGGAACCACGGCATATGTTTTAATTGAATATTGAATTAAAATGTCAACGTCATTTTAAACGTAAAAATGTAAAATAAGCAAAACGGATTTATTTTACCAGAAATGCATTTATCTTCTATATGCCTAATAATAGTTATTACGGATGTATGTGATACAGAAGTCTACAATCCATGTTCCATTGTTTGCACGGTGATAAACGGTAAAGACCGTTGGATAGACCACTGAAATGGGTGACAAAGGTTATTGTAACACTTATACATAATGAGACGTCCAAAACCCATTATCAAATTATCACAATCACCTGGGTGGCCGTAGAATACAAAAGAAGATTCAAGATTAGTGTCTTTATGTATTTTTTATATTTCAGGGATTCGTTTAATGAGAGTGATAAATTCCGCTTACTGTCACTAGTAAAGATGCAGTACCGTAGGCTGATGTCCTGGGAACAAATCACTGAAGACCCTTGGGATTCCGTACTCAACCATGTTCGATGGACGTATCTTCCTAGCTGTAGTGAGCCCAAATTAAAGGCGCAGTGGACGCGCATGATGGTAAGTTAACACATTTCACTAGAATCATTCGTTAGATTTGACTACTTTGCGAGTTTATTTTTGTTACAAAAGTTCTAAGCAGACTAGATTTGCGGTACGTTTGAAAAAGTAAAATCATATTTTTTCGAGAACGCACATACCGTTATATGCAAAATTAAGGCTCTTAATAAAATTTATTTAGGGCTTAATAATAATGATTATTTATTTTTATAATGCTTTGTAGACAAAATTAACATTTTTAAGAATTTTTTTAAAAATCAACAAGAGATTGTTAAAAATATTCAATTTTCTGTAAATAAGGATTTGTTCAACTTCTGAGAAAATTTAATAATTTTACAAATAACAAAACATGAAAAACTCTTAAAAAAGCCCTTGGCGCTAGCCCCGTACCAACTGTGTATTTTAATTTGAAAGTTATTAGGTATTGGACACCGACTTTATTTCCATAACGTTATGGTTTTACAAAAACGATTTCTTAGAAAATGTTTTGTCTTTATTAATCTTGGTCGCTTATAATCCCATTTTTGTTTATTTCTCAAAAATCAAGAGACAGGTGCACGCATTGACACAAAAGTGAGGATGTTATGCGTTACCGTTTTTAATCACCTTTGTGTTTGTTATGTATCTGCGAAAGGTTGGGAATCTCGAAACTGGAGATACTGCAGGCCAAATATGTGAATTGACCTAAACATACCTTATGTTATGAAAAGATTTTATCATCATGGTACGTCATGCGCAACTGCAGACGAAAACTGAACACGGGAGCATCCGGACCCTGGTATATGTTGAGTGGTGGACGGCGGGGGCTCGGGTGCGTTTGTAATCACCTACGTCGCAGATAAGGTTAGGTAGATAGTCGTTTCAGCGCAGGTGTTGTCGTAGCGATGATATGCAAGAAGTACACCGCGGGGCTGTCAAGCATGGAACGGGTGAATGGCGGGAGCACAGGCTGTCAACGAGTTAATACTGGCCAACGATAACAGCGGTGACCTGGAACACTGTTGTCACGCGGATGCAATAGATGATAGGTTATCTCTCAATTTTCGTAAACAACGATTTTTCTAAAGTGGTAAAAACAGGTCGAAATTTTAAATACCTATGAACCACCGCAAATTATCTTGTCAGTTATCTGCAGCGACCAGACGTGCTCAGCTCAGACTTATTTAAAAAAGTGGTCGGTAAATAGATATTATAAAAATACCTATGAATCACCGCAAATTCTCATAGACGTGCTCTTATCAGTGCAGACTTAGTTAAAAAGTGGTGGGGGTAAAATCGGGATTATAAATACCTATGAATTACCGCAAATTATTTTGTCAGTTATCTGCAACAAACAAACGTGCTCAGTTCAGACTTAGTCACTAGTGAACGTTTTAGTTTAAAAAAAAATGGAAAAATTCTACATCGTTAAGGATTCTACCAAGAAGATTAAAAAATTTAATCTATATGGACGAGAAGTGGAATTTACAATAAGACCTATCCCTAAAGACGTTCGAACCTGTAGGATGGATCAAAGATGCTTTGGAGGAAATAGTAGCCTAAACACATCGTTTTCAAAATCTTTTATTTTTTTTAGAAAGATTTTAATAAACTGCGCTGACCTTTTAAAAATCTTATTTTTACTAAATTATGGAAAAAATACTGGTCAAAATATCATTACTCTGGCATGATACTACCGGAGATGTCTAAATGTAAATTCAGATTAGAGAAAAACTTATTTATCTAGTTATCATTTATGGTTTTTTCCTTGTTGTTAAAGCATAAAACTTTAGAAAAAGCTAGATCAAAAAGTTTTGCTTTTATACCATCTCTCCAAATAATATATAAAGTTTGATACAGCGTTTGTAATCATTCCTCTGGCTCGCTAGAAATAGTTAAAAAACTCGACCATAGATGGCGATAGGTCCGAGCTGTCAAGCGGAGATCCTTTCCTAACCTCTTCTTGTACTGTGTCAGTAAATAAATATTTTCGGAGGAAAACAACACGTGCTTTATTCTCAAGCTTTTTGTGAAAAAATTGGATGTCACACTCAGAGTGATCATTCCTCTGGTAAGAGTATTTTGATTATTTATATTTTAATTAAGTTCGTCATTTGATTTATTTATAAAATTATAGTTTTTTCATTCGGTAGACCAACATATAACAGGCTCCGATGAAAACCCAGAAAAACTAAAATAACGAAAACCACGCCATTAGACGACCTCTCACCTGATACAAGAGTAAGTGAAATTATGAATAATACAGATTCTGCCACTGTAAGAAAACGACTTTTATTTGGAGAAGCCATTTCTGACCAACTTAACCTTAATTATGCAAAACTCGATAACAATAAGAGAAACAGAATTTTAGGAAAATATTGCAAGGAGAAATTGCCCGAAAGAATCGGACAAGAAACAAGTAAGTAAAATTGTAAGAGGGCGGGTATGGACACCAAAGGACAATTTTAACAACGCTTTTTTTTGGAATACGCCAGAAAAAGAAATGCCATTTGGAAATTATTGGAGTCTGATTTGCATAGTAGAGTATGTCCAGGAAAAAAAGATTATTGCTCAAAGAATGGAATAATAAAACAGAATAGGTACCTCAATGATAATTTACAAAATTTACATAATAAGTTTAAAGCCCTTCATCCTGATATGGTTGTGTCCTACTCATTTTGGTGTAGAAATCGACCTTTTCATATTGTTAATCGGAAAGTCTCTGCCATACATGTGGATGTACAGCGTGCTTTAACAGTGAACTACTTACGCAGTCTTTAACTCGGCTTAATGTCATTACAGCAAAGACCTTAAAGTTATTTTGTCATTCTGTTGCAAATAAAACTCTGAAAAATGTTATTTACGGGAATGTAATGTACGTAGTTCTATGGAGATATCATACCAGGAATATAATTCTATGGAGCAAACCTATTATTTTAAATGGATGACTGAGACTAGCACGTTTGTAGACAAGACCACCAAAAAGGAAAAGAAAGTTAGCAAGACTATGAAAAAGAAAATTGAGTGCAAAGTTTCCGATATTGTAGAGAATTTCAAAAAAACTATAATCCCATTTTTAAAACATAAAGGTAGATCATTATACCAAGACAAACAACTGCAATGTCTTAAAGAAAACCTTGATGTGACCGAAGCGGTTATCCATATGGATTTTAGCGAAAACTAGAATATGAAGTATGCAACATGAAATACAAGCATTTCACTTTGGAGGTTCGAGGCAACAAATCTCTCTTCATACTGTTGTTGTATATACCAATGAAGGGAAACAGAAATGTTTTTGTAGCCTCTGTATCTCGCAAACTATCAACTTTTGGACCTAGGTATGCTTAGATCAATTCACATATTTTGGTCTGTAGTATCTTCAGTTTCGAGATTTCACAACCAATACCAATTGACATTTGAAGAAAACATTTTGTTGATCAAAGGTATGGTAATATTTTATGAATAAACAGGGTGATTTCTTTGATAAATGTATCAATATGAAAATTAAATCAAGAGTGCCTTATTCATTTATTATTAATGTGGTTGCCCCCGCTGGATACAGAACCGACGCCTCTGTTTCTATATTGGTAACCGCATTATGAAGTGCTCATCGTAATTAAATGTTGGGCGCAGTGGCGTTTTCGGGGGGGCTTTGGGGCTCTCGGACTCCCCCTTCCAGTAACGCCACAGCTTGGTATATTTCTCTTTACATATTACAGCAGTCAATACTTTTTGTGAAATGTAACCCCTCCACTGGCCTATTTACAAAATTAGGTTTCCTCCGTCTATCTCCGGAGTTACTTTGAATCTCGAAACTTTCTGACCGGATTATGTTGATTATAAAAATACACAACTTTGCGCTCATTCAAACAACTTCGTATAGTTACAGTTTCCAAGATCCCAATGGTGAGGATTGAATTTGAAACACCCTGTATAGTGTTAGTTGTGGAAAAAATGTATACATACCTCGCACGATAAAGCTATTATTGATCGGGCACAATATATCCTTCACCGCTACGCGCCTTGGGATATAAGAGTGCTCGATTTATAATGTGCCACTTCTCATCCTAGGTATGTAGTATACTATTTCATGAGTTGAGTGTTGAGCGAATGGAATTTCATGGCAACAGAGAATTTGATGCATGTGTGATTCGTAGTTTATAACATCACAGTGTTGGTTTTAAATTTCAATTCCAAATCGCCACGCCCAGACTTTCTTATTCATTAATACCTATTTATTATTTTCGTTTCTTGGTTGAACCAAGGACCCCTGAAGTCATTCTCAATTATTTATTCTCATAAATATTTTATTATATTTATTTGAGATTAGGAAAGATTTGAATTTCATACTAACAGTCCTCTACCAATTAGGTAGGTGATAGGTATGGCAACATTGGCGGCATTGGCGGTATTGGCGGCGTTGACGCAAGCGCAGACAAATTCAAAACTCATTTTTTTTTTGAGCTCACGTATTTTCTCCTGGTGATCTTGCACGTGGATCTTTCAAATCTTTTCACGATAGGTAAGTAAAACTTTCAGTTATAATTTCAACATTAAACGGTAATACCCACACAGCTCCAGTAAAGCCATGCAATTTGAGGTTAGATGAGCAGAAGGTGCAAGATGTTGTTACCTTACAAATTATTCTTAAAAGAGGCTCAGGTTTGTCATTGCATTACTGTCATTATATGCACCCACTAAAATGATCTTTTTTGGAGAGAAATGATTCCCAAATTATATTTTATATTTGCTGAAACTTGTATATTAATGAGAGTAAGAAAATCTTCTCATATAAAGGATGATTCAGAAAGCAATTGCATTACTTCAAGGGCAACAGTTTTCTATTAAACTTATTCATAAGTAAAATTCTGTAAATGCAGATATGTTAATAAATAGCCACGGATTTCAAATGCCGCTTTACGAATAGTGAAACTACAAGCCTCTGTAGCTCAGTGGCGGAGCACTTTACTTGTAAACCAGGGGGCAGGTTGTGGTATACCTTTTTTATTTTTTTAACACGATTTTTAACACGCTTTTATTAGCTTGGCCTGCATGTATCTAACGGAATCTTTGAACATAATTTTCACCAATTTCCAGAAGTTTTCCATTATCCTTATTAGGACCGCCAGGATTAATAAATTTTTTTATAGATCCTCTGTAGGGATGTAAGAGAGATGGAGCTATCGCGCGATCTGCGAATTGAGATGGGATCAAAATAAAGCTAAAAAATTTTGTCTGTGTAGTTTTATGTCCCATACGTCATACATAAACGTACACGTAGGCAGTCCGTCACGCGATGTGGATTGCCTAGTGGTGTTGAAAAAGTAACTACTACACTTAATTGAGATTCAAAGCTAGAAATTAGTTGCACATCCCCTTTTTCTTTTCCATTCTGGAATTTACATATACAAATTTGCTGAAGTTCAAAAACGAGAGAGATATGAAACAATTATATTCACTGTACACTGTCCAATTACAAGCCATATACATGCTAACAGTAATTACACACAACGCGGGCGCGGTGATGATTTCCCGTAATTATCCTCAGTTTTTCGTAATTTATAACTTTGAACATAGCCTCTCTTCAGAAAGCACAACATAAAAATAACCCGTCGGGCACAGCCAATAGATATTCATTAGCAGCATATTCAGTAATGATTTTCTCACACAGCAAATATCACTGATTTTATACACATGCAGACTAATACACATAATCATCCAGATGCGATCTTGCTCTTCAACCAAGTTTCTTCTCAGAGATAAAAACTACAGATAAGAACCATTTGGCCCCACAAAACAAATGCAACCAATAATCCGTTTAGTTTAGTTGAATGATTCCTCATCCCACATTCGGGTGTAAACCTGGAAACTCAATTTTTTTTGATTGGCGGACATAGAATTTGGTAATTATTTTCAAATCTGAAGATTACCTATTTACACCGTGACACAAATTCGCTTTTATTGTTGTGATCTTGGGAAAGTGAAAAGGAGTAAGAAGTCGATTGGATTGGAGCAAAGTTCGGCAGTATTATGACGCAGAAAAGCAGCAACAAGGTAGCACCACCGTTTAGGAAAACCACAATAATAAAAGTTATGTCAATTTGACTCGAGCTTACATGCACTGTTTTGCTAAAAAATTATAATTCAATATGAGCACCAATAGTATGTGTAGACTAAGGTCCACGTAGAATTTTTTATACTGGTATATGCTTAATTGAAGTGCTTCGAGAAGTATACACAGATCATCTTTCTGACTAAAAGACTTGTATTTTAGCCATTTCTAGTAAATACAAAGTATTTTCAGTTTGAAGGCTCATACGAGTCATATGACTCTCGATCCTATAATAACCCATCCCGATAAGCATACAGTTCGAAGATACAATGTTTGCATTAAACACGACAGATTTGAATAGACTATGCTTATAACATTTTGCAAATTTTAAGATTGTCTATTTTCTTACAAGATTCGGTTCCAGTGAACCTGTTCAAATTCAACATTAATTACAGGACGCACGTTTCCAAATCGTCATACTCATACTACTCATAGTAATCAAAGTAACGAATACAATAAATGATTACATTGTATCAGAGTAAGGATTAGTAGCGAGTACTCGAAAGTAACGATAATCAACACCACTAGCCGATTGCCTGCAATTTTGTACAAACTTCATTTATTTCGCTTTACCTATATTTGTTTTTGCGTACAACAGGTACCGACTGGTATATCACCGTCATTAATGTATCATCGGACAGCAGTAAGGGAACCACGGCTCATATGTTTTTAATTGAATATTGAATTAAAATGTCAAACGTCATTTTAAACGTAAAATGTAAAATAAGCAAAACGGATTTATTTTTACCAGAAATGCATTTATCTTCTATATGCCTAATAAATGAGTTATTACGGATGTATGTGATACAGAAGTCTACATCCATGTTTCCATTGTTTGCACGGTGATAAAAGGTAAAGACCGTTGGATAGACCACTGAAAATGGGTGACAAAGATTATTGTAACACTTATACATAATGAGACGTCCAAAAACCCATTATCAAATTATCACAATCACCTGGGTGGCCGTAGAATACAAAGAAGATTCAAGATTAGTGTCTTTATGTATTTTTTATATTTCAGGGATTCGTTTAATGAGAGTGATAAATTCCGCTTACTGTCACTAGTAAAGATGCAGTACCGTAGGCTGATGTCCTGGGAACAAATCACTGAAGACCCTTGGGATTCCGTACTCAACCATGTTCGATGGACGTATCTTCCTAGCTGTAGTGAGCCCAAATTAAAGGCGCAGTGGACGCGCATGATGGTAAGTTAACACATTTCACTAGAATCATTCGTTAGATTTGACTACTTTGCGAGTTTATTTTTGTTACAAAAGTTCTAAGCAGACTAGATTTGCGGTACGTTTGAAAAAGTAAAATCATATTTTTTCGAGAACGCACATACCGTTATATGCAAAAATTAAGGCTCTTAATAAAATTTATTTAGGGCTTAATAATAATGATTATTTATTTTTATAATGCTTTGTAGACAAAATTAACATTTTTAAGAATTTTTTTAAAAATCAACAAGAGATTGTTAAAAATATTCAATTTTCTGTAAATAAGGATTTGTTCAACTTCTGAGAAAATTTAATAATTTTACAAATAACAAAACATGAAAAACTCTTAAAAAAGCCCTTGGCGCTAGCCCCGTACCAACTGTGTATTTTAATTTGAAAGTTATTAGGTATTGGACACCGACTTTATTTCCATAACGTTATGGTTTTTACAAAAACGATTTCTTAGAAAATGTTTTGTCTTTATTAATCTTGGTCGCTTATAATCCCATTTTTTGTTTATTTCTCAAAAATCAAGAGACAGGTGCACGCATTGACACAAAAGTGAGGATGTTATGCGTTACCGTTTTTAATCACCTTTGTGTTTTGTTATGTATCTGCGAAAGGTTGGGAAATCTCGAAACTGGAGATACTGCAGGCCAAAATATGTGAATTGACCTAAACATACCTTATGTTATGAAAAGATTTTATCATCATGGTACGTCATGCGCAACTGCAGACGAAAACTGAACACGGGAGCATCCGGCCCTGGTATATGTTGAGTGGTGGACGGCGGGGGCTCGGGTGCGTTTGTAATCACCTACGTCGCAGATAAGGTTAGGTAGATAGTCGTTCAGCGCAGGTGTTGTCGTAGCGATGATATGCAAGAAGTACACCGCGGGGCTGTCAAGCATGGAACGGGTGAATGGCGGGAGCACAGGCTGTCAACGAGTTAATACTGGCCAACGATAACAGCGGTGACCTGGAACACTGTTGTCACGCGGATGCAATAGATGATAGGTTATCTCTCAATTTTCGTAAACAACGATTTTTCTAAAGTGGTAAAAACAGGTCGAAATTTTTAAATACCTATGAACCACCGCAAATTATCTTGTCAGTTATCTGCAGCGACCAGACGTGCTCAGCTCAGACTTATTTAAAAAAGTGGTCGGTAAATAGATATTATAAAAATACCTATGAATCACCGCAAATTCTCATAGACGTGCTCTTATCAGTGCAGACTTAGTTAAAAAGTGGTGGGGGTAAAATCGGGATTATAAATACCTATGAATTACCGCAAATTATCTTGTCAGTTATCTGCAACAAACAAACGTGCTCAGTTCAGACTTAGTCACTAGTGAACGTTTTAGTTTAAAAAAAAATGGAAAAATTCTACATCGTTAAGGATTCTACCAAGAAGATTGAAAAATTTAATCTATATGGACGAGAAGTGGAATTTACAATAAGACCTATCCCTAAAGACGTTCGAACCTGTAGGATGGATCAAAGATGCTTTGGAGGAAATAGTAGCCTAAACACATCGTTTTCAAAATCTTTTATTTTTTTTAGAAAGATTTTAATAAACTGCGCTGACCTTTTAAAAATCTTATTTTTACTAAATTATGGAAAAAATACTGGTCAAAATATCATTACTCTGGCATGATACTACCGGAGATGTCTAAATGTAAATTCAGATTAGAGAAAAACTTATTTATCTAGTTATCATTTATGGTTTTTTCCTTGTTGTTAAAGCATAAAACTTTAGAAAAAGCTAGATCAAAAAAGTTTTGCTTTTATACCATCTCTCCAAATAATATATAAAGTTTGATACAGCGTTTTGTAATCATTCCTCTGGCTCGCTATAAATAGTTAAAAAACTCGACCATAGATGGCGATAGGTCCGAGCTGTCAAGCGGAGATCCTTTCCTAACCTCTTCTTGTACTGTGTCAGTAAATAAATATTTTCGGAGGAAAACAACACGTGCTTTATTCTCAAGCTTTTTGTGAAAAAATTGGATGTCACACTCAGAGTGATCATTCCTCTGGTAAGAGTATTTTGATTATTTATATTTTAATTAAGTTCGTCATTTGATTTAATTATAAAATTATAGTTTTTTCATTCGGTAGACCAACATATAACAGGCTCCGATGAAAACCCAGAAAAACTAAAATAACGAAAACCACGCCATTAGACGACCTCTCACCTGATACAAGAGTAAGTGAAATTATGAATAATACAGATTCTGCCACTGTAAGAAAACGACTTTTATTTGGAGAAGCCATTTCTGACCAACTTAACCTTAATTATGCAAAACTCGATAACAATAAAGAGAAACAGAATTTTAGGAAAATATTGCAAGGAGAAATTGCCCGAAAGAATCGGACAAGAAAACAAGTAAGTAAAATTGTAAGAGGGCGGGTATGGACACCAAAGGACAATTTTAACAACGCTTTTTTTTGGAATACGCCAGAAAAAGAAATGCCATTTGGAAATTATTGGAGTCTGATTTGCATAGTAGAGTATGTCCAGGAAAAAAAGATTATTGCTCAAAGAATGGAATAATAAAACAGAATAGGTACCTCAATGATAATTTACAAAATTTACATAATAAGTTTAAAGCCCTTCATCCTGATATGGTTGTGTCCTACTCATTTTGGTGTAGAAATCGACCTTTTCATATTGTTAATCGGAAAGTCTCTGCCATACATGTGGATGTACAGCGTGCTTTAACAGTGAACTACTTACGCAGTCTTTAACTCGGCTTAATGTCATTACAGCAAAGACCTTAAAGTTATTTTGTCATTCTGTTGCAAATAAAACTCTGAAAAATGTTATTTACGGGAATGTAATGTATGTAGTTCTATGGAGATATCATACCAGGAATATAATTCTATGGAGCAAACCTATTATTTTAAATGGATGACTGAGACTAGCACGTTTGTAGACAAGACCACCAAAAAGGAAAAGAAAGTTAGCAAGACTATGAAAAAGAAAATTGAGTGCAAAGTTTCCGATATTGTAGAGAATTTCAAAAAAACTATAATCCCATTTTTAAAACATAAAGGTAGATCATTATACCAAGACAAACAACTGCAATGTCTTAAAGAAAACCTTGATGTGACCGAAGCGGTTATCCATATGGATTTTAGCGAAAACTAGAATATGAAGTATGCAACATGAAATACAAGCATTTCACTTTGGAGGTTCGAGGCAACAAATCTCTCTTCATACTGTTGTTGTATATACCAATGAAGGGAAACAGAAATGTTTTTGTAGCCTCTGTATCTCGCAAACTATCAACTTTTGGACCTAGGTATGCTTAGATCAATTCACATATTTTGGTCTGTAGTATCTTCAGTTTCGAGATTTCACAACCAATACCAATTGACATTTGAAGAAAACATTTTGTTGATCAAAGGTATGGTAATATTTTATGAATAAACAGGTTGATTTCTTTGATAAATGTATCAATATGAAAATTAAATCAAGAGTGCCTTATTCATTTATTATTAATGTGGTTGCCCCCGCTGGATACAGAACCGACGCCTCTGTTTCTATATTGGTAACCGCATTATGAAGTGCTCATCGTAATTAAATGTTGGGCGCAGTGGCGTTTTCGGGGGGGCTTTGGGGCTCTCGGACTCCCCCTTCCAATAACGCCACAGCTTGGTATATTTCTCTTTACATATTACAGCAGTCAATACTTTTTGTGAAATGTAACCCCTCCACTGGCCTATTTACAAAAATTAGGTTTCCTCCGTCTATCTCCGGAGTTACTTTGAATCTCGAAACTTTCTGACCGGATTATGTTGATTATAAAAATACACAACTTTGCGCTCATTCAAACAACTTCGTATAGTTACAGTTTCCAAGATCCCAATGGTGAGGATTGAATTTGAAACACCCTGTATAGTGTTAGTTGTGGAAAAAATGTATAAATACCTCGCACGATAAAGCTATTATTGATCGGGCACAATATATCCTTCACCGCTACGCGCCTTGGGATATAAGAGTGCTCGATTTATAATGTGCCACTTCTCATCCTAGGTATGTAGTATACTATTTCATGAGTTGAGTGTTGAGCGAATGGAATTTCATGGCAACAGAGAATTTGATGCATGTGTGATTCGTAGTTTATAACATCACAGTGTTGGTTTTAAATTTCAATTCCAAATCGCCACGCCCAGACTTTCTTATTCATTAATACCTATTTATTATTTTCGTTTCTTGGTTGAACCAAGGACCCCTGAAGTCATTCTCAATTATTTATTCTCATAAATATTTTATTATATTTATTTGAGATTAGGAAAGATTTGAATTTCATACTAACAGTCCTCTACCAATTAGGTAGGTGATAGGTATGGCAACATTGGCGGCATTGGCGGTATTGGCGGCGTTGACGCAAGCGCAGACAAATTCAAAACTCATTTTTTTTTTTTGAGCTCACGTATTTTCTCCTGGTGATCTTGCACGTGGATCTTTCAAATCTTTTCACGATAGGTAAGTAAAACTTTCAGTTATAATTTCAACATTAAACGGTAATACCCACACAGCTCCAGTAAAGCCATGCAATTTGAGGTTAGATGAGCAGAAGGTGCAAGATGTTGTTACCTTCCAAATTATTCTTAAAAGAGGCTCAGGTTTGTCATTGCATTACTGTCATTATATGCACCCACTAAAATGATCTTTTTTGGAGAGAAATGATTCCCAAATTATATTTTATATTTGCTGAAACTTGTATATTAATGAGAGTAAGAAAATCTTCTCATATAAAGGATGATTCAGAAAGCAATTGCATTACTTCAAGGGCAACAGTTTTCTATTAAACTTATTCATAAGTAAAATTCTGTAAATGCAGATATGTTAATAAATAGCCACGGATTTCAAATGCCGCTTTACGAATAGTGATACTACAAGCCTCTGTAGCTCAGTGGCGGAGCACTTTACTTGTAAACCAGGGGGCAGGTTGTGGTATACCTTTTTTATTTTTTTAACACGATTTTTAACACGCTTTTATTAGCTTGGCCTGCATGTATCTAACGGAATCTTTGAACATAATTTTCACCAATTTCCAGAAGTTTTCCATTATCCTTATTAGGACCGCCAGGATTAATAATTTTTTTTATAGATCCTCTGTAGGGATGTAAGAGAGATAGAGCTATCGCGCGATCTGCGAATTGAGATGGGATCTAAAATAAAGCTAAAAAAATTTTGTCTGTGTAGTTTTATGTCCCATACGTCATACATAAACGTACACGTAGGCAGTCCGTCACGCGATGTGGATTGTCTAGTGGTGTTGAAAAAGTAACTACTACACTTAATTGAGATTCAAAGCTAGAAATTAGTTGCACATACACTTTTTCTTTTCCATTCTGGAATTTACATATACAAATTTGCTGAAGTTCAAAAACGAGAGAGATATGAAACAATTATATTCACTGTACACTGTCCAATTACAAGCCATATACATGCTAACAGTAATTACACACAACGCGGGCGCGGTGATGATTTCCCGTAATTATCCTCAGTTTTTCGTAATTTATAACTTTGAACATAGCCTCTCTTCAGAAAGCACAACATAAAAATAACCCGTCGGGCACAGCCAATAGATATTCATTAGCAGCATATTCAGTAATGATTTTCTCACACAGCAAATATCACTGATTTTATACACATGCAGACTAATACACATAATCATCCAGATGCGATCTTGCTCTTCAACCAAGTTTCTTCTCAGAGATAAAAACTACAGATAAGAACCATTTGGCCCCACAAAACATATGCAACCAATAATCCGTTTAGTTTAGTTGAATGATTCCTCCTTAGATTTACGTTCACAACGATCCTAGTGAGCAAACGTGGAATGACTGTTTGCGCCCTAAAAACTACCTAGTTTGCAAGATGACATCTTACAGGTTTTTTTGGCGTTTTATAGGTTTTTTACATGATACCCATGCCGGTACAAGTACAATCGTTGATCGTTGAGTGGCAACGCTGGTTTGACTGTAGCACTGCCGCTCATGCATCAGGGGTTGCCGGACATCCCACATTCGGGTGTAAACCTGGAAACTCAATTTTTTTTTGATTGGCGGACATAGAATTTGGTAATTATTTTCAAATCTGAAGTTTACCTATTTACACCGTGACACAAATTCGCTTTTATTGTTGCGATCTTGGGAAAGTGAAAAGGAGTAAGAAGTCGATTGGATTGGAGCAAAGTTCGGCAGTATTATGACGCAGAAAAGCAGCAACAAGGTAGCACCACCGTTTAGGAAAACCACAATAATAAAAGTTATGTCAATTTGACTCGAGCTTACATGCACTGTTTTGCTAAAAAATTATAATTCAATATGACCACCAATAGTATGTGTAGACTAAGGTCCACGTAGAATTTTTTATACTGGTATATGCTTAATTGAAGTGCTTCGAGAAGTATACACAGATCATCTTTCTGACTTAAAGACTTGTATTTTAGCCATTTCTAGTAAATACAAAGTATTTTCAGTTTGTAGGCTCATACGAGTCATATGACTCTCGATACTATAATAACCCATCTCGATAAGCATACAGTTTGAAGATTCAATGTTTGCATTAAACACGACAGATTTGAATAGACTATGCTTATAACATTTTGCAAATTTTAAGATTGTCTATTTTCTTACAAGATTCGGTTCCAGTGAACCTGTTCAAATTCAACATTAATTACAGGACGCACGTTTCCAAATCGTCATACTCATACTACTCATAGTAATCAAAGTAACGAATACAATAAATGATTACATTGTATCAGAGTAAGGATTAGTAGCGAGTACTCGAAAGTAACGATAATCAACACCACTAGCCGATGGCCTGCAATTTTGTACCAACTTCCTTTATTTCGCTTTACCTATATTTGTTTTTGCGTACAACAGGTACCGACTGGTATATCACCGTCATTAATGTATCATCGGACAGCAGTAAGGGAACCACAGCTCATATGTTTTAATTGAATATTGAATTAAAATGTCAAACGTCATTTTAAACGTAAAATGTAAAATAAGCAAAACGGATTTATTTTTACCAGAAATGCATTTATCTTCTATATGCCTAATAAATGAGTTATTACGGATGTATGTGATACAGAAGTCTACATCCATGTTTCCACTGTTTGCACGGTGATAAAAGGTAAAGACCGTTGGATAGACCACTGAAAATGGGTGACAAAGATTATTGTAACACTTATACATAACGAGACGTCCAAAAACCCATTATCAAATTATCAATATCACCTGGCTGGCCGTAGAATACAAAGAAGATTCAAGATTAGTGTCTTTATGTATTTTTTATATTTCAGGGATTCGTTTAATGAGAGTGATAAATTCCGCTTACTTACTCTAGTAAAGATCCAGTACCGTAGGCTGATGTCCTGGGAACAAATCACTGAAGACCCTTGGGATTCCGTACTCAACCATGTTCGATGGACGTATCTTCCTAGCTGTAGTGAGCCCAAATTAAAGGCGCAGTGGACGCGCATGATGGTAAGTTAACACATTTCACTAGAATCATTCGTTAGGTTTGACTACTTTGCGAGTTTATTTTTGTTACAAAAGTTCTAAGCAGACTAGATTTGCGGTACGTTTGAAAAAGTAAAATCATATTTTTTCGAGAACGCACATACCGTTATATGCAAAAATTAAGGCTCTTAATAAAATTTATTTGGGGCTTAATAATAATGATTATTTATTTTTATAATGCTTTGTAGACAAAATTAACATTTTTAAGAATTTTTTTAAAAATCAACAAGAGATTGTTAAAAATATTCAATTTTCTGTAAATAAGGATTTGTTCAACTTCTGAGAAAATTTAGTAATTTTACAAATAACAAAACATGAAAAACTCTTAAAAAAGCCCTTGGCGCTAGCCCCGTACCAACTGTGTATTTTAATTTGAAAGTTATTAGGTATTGGACACCGACTTTATTTCCATAAAGCGCGTTATGGTTTTTACAAAAAAATTTCTTAGAAAATGTTTTGTCTTTAATAATCTTGGTCGCTTATAATCCCATTTTTTGTTTATTTCTCAAAAATCAAGAGACAGGTGCACGCCTTGACACAAAAGTGAGAATGTTATGCGTTACCGTTTTTAATCACCTTTGTGTTTTGTTATGTATCTGCGAAAGGTTGGGAAATCTCGAAACTGGAGATACTGCAGGCCAAAATATGTGAATTGACCTAAACATACATGGTACGTCATGCGCAACTGCAGACGAAAACTGAACACGGGAGCATCCGACCCTGGCATATGTTGAGTGGTGGACGGCGGGGGCTCGGGTGCGTTTGTAATCACCTACGTCGCAAATAAGGTTAGGTAGATAGTCGTTCAGCGCAGGTGTTATCGTAGCGATGATATGCAAGAAGTACACCGCGGGGCTGTCAAGCATGGAACGGGTGAATGGCAGGAGCGCAGGCTGTCAACGAGTTAATACTGGCCAACGATAGCAGCGGTGACCTGGAACACTGTTGTCACGCGGATGCAATAGATGATAGGTTATCTCTCAATTTTCGTAAACAACGATTTTTCTAAAGTGGTAAAAACAGGTAGAAATTTTTAAATACCTATGAATCACCGCAAATTATCTTGTCAGTTATCTGCAGCGACCAGACGTGCTCAGCTCAGACTTATTTAAAAAAGTGGTCGGTAAATAGATATTATAAAAATACCTATGAATCACCGCAAATTCTCATAGACGTGCTCTTATCAGTGCAGACTTAGTTAAAAAGTGGTGGGGGTAAAATCGGGATTATAAATACCTATGAATTACCGCAAATTATCTTGTCAGTTATCTGCAGCAAACAAACGTGCTTAGTTCAGACTTAGTCACTAGTGAACGTTTTAGTTTAAAAAAAAATGGAAAAATTCTACATCGTTAAGGATTCTACTAAGAAGATTAAAAAATTTAATCTATATGGACGAGAAGTGGAATTTACAATAAGACCTATCCCTAAAGACGTTCGAACCTGTAGGATGGATCAAAGATGCTCTGGAGGAAATAGTAGCCTAAACACATCGTTTTCAAAATCTTTTATTTTTTTTTAGAAAAATTTTAATAAACTGCGCTGACCTTTTAAAAATCTTATTTTTACTAAATTATGGAAAAAATACTGGTCAAAATATCATTACTCTGGCATGATACTACCGGAGATGTCTAAATGTAAATTCAGATTAGAGAAAAACTTATTTATCTAGTTATCATTTATGGTTTTTTCCTTGTTGTTAAAGCATAAAACTTTAGAAAAAGCTAGATCAAAAAAGTTTTGCTTTTATACCATCTCTCCAAATAATATATAAAGTTTGATACAGCGATTTGTAATCATTCCTCTGGATCGCTAGAAATAGTTAAAAAACTCGACCATAGATGGCGATAGGTCCGAGCTGTCAAGCGGAGATCCTTTCCTAACCTCTTCTTGTACTGTGTCAGTAAATAAATATTTTCGGAGGAAAACAACACGTGCTTTATTCTCAAGCTTTTTGTGAAAAAATTGGATGTCACACTCAGAGTGACCATTCCTCTGGTAAGAGTATTTTGATTATTGTTCGTCATTTGATTTAATTATAAAATTATAGTTTTTTCATTCGGTAGACCAACATATAACAGGCTCCGATGAAAATCCAGAAAAACTAAAATAACGAAACCCACGCCATTAGACGACCTCTCACCTGATACAAGAGTAAGTGAAATTATGAATAATACAGATTCTGCCACTGTAAGAAAACGACTTTTATTTGGAGAAGCCATTTCTGACCAACTTAACCTTAATTATGCAAAACTCGATAACAATAAAGAGAAACAGAATTTTAGGAAAATATTGCAAGGAGAAATTGCCCGAAAGAATCGGACAAGAAAACAAGTAAGTAAAATTGTAAGAGGTCGGGTATGGACACCAAAGGACAATTTTAACAACGCTTTTTTTTTTGGTATACGCCAGAAAAAGAAATGCCATTTGGAAATTATTGGAGTCTGATTTGCATAGTAGAGTATGTCCAGGAAAAAAAGATTATTGCTCAAAGAATGGAATAATAAAACAGAATAGGTGCCTCAATGATAATTTACAAAATTTACATAATAAGTTTAAAGCCCTTCATCCTGATATGGTTGTGTCCTACTCATTTTGGTGTAGAAATCGACCTTTTCATATTGTTAATCGGAAAGTCTCTGCCATACATGTGGATGTACAGCGTGCTTTAACATTGAACTACTTACGCAGTCTTTAACTCGGCTTAATGTCATTACAGCAAAGACCTTAAAGTTATTTTGTCTTTCTGTTGCAAATAAAACTCTGAAAAATGTTATTTACGGGAATGTAATGTATGTAGTTCTATGGAGATATCATACCAGGAATATAATTTTATGGAGCAAACCTATTATTTTAAGTGGATGACTGAGACTAGCACGTTTGTAGACAAGACCACCAAAAAGGAAAAGAAAGTTAGCAAGACTATGAAAAAGAAAATTGAGTGCAAGGTTTCCGATATTGTAGAGAATTTCAAAAAAACTATAATCCCATTTTTAAATCATAAAGGTAGATCATTACACCAAGACAAACAACTGCAATGTCTTAAAGAAAACCTTGATGTGACCGAAGCGGTTATCCATATGGATTTTAGCGAAAACTACAATATGAAGTATGCAACATGAAATGCAAGCATTTCACTTTGGAGGTTCGAGGCAACAAATCTCTCTTCATACTGTTGTTGTATATACCAAAGAAGGGAAACAGAAATGTTTTTGTACTTTATCATAATCGCTACATAACGTACCAGCTATTTGGGCCCATTTAGACCTAATAATAAAGTACATAACGAACTCTTATCCCTTAGTTGATACCTTTCACATTATTAGTGACTCTCCGGCGACCCAATACAGAAATAAAACAATGTTTTATTTTCTTGCAATTGTGCTTTCAAAACTGCACACAAAAATCAAAAAAATTACATGGAACTATTTGGAAGCCGGCCACGGCAAAGGTGCGCCGGATCTAATAGATGGAGTCACTAAAAGGACATTAGATAGATTGGTTGCTCAAGGATCAGATATTGTCGAAATGAATGCTATGTTAATAAGCTTGACAAACCAAGTTAAGAATATTACTTACTTTCAGGTTAACACAGATGCAATTTACGATATGTCCCAAAAACTTAACATCGCTATGCTACATGCCTTTAAAGGTACTATGAGAACGCACCAAATTAAAAAGGAAATTTGTACCAGAAGCATTGTTAAATTGGACTTTTACGAAATTAGCACTTTCAAAGACAATAAAAAATATTTTATTGGATTTCTTGAATTTAATAAAATTGGCCATAACATCTACGATTTATCCAGTGACACGTAGAGTGATGGCGACATTCCTTTAAGTAGATATACCAGTGCTTCCAAGACAGTTAGAAGGAAGTTACAATATGACGACGTTTATTCGGATGATCAAGATGCTGGCGGGTCAGCCATAAAATGTAGCAGCTATGAGCTATGCCCCGAAAGTATCAAAACTGGTGTTACTGTTAATTAACTTGCAAACTAAAAAAGAACAATATCGTTATGCTGCTCTGGCTCAAAATGACTTAGAAAATGATGGAGAGGTAAAAGTTATGTATCTAAGAATTTGTAAGATCGGCAATGAACAAGCTTTTAGAGCAGATGAAAGAGATATTTCTTATGTCATTTACAGACATAATAAAAATATTACCATCTGCCGAAATAATTCAGCAAGTCTCCAAGCTGTTTTATAAATTTAAGAACAATATTGACGTTTTCGAATAACATTAAAGCACATAGTATGTAGTTTAAGAAAATATTAAGCTAAAATTTGAGTTTATTTGAATTAGTGTTTAGTTTTTTGCGTTAGATACTCTAATGTTTGTATTATTTTTCTAGTTCTAGTTAGTTTTTTATGTGATTTTGCTAAAAACTTGTTTTTTTATAATGCATAATAACAAAGTCATTCCTCTGTCTGATCTCTCATTCCTCTGGATACTTGTTTAACAGAAAGCCCGGAAATATCGTTAAAAACGACTAAACTGTATGATCATGCACTTTGCAGGGATGCTTTTTAGCAGAACTTCATATTTGCATAATCAAAAAGTTAAAGCTGCAGAAAAATTGTTTCTCAAAGTTGACACTTTCTGTATAATTCCCCATTAACTCGTTGACAGCCTGCGCTCCCGCCATTCACCCATGTTCCATGCTTGACAGCCCCGCTACAACACCTGCGCTGAACGACTATCTACCTAACCTTATTTGCGACGTAGGTGATTACCAACGCACCCGACCCCCCGCCGTCCACCAATCAACATATACCATCAACCCCGTTCAAATTTACCGCCGTCTGATCCACCAATCAGAGCACGCGGTGGGCGTGGCCAAAAGTGGAAGTGGTGGGGGGCGTACAGGGTGACCTCATATCTACTGGTATATTCTTCGAAACTGAACGGCCGCCTCCTTTGTTCATCAGCCACTGTTCATCGATAGGTAGATCAACGAACAGTCAAGTCACACAGCAGCCAAGTCGTAAGGAATCAAAGAAAACAGGGTACAGTCAGTGGTGGGGGGGGGCTACAAGGTGACCTCATATCTACTACAGTAGACACACCGGTATCCGCCGTAGCGCTTAACCTGTTAAAACAAACAGACCGTGTTCTTTTATCAATTAGTAAAGTACGAAAATTTTTATTTGATAAGAGACGCGGAAGTGTGGCTAAAAACGATTAAATATAATATATGGGGAAATGTACAATGAAGCTTTCAAATAATAGCCGGTTCTATAGCTAATTTACGTCATAAGGACTTGAACCAATTTTTAGCAGATTGTGTAGTTATTTTTAAAACTAAAATTAGTAAAATTTTGAAAACCCCCTCTACACTCAAAAGAAAAATACAACATTTTTTGTGGGGTTTATTAGGTAATCAGGGGTATAATGAAATTTTTGGGATTAAATATTTTAATACAAAAAATTATATTATTGATACGTCGACTCAAAATAGACGAATGGTTTAAGACATATGTAAAAGATAAACTTTTGAACAAATTATCGGAAATTGCCGAAAAAAAAGACTCGGGATTTGCGTTGAATAAAAATTATTTCTTTGGTGAATATAAATATCAATTTGGGAACGCTTCATCTTTACATTAGACTATAAAAAAACCGATTTATATCAACGATTGATGACATTAAGCCTTTATATTATAGATGGAACACCTGTGTATACTACGAAAAGAAGTATATGTGGAGGTGTGTATATTTTGTTGTACACCCTTCGAAAGAGTATCGGAGCATATGAAACAGCATGTAAAAAAACATACAAGACCGTTAGAGGAAGAATGAAACATGCATGTGTAAAGGGCTCTTTGTTATAGATGCCGGAACGCAAAATAAAAACAAAGGGTTTACAATGATGTCATGACACAGAAAGAAGCCATCCATGGGAACATGCTGACGACCTCAAGATTTTTAGATGTGTTAATACCTTAGATGATAGTTTAGCATTGCAAGCAGATCTGAACCTTGTACATCAGTGGTGTGAAGTTAATAATATGTATTTGAATGTTGATAAATGTTGCACTATGACGCTAACACGCAAGTTGGAACCGATAGAATCTGTCTTTGAGATTGGAAACAGCTCGCTCCTGAGAGTTTTTTCGTTCAAAGATTTAGGTGTTTTGTTTGACCCCAGAATGACATTTATCGAGCAGATAAATACTATTGTAGCAAAAGCGTACAAAAATCTTGGTTTTGTTATCAGAAACAGCAGACAATTTCATAATCCTAAAACTTTAATCTTACTATATTATGCTTTTGTTAGATCTATTCTCGAATATTGTTCTATTATTTGGTACCCAGCTTACGATGTACATTCCCATAATCTTGAGAGAGTTCAGCGACGTTTCGTGAAGTATTTGTGGTATAAAGAAGATAGAGTTTATCCTGAAAGGGGCTTTCGTAATGACATATTATTAAGCAGATTCAATCTGCCAAATTTAACGAAGCGCAGACATTTATTCGCTGCTACCTTTTTGTGTAAATTGCTCGATGGCAGCATTGATTGTCCTTCACTCTTAGAGAAAATTTATTTACACATACCTAATTTGCGTACTCGTCATGGTAGCAACAGTTTATTCTATTTACCTGTTCCTAGAACAAACTTATTGTTGTTTTCACCACTCTATGTTATGTGTGGCATTTGTGAAAGTGAACGTGCACTTGATATCTTTCACTACAGTAAAGACAGCTTTCGAAGGTATTTTCTAACTGTCGGCTGAGCATGCTGTACTTCCTGCCTGTTCAATGGAGTGTTCCGTTCAGGCAGTGTATTGAATCTAAATAAATAAATAAATAAATAAATAAACACTATCCAAAATAACTTTAGTAAATTTTATTTGTCACAACTGTCGAACAGGAATTCTCGGCAGTAGTGGTGGATTTGAAAAAAATGTTGAAGCATAATCTATGTCGCATATAGCATATTTGCTTTTCTCTTCTTATTTATTTATTCATGCATTCCCCAGGAAACGTCTCCATTCTATTTTTTCATCCTATTATACTTTTCTAATAACTCTATGGGTTTTATACAGTACCATGGAATATACATAGGCTATTGCTGCGTACATGCGTATGCTATCCTTCCAGTTTTGGCCAGAATATGCACCTTATACACACCTTCAGTTAAGCAGCGCAGGGTTTACATATACAGGGTAGGGGACAGGATTATGTGTGGTCTCTGCTGTACCATTTGTACATAACCTGTCAAAAAACGCGCGTGCCTAAGCATGACTGTCTGTATGTATTAGCCATAGACAAGCTAAAAAAAACTGGTTGTGTATGAAAACCGTTTACGTACTTTTCCGTCTAATTCCACACCAAGAACAGTAGCGAAACGGATGACATGTTTTTATTGCCTCTAACGATACGGTTTTTTTTCAGTGAAAATACATCCATTAGCCGAGAGCAGAGCCGTTGAGGAGTGTTGGGATGATGACTGGTACGAGTCACCCCTTTCATATATGAGTCACCCCTTCCATATATTTTGCAAGCCGCTAAGCAAAAACCTATTATTCGTACCCCTCCTCCGAAAATGTCTAAGACTGCCAAAAATCAGTTTCGATTGGCTGAACGAGAACGCCACGCTTCTTAGCCTCTGTGCCAACCCCTTCTAAAGACACTGAAGAGTGTTGGGATGATGAGTGGTACGAGTCACCCCTTCCATATATTTTGCAAGCCGCTAAGCAAAAACCTATTATTCGTACCCCTCCTCAGAAAATGTCTAAGACTGCCAAAAATCAGTTTCGATTGGCTGAACGAGAACGCCACGCTTCTTAGCCTCTGTACCAACCCCTTCTAAAGACACTGGAGAGTGTTGGGATGATGAGTGGTACGACTCACCCCTTCCATATATTTTGTAAGCCGCTAAGCAAAAACCTATTATTCGTACCTCTCCTCCGAAAATGTCTAAGACTGCCAAAAATCAGTTTCGATTGGCTGAACGAGAAAGCCACGCTTCTTTAGCCTCTGTACCAACCCCTTCTGAAAGACGCTGAAGAGTGTTTGTCTATGTCATACATAAAAGTTTATGTATCTTAAGGCGCGTACTGACTTGAGCAAATTTGCGCGCACGAACGCTGTGCGCGCAAATTTGCTCAAGTCAATACCACCCAAAAATGTTGTGTGCGTAAGCGCGTTCCCGCACGAATACTTTCCGTCCTTGTCGGTACATCAAAGGAAACGTGTGCTCACTGTGGACGGTGTTTTTGTAGGAACGGTTGTTCGCGCACAGTCTTTTATAAAATATGGAGTGGGAAAATGAAAAGGCTCTCCAATTAATAGATGAATATGAAAATTATCCGATTTTATGGAGTGCCAAACATCCAGAGCACTATTCAAGAAACAAAAAAGCAGATGCGTGGGAATGTATTGCGTATAACTTAAAAGTGGAAGAGCATGAAGCGAAACAGAAAATGAATAGTCTTCTAGGGTCATTTCGTAGAGAAAAGGCAAAAGGAACAAAAAGTATTGGGACAGACAAAGGTCAGTAAATATCCTGATTCTTTTGAAGGTATTTATAAAAATGCATTTTGAAGGTCGGCAAGATGTGTATGTATCGAAATGGTATGCATTTAAAAGAATGTATTACTTACTTGACAAAGATGAACCAAGAGAAACAATTGATACAGAGACAGAATGCGTAAGTATTTTATTATTTATATAGGATTTTTGTACAGGGTGAGTCACTACTGTGTCCTCGGTTTATAATTCGTAAGAAATAAGCCGGAGAACAAGTTCAAAGTGCATTAAAAATGGCAATCAACAATGCTATAAAACATATGGGGTTGCATTCAAAGAAGATTATGAAATAGGTAACATTTGTATTAAGACCCGCCATGATGACACACTAATGACTCATCCTTTACATAACTAGAATTTATGCATTTATGCCAACATACACGACCATTGCTAGTAAAGTATGCAGCAAACTCGTTTCGAATGTCTTGTGCTTCTTTAGGTGATTTTCGGGGCAAACTTCTAATAGGGATTAGCGATGACATGTTTTTAGTTGGTGTTTCTCTCCAATTGCCTAGTACAAATTGGCCATCTATATCAGTATCGAAGGTTCCCGTGGGATTATACAACGTCCGAGAGTGTCTATTTCTTCTTAAAAAGTTGTGAAGCAAAACAATAGTCATTACAACAAGTTCTGCGTTTTCGGGCTCTAAAAGCATAGGCTTTCGTAATATTCGAAATACGGCAGAAGAAATTCCAAAGACATTTTCTACAATTCTTCGGGCTCGGCTAAGACGATAATTGAATATTCTTTCCAGTGATCCTTTCCGATGGGTTCCTGAGAATGGCTTCATAATATGCTTATTCAACGGAAATGCTTCATCTCCGAGAAATACATACTCCATCTCCTGATTCCTTCCTGGTAGACTTCTTGCTGTAGGAATCTTCAAGTCATTGCTCTGTAATCTTTTATATAGTGTACTGTGTTTAAACATGCCTCCATCAGAAATTCGACCCTGACAGCCTGCATCAGCAAATATAAAATTGTAATTTGCGTCAACTAAACCGAATAATACAATACTATAGTGTGATTTATAGTTATAATATTCGCTGCCGCTGTTTATTGGCGTTTGTAGCGCTACATGATTTCCATCCATGGCGCCCAAGCAATTTGGAAAGTTCCACAACTCTTGATATTGTTCTGAAACTAATAACCATTCTTCAGGAGTTGGCGGCATCTGAAAAATTCATATAGCTTTAGATTTAACATTCAAATGAATAACTTTTTATAATTTTTAATTTTTTCAGGTTATTGATGACGTCCAGAATTCTGGGGAAAAAGATCTCGGACCGTTTGATAGTTCTCCCCAAAATTTAGATGCAAGTGAAGGAAACAAAAGACGTCAAATTGACTTGCAATCCGAAAATGAACAGGATGTGAATGAAATGCCTCCAAAACCGAAAAATTTCAAAGCAAAAAGTAAAAATGAAGATCCAAGATTGGAGGAAGCTTATCAAATTTTGAAAAAAGTGGCCGCACCTCAACCAGTCGTCACAGAAGATGAATTTGCAGTATATGAACAACATATAGCAAATAAACTGAGAGGTTACAGTAGAAGGACAGTGCAGTTTGTTCCTCATACTATGCCACAACAACTTACAACAGCTCTTCCAACAATGTATCATCCTAATTCTACACCACATTCTACCCCATCACGTTCTCTCTGTCTAACTCCTTACACAACTTATTCTTCCTCACAATCCCACTGCTCAACCCCTAACCCCACCTTAACGGAAATGGTAAATGTAGAGTTGGCTTATTCAGACTCACTTTGACGTGACGCATTCAACATTGTACGACATAATTACATTTTGGTTTATATATACGCATTTCAAGCTGTAGCATTCTAAGTTTAATAAATAAAATATTTAAGTATGTGTAACAAATTATCTAATTACCTTTACATAATCCTTCAGAACTTCAATAAGGGCCCGGCATGTTTCAGGAACAATGGAAGATATAAGCTGTTTTGAACTTTGAAAAGATACTGCATACTTGTATATGAATCTCCCGTCGCTAAAAAGCGTAGAGTTATGGCAAGTCGCTCCTTAACGTTAACGGCCATTCTCAGTCTCGTATTCAGTTTCCTTATTTTGGGTCCGATCATATTAATTAGTAGCTCAAAATCCTGTGAAAACATACGGACAAAATTTTGAAACTGCCCGCTGATTTCTTGGAATTTCAAATCCGCTAACAATGTTGATCCACTATGCATCTCTCTGCTTTTATACAACTGCGTAACCCACCATCGCTTATCCCGTTTGTTCTTCCGTTTACAAGAATGCATCACTATGTAGGCTGCACTTGCTATTATAATTTGTTTGTTGTTGGACATTTTGACAACACTATAAAAACGGAGCTGATCGGAAACTAAATAAGCGGCTACTCTAGACGGAACAGAAATTTTCGCACACAATTTACGCGCACGTCTTCACAGTCAAAATAATTCGCGCACATATGTGTGCGCGCACAACATTCGTGCGCGCAAATTTGCTCAAGTCAGTACGCGCCTTTATATTGTATGTTTTATGAAGGTGTTGTATTCTATTACCTGGTAACATATTTTAGCTCTTTCACAGATACTGCTTCTAATTAAAAGTAGTAATTAATTTGTTCTATACTATCTACACATCTATTATTTATATTATTCTGTAAGGAAAGTAACTGAGGCTATCAAAGAACCGAACATTTCCGACACTCATGGACAGCAGCTTTGTACCACGCATAATGAGTTCTGGCTTCAAGTCAGTTTTGGTTAATATGAAATTCAACACAAATGATTTTGAATTCCAAATTACGCCCCAGGGCCCCAAATTTTACGAATTTTTAACCTGATCTTTTACGCGTTCTACCCAACACGTGTGGTTACACTGGTCTGAGCTTGTACGTCGGAGTACGTACGTCTTTATCCGGAGGTCGGACGAAATCAAACTGGTTTGATTTTTCATGCGTGCACGGAGAAGTATATGCAGATATAAAAATATCTATTGACAATTTCCAAGTTGCAAAATGGATAATGAAAAATTGATAACTTTTGTACAAAGACGAAATGCTTTGTGGGATCAAAAATCCAAAGACTATCATAATAGGACTCTAGTAAAAAAACTTTGGGATGAAGTTGCTACGGAGATGAAGTATAGAAGTAAGTGCAAATATAATTATAATCGAAGTATTTCATTAAACTCACATTGATTTCTGAATATTACGCATACCTACAGTTAATGATATTTCTAAAAAAAAACATGTTTAAAAATTGTTTATTTATTGCTGTTATTTGTATTGCAAACATACTGGAATGACACTGAACCAGTTGGATCATTGAAATGATTTTTGAATATTTCCCGTGTATTGCAAGCTGCATCTGTAGAATGCTTGTTTCTTCTTGAAGGAGGAAGATTATTAATCTCAGTTGCAGGAGTATTTCTTTGAATATTGATCTCGCTGCTAAATCCTTCTCTATCGATGATTATGTTGTGAAGAAGGCATGTAGTTTTTACAATAATTTCAGCTTTATCTGGGTGACATTCAATTTCTTTTTTGAGAATCCTCCACTTAGCACATAAAATTCCGAAAGCACATTCAACAATTCTTCGTGCTCGTGATAATCGATAATTGTAAACTTCTCTTTGTTCATCCAGCCCTCTACCAGAATATGGCCTCATTAAATAGACTTTTAGAGGGTAAGCTTCATCACCTAACAAGACAAGTGGGGCAAGCACGTCTGTGCCCGGAATCTTTCTCTTATGTGGACCATTAAAACTTGCATTTTCCAAGTGATACATTAAAGAACTAGCTGAAAAGATTCCTCCATCGCTCTGTTTGCCGTAACTGCCAACGTCAATATACAGAAATCTTCCATTAGCGTCAGATACTGCTTGAAGCACAATGGAATAGAAATGTTTGTAATTCCAAAACATGGAGCTCGAGTTCGGTGGACAACGGATTCTTATGTGTTTACCATCAATACAACCAATACAATTTGGAAAATTCCATTTCAAGAAGAAATCATTAGCTATTGAGAGATGTCTTTCAAGTGTTGGATATGGCATGTGTTCCTGATTTATTTCCTCCCATATAGCTTGACATACTTCATAGAGTATTTTTCTTATAGTCGTGTGTGCCATTCTGAATGAAAATGCCAATGAACGAAATGGCATTCCAGTTGACAAGTATCTGAAAATATTAAAAATCTATTTAGGTGTTGCGTATAGTTACTATGAAAATTATTATTTTGATAAATGGAGCTTTACTATAGTCGTTTTTGCAGGTGCAGAAGTAAAAAGTAAATGGAGAAGCCTCAGAGATAATTTTCGCAAAGTATTGAATAAAGTGTCAAGAGGTCGTTCAGGAGACGAAGGCGGAAAAAAAACTAAATGGGCTTATTTTGATGCTATGTTATTTTTAACGGACTCCATGGCAAATAGATCTTCAAGTGGTAATATTCAAATGACAGAACAGAGTAGTGCAATACACTCACCGAGGAATACAGATTTTGATGAATGTAATAGTTCTGATGTAAACACAGAAGAAGAGCATGATGATGAAGGAAATGAACGAGATAAAGATGAAGAGAATGAAAATTTCCGCACACTTAAAGCCCAAAAAAGAGTCAATGAAGAGAAAATTATTTTAAGTCAAAAAAAAAGAAAGAAACAACTATGTATGATCGGCTGTTAGCTTTAGAAGAGAAAAAAATGGCAAAGTTATCTGCGATGAGCTCTACAAATGACAATAATCATTATAACAACGACAGCGATTATATGTTTCTGAGGAGCCTTTTACCACAAATGAAGAGCCTACCACCTCTGAGAAATATGTACATGCGACTTGAAATCCAGCAACTATTTATAACTGAACAAGAAATGCTGCTCAACAATTCAACTGCTCAAAATCTTGTCGCTACATCGCTTCCTTCACCATCTTCGTATCAGTCTTCAACTAATACTGTATCTGATAATAATACAAATCAAATGTTTTCAACCACCCTAAGTACTGAGAACGTTCAAACATATTTTCATACTTTCCAATAAATGTTATACAATTATATAAATAAAAAGTTTATTTTTAATAAATACCTGCCTTAGAGTTATAGACAACCTTTCCCTTGGCTCAATGCATTCCCGGAAGTTAGAATGTTTTTCAACTCTCTTTTCAATTTTGTTTAGAATGTAGTCAAATGTCAATGCTGACATTCTAAAATATTCAAAAAATTTTGATGGCTGCTGTTTTAATTCCTGGAACAGCCTGACATATTCACCTTCGTTCTTCCTGGTTTTATACAAATCATTGATCCAATATTTTCTTTTCTTTTCCGCGATAAGATATTTTAGCATACTACTTTCAAACAATAGCAGAGAAGTAGCATTCATTTTGTTAACACTTCAAACTACGAACTGCCCTCGTTACTCACGCATGTAATGTAACCAGTTTAGTCGTCCGGCTGAATTTCGTCCGAGCACATACGACTTAAAAAACGCACGGACTTGCATCTAATGTAACCTCACCCTAAAAATACAATCCCGGCGATTGAAAGTTATTCAGACTAGAATACTTAAGAGCACAGGACCTGATTGCTTTTGGAGCATGTCTGGAAAAGGGAAAAATCACGCAATGATGGGAAAGAAAACGGGATCCGTAAAATCGAAGGGTTCGGAAAAAGATGAGGATGAAAATGTGAAAAGCGGAGTAAAGACAAAGACAGACGAAAAAGACGCGAAAGAAGTAAAGTCTGCTGACGATGTTAGTTCCAAGAAAGACGTTAATTTACCTAGTAATGATAAAGAAGTGGAGAAAAAGGAGAAAGATGAAGCTGAGAATCTGGTCTCGAGTGATCAAAACAAGAAAGAGAAGGAAAAGAAAGACGAGGAAGACGTTCCTAAGAATTTAGAAGATGGAAAAATAGCTTTAAAGGAATCAGGGAAGCCAGGAAAGCAAGCAAATGGTTTACCCGCGACGTTGGAAAAAGTAAAGCCTCAGATAACTAAAGATGTGGGAGCTAAAGCTCAGTCCGATGATATTACGGATTCGATAAACGATGGAAAAAGACTATTGACTATCCAAGATATCGAAGATGCGCTTTCGATTATAATCCATTCTTCGAAGAATATTTCTGGTGGAAAAGCGTTGGATTTTATTTTGTTGAAGGACATGCAAGTTGAGATGCCAAAGGAGGTTGACTGCGTACCGGCTGAGCTATTCTTTAGTGGAGATAGCGTTCGAAGGTGGTGTATCATGTATAATTTGATTCGTTTTGATAATGCTACGTTGGAAATGGTTAATGATTATGTACAAAGATGAGCAATCCAACTTGCACATACCTCTTGCATCTTCTGGCCTCCAAAAATACCGAATTGCAACGTTGTATTAGCACCGAAGACAGTCTAAAAAGCAAGATTGATACTGGAAGGTAATGTCCGAGCAATAAATTATAGATAAAAGGTACCGCATTCTATAGAGGCGCGTGGCTTGGTTGTCTCCAGTGGCGGTGGGCTATTGCTGTTGATGAGGTGTAAGCTTAATTAAATTGCCAATATGGTGTGATTTTCAAATCAGATTAAATCTTTATTTGTAATATATCTTCAGGCTTGTGTAAATCAAAATATTTCTTTCAAATTTCAATATTCGGGGAGAAGCAGGTATTGAATAGACAAGCCGTAAGTGCTAGGCTACCGAACTTAGTTACGTTTGGAAACTGAACATTCTCGTATAAAATATAAATATGAAAAACGTTTAGTTTACGAAATTAGCGCTGGCTATTTATCCTTCTTGCAACTAATTTCATTAGCTCTGAAAAGCATTTCACCAGTATTTATTTTAACCGCTTTCTGTGTCTATACAAAGCTGCATTCTGGTCTACATGCTTCTTACTTTGTAGACATACTGGTAGGTTCAGCCACTTTAGACATTGGGATTGCACCCAGCCAGCGGCGGCGACGAAGTAAATAAGAAATGAATAAGTCCTTCTTGATTCAATTTACAAATTAATGCATTAATCAAAGAAACTATCCTGCTTTTAGTCATAAAATATTACCAGACATTTGAGAAACAAAATTTCAATAGGTATTAAGAGTAATCCATGTAATTTTTTCTTATGAATGTGGAAGTGGAATAACCAGCGGGTACGCTAATGCAGTCGGCGGCGCGGCACCTCAAAGACAAAAGCTGTATTTTGTGTTTATGGCTCACAAAGAAATTGACAGTAGCTAGAAAAAAAGTCATATTTTTCTATTTAACTCTTACATTTAGTGGATTTAGCCTCGATAATTAGATCTCAGTTGTTGTTTGAGTGTTCTGGAGCGCAGTAGTGTTGTAGAAGAAAGATGTCTCGACAACAAACAACCCCGCGTGAGAGACGAATGATCATCAAATGTTATGAGATGGGAATATCCAGCGCGGAGATAGCAGATCAGTTTGATATGTCGGTAAATTATACAGTCTTTTTGATCATAGTACACTTTTCTGAATGTTACTTTTTCTATTAGCTAAGACAAGTCCAAAACTGGATTAGGCGGAATAGGGAAGGTGGCAGTTTGGAAACCGACAGGTCAAATGTCCACAGACGCAACGTCTTATCAAATGAAGACGTGAGCAGGCTGATTGCGTTCAATGACGAAAAAGGTTTTGTAGTGCGCTCGCAATGCGAGATAGACTGGGGCTACAGTGTCATAGAACGACAGTGGGTAGATATCTGCACAAGGAAGGCATCCACAGAAGGATACCGGCAGTGAAGCCATTGCTCACTGAGGATCATAGAAGGAGAAGACTACAGTTCTGCCAGGAGAACCTGAATAGGGACTGGAGCACCGTAGTCTTCTCCGATGAAATAATTTTTTGTACTAATACGGATTACCGACGGATTACCGACCGCCGCTATGGCGCTACGGCAAACATAATCCCCAACAGAACCACGGGTCGGACGACAATGGGATACTGGGGGTGGATGACGGCGGATGGACCAGGGGAGTTAGTTATTATAACTGGTAAGAGATAATTAAGTTACAACTATACTTTTCTAAAGTTAGCAAGAGCTGCTAGCGGAACCACTTGATCGACTTCCTCGTAGCGCTGCGTCCTCATTATTTTACGAGTATCTATTTTACTCCTTGCACAATTGATTGTTTCCGGCATTGCACCACCCATAAGAGTTATATTAAAATACAAAACCATTTGGCATTACCGAATGCGCTGCATCAAAATTCAGAATACAAAATAGCAGCTCTTGCTTTTGAGTAATTTTTTACGACTAAGTTATGTCACTGCAGTAGGCTTTTATGTAACAGTATAAAATTGCTAACATCTAAATAATGATCACAATAGATGGTTTTGTTGATATCGGATAATTTCTTGGAAAAGCTAATTTTTATGCAAGATTACTGGTATTATACCATATCCCTCCTAGGACTTGGTAGGGGACAGAAAATGCAATAAGATTCCATAATAACCTGACCAGACGAAGCCACATATATTATGTTTTAAATTACTTGTTCTAATCTATATATTTTAAGAAATATCCAAAAAAGCCACCGTGGTGTCCGAAACGTCAGTGAAAAAGTAATTCAAACATATGTGGTTTCGTTTGCCCAGACCCAAACCAAAAAATGAGTTTTAGGTATTACAGTAAAATACAATAAATAGACTCTATATAACATATGCATTGCACGAAAATCCCCAGTTTTGGAGATCCACTTTTGTGGTTTCTTTAGCATCACCCGAAACTGTAAAAACATATATGAAAAATTCTTGAGGTTTCGTTCTCAGTTTCCCTCAAAGTAAAATTGTTGATTTCATGTTCACACACATACACATACACACACACCTACACACACACAGACACACACGCACTTGGTGTTCGACATATATTGCATTTTAGCTCCCTTTTCTTATCCCTGTGTATACCTCGGTCCCTCATAAGATGATCTTGTTATTTACAGACAGAATGAACTCGCAACAATATGTGGACATTTTAAATAATAGTTTTATCCCATCATACAGGATTCTCTATCCACAAAGTAGAATCACTTTTGTACAAGATAATTCCGCCGTTCATGCGTCACACATGGTGCGAAATTATCTTGTACAAGAGGATTACAATGTCATTGCCTGGCCAGCAAAATCTCCAGACCTTAACCCAATAGAAAACCTGCGGGGTATAATGGTCCAAAAGTGGAGCACTGGCGGACCGCTCCCCAATAGGCGGGAAAATCTAGACACCCATTGTAGGCGGCTATGGGAATCCTTCCGGGGAACGGATGTCTGCAAAAACTTGGTGGACAGCATGCGCACTAGGATGCAATCCTGTATAGACGCAGAAGGTCATCCTATCGCATATTGGTAAGATATTTCATATAGCGTATTGTGTTTATTATATATCATGCATTAAAATCGGCTCCGGCTCCGTACAATGATTGCTCGAGGTATCGCATAAGCATGGCGGAAAATACAAAAATGATTTTGTCAATCATTTGATACCCCTTCTCTCTTCTACTACCCTAAAACACATTTTGTTCATTTTTGTGTTGTGCTTTTTGTCACTGGTAGCAAACTGTAGCTAAACTGTTGTCACAAATCTTCTTTGAAAACTTACTTAGGCAGGCTTCGCCTTGAAACGATATTCCCAATTTGGGGGATAGGACGGAGATTTTTTTCAGTGCATAGTATAGAAACATTGTATGTATAAAGGAAATCTATTTTGAATAACAATATGTATTTTTTTCAGAATGCTATGTGGCCCGTATTAGATTTTTGTAAGAATGCTTTTGTTTATTTGTTACTTTTGTTTATGGATTTATAATACAGAAACTGTTTTTTTTTTGAGAATTCTAGATTGATTTATTACTTGTTTGTATTTTAAAGGATATTATTTTTATTTTAATTGCATGGAATTAACTGTTTTAGTTTATTATTTTATACTATATTAACGTATATATACTCCATAATCATTTGAATTTTTATTGAACCACTCACTACCTTATTATAACAATGAGCTGATGGATTATAATTTATTGTTTGCGCAACCTAGGCTTGAGTGCCAAATATTTGACCTACCATGGAAAAATTCATCTCTCAATCTCTCTCTGTTTGGGGACCAGTTATTAAACAGACAGGCCGTCGGCAATGAGTAATCAGGGGAGCAGAAACTCTTCGTTCCGCGACCTGTCTTTATGTAGAGCGTCCCCCTTTTTTCCTGTATAATTTATTGCCGGTTTATTTCTTTGATCTCCTTTACCGCTGTCTGAGCAAAAGCTAAACATATACGGTAATGATTACCGAAAGGAAATGCCATAAACAGGTTACAATAAAACAATAAGAGTTTTGAGCCTAGCAACTAGAATTCTTAGAGAGATTTTACAAGGAGTGTGTATATTCTGTATGTTCAAGTGTTGTGTTCTGAAGATTTAAAAATAGGAAAATTGATATATCATTATCTTAAAAATCGCCGCAAGTCCTTCCACTCTCAAATCTGCCGTTGGTAATAAAGGAATCATCAACTTGAGCATTTTATAGGCCAATTACGTATGAATGAAAGGCGAAAGGTAAGAAATCAAAGGCCCTGGCTGGAATGAAGCTTCTCAAACGCTGGGAGATTTTAGGTACGAATTCGCGTCGTGTGGGTAGAGACAGTTGATTATGATTTGTTCACCAAAATATTCATACAGATCATGTTGTGGCGGAATCATGAATCTGAATATGCATACTAGTTAACCAGGCTGCTGAGCATATTAGCGCTGGCTATTTATCCTTCTTGCAACTAATTTCATTAGCTCTGAAAAGTATTTCACCAGTAGGTATTCAGTTTAACCACTTTCCGTGTCTATACAAAACTGCCTTCTGGTCTACATGCTTCTTACTTTGTACAGATACTGGTAGGTTAAGCCACTTTAAGCAGAAATCCAAGTATATAGACTTTTTGCTTTTCCAGAAATCCTCCCAATGCTAATAAAAACAATTATGATCAATTATGATTCATTAAATTTACTCATATGTGATTTCCTAGTTCAGTCCGAATTTTAAAGGTGCCCATAAAAATGATTTGTAGGAGCCACAGTTGTGGTTGATTTCGTGATAGTAATCGTTTCCTGTAGATTGAGATACTGCCCAACCAGTGGTGTTATCCAGAAATAGATCTGGGAGGAGGCTCAGGATCCAGGGTCGTGGAGATAGAAAACTGCATAGCAGGGGGGAACTCGCTTAGTCCAGGTAGCACACTTCACAGAAGGTATAACATGCTGTAATATGTAGAAGAAGCCTAATGAGCTGTTACGCTTCGGCAAGGGAAACTCCGAGGAGCCTCAAATCCCTCCCTTGAATACGCCGGTGTGCCCATATCAGAATAGTAACAGAGGCGTGGGGTCTGTGGGCCTAGCTCAAAGAGTTCCGCCGTTCTTTCTAATATCATTGGGTTTCCATCCAACCAGCGACGGCGACGAAGTAAATAAGAAATGAATAAGTCCTTCTTGATTAAATTTACAACTTGATGCGTTAATTAAAGAAATTATCCTGTTTTTAGTAATAAAATGCTACCAGACATTTGAGAAAAAAAATAATATTTTAAATTTCAATAGGCATTAAGAGTAATCCATATATTTTTTTCTTATGAATGTGGAAGTGGAACAACCAGCGGATACGCTAATGCAGTCGGCGGCGCGGCACCTCAAAGACAAACACTGTATTTTGTGTTTTTGGCTCACAAAGATTGACTGACCATCAAACAGACCGTCGGCAATGAGTAATCAGGGGGGCAGAAACACGCCGTCCTGCGACCTGTCTTTAGATAGAGCGTCCCTCTTTTATCGAGTATAATTTATTGCCGGTTTATTTCTTTGATCCCCTTTACCGCCGTCTGATGGATCATTCTAAGCAAAAGCTAAACATACACGGTAATGTTTACCGAAAGGACATACGATAAACAGGTTACAATAACAATAAGAGTTTTGAGCGTAGCAACTAGAATTCTTAGAGAAATTTTACATGGAGCACCCTTCAAAACACTTTAAGGAGTGTGTGTATTTTGTATTTTCAGTTTCAGTTCGAGTTGTGTTCTGAAGATTTAAAAATAGGAAAATTGATATATCATTATCTGCCGTTGGTAATAAAGGAATCATCAACTTGAGCATTTTATAGACCAATTGCGTATGAATGAAAGGACGAAAGGTAAGAAATCAAAGGCCCTGGATGGAATGAAGCTCCTCAAACGCTGGGAGATTTTAGGTACGAATTCGCGTCATGTATCGGCGGAGTGTGGGTAGAGACAGTTGATTATGATTTGTTCATCAAAATATTCATACAGATCTTATTGTAGCGGAATCATGAATCTGAATATCCATAATGTTGCCAGGCTGCCAAGTATCTTATTAGCGTGTATGTCCAGCTTTACATCCACCCTTCAACTGGATAGATACACCCACACACATGCCGCTATACAATAGGTTTTTTTTGTTTTTGATTTACTGTCTGGAGGCGACCAAGATATCCACGCTACTCTTCTATAGTCCATATCATTTCTCCACTTCTTGCTCAACCACCTTAGGCGCTAATGCGACGTAGCAGTTCAGTATTTTGGGAGGCCAGAAGATGAAGGAGGTATGTGCAACTTGGATTGCAGATTTTTGTACCACTGCTGAAGCATTTACATCATGTGCTCGAAGGGACAGCTAAAGATTTTTTTTCGGATATTTCGAATTAAGGAGAAAATGAATCAAGGCACGCGAATGATATTGAATCCTACACACTTAGGGCTTGATAAGACAGTTTTACAGATAGCGCAAGAGTCTACGCGAAATATGTTGATTACACATTATAATATGTTTGAGTATATTAATAGAGGAGAATTTGATGAACACTTGGTATTCTTAAACAGCAAGTTGCATGCTTTGCATACCAGGACTCAGGATTTTTTAACAACTGACGATGGCAGTTTGAGAAATTGGATGGAACGGTTTACGATTGTCAAGCTAATAAATGTAAACTTTGGAAAACATATGGTTTACGGAAGTAATAATGTGAGATGGGGAAAGCATTCAGCACCGAGTACGCTACCTATGTTCCTTAGTGAAATCCCAAATATAAATCATTTGTCAGTAGCTTATTCGTCGACATTTTGTGTACCTGATTGCACGCTATCCGAATTGGACGTCACGCAATTAACTCAAACGATACAGACTAATGTAAATAGATCCGACCCCTTAACTGAAGTTATAATTTCGAATGAAAATGAGAAGAATTATGAAGATTTCCGAAGGATATTGTTAGCCCTCGTGTTTCCAGGACAAGTTATGATTGATATTCAGTTTAAAAAGGACGTTAAAAATTCCCAACGCTCCTCCGTGGCCATCCCCCTTACCCTCTCGCGCGTGCGCACATGCGCATGGGGTTCGTTCTGGTGGTGCTGGCGAGGGCGTACTACGGGGGGTGTAGATAGCGTTTGTGGCGTTCGTGGTAGGTGTTGGGATAGGTGATGCGCGGGTAACTTTGCGTTGTGTACTTTGGGATAGGGGTAAGAATAAGCGATACGCTGTAAGAAGTTTATCTATCTTTATTTTTTTCCCATAGTTACATGTTGTTTTGTATTTAATTGTTCTATATAATAATTTCCCTTTGTTATCATAATGTACCTCTACAGTTATGTTTCTTGTTGGTTGGTTTGGTAGGGCTGACACGTTTTTCCTCTTCTTGCAAGTGCAACTTTGTCCTTGTTGTTGTTGTTGTTGTTACGTGTGTTTGGTGGATGGACCAGATGTCATTGATGTAGGTGTCGCCGGAGATGGTGTCGACTCGATCGATTCAGAGCAAACCAGATAGTTGTCTTCTTCTTCTTCTTTTGAGAGCGTGTGATAATTTATAGACTCTGGGCAGAAGCAGAAGTGTTTTCGTCATTTTAGGCAGTATGCTGTACCGTACTGTGACATTATAACAAATAATGGAAATTATCAAGCTCAACAACTATATATATGTAATTTGAGTAGTGAGTATCGTTTGTTTTTTTTTTATTAGAAGGAAGAGATACATAGTCATACATCCTTCAATTGAAAACTGTCGAGTTATATTTTTCAACAGAATAGATAGGAACACACGTCTATGCGCAAGTGATCTGGCCCATTTAATGTTTTGCAGTAAATTTTTGCATATATACGTAGATCGATAAAAGCCGATGAATAATGGTAATTATAGATGCAATTCTGTGGATTCAGTTTAAATGAAAAATGTATGTAATATTATAAAATTCGCGGGAACACTGAGTATAGGATGATCTCAATAGTCAACACGTCATATTCACTGCACATATAAACATGGAATTGCTCATATGTGGTGCAGATTTTTATATAGATGTAATCAAACAAGATTGTTTTCAGTATTTTGATACCAGCGATTATCCAACAGATAATGTGTATAACATACCGTTGGTTAATAAAAAGGTCCCGGGAATTATGAAGGATGAATATAAAGGTATATATATACCGTTAACCGAATTCGTTGGTCTCAGGTCAAAAATGTACTCTATAAAACGATTAACAACGCATAAGGAAATAGAAGATCTGCGGTTGCGTCTGCTTGAAAGTGGTTTACTGGAGATACTGCTGAAATTATTATGTCAAATATTGCTGTTACTAAGAAAATCAAAGGAGTCAAAAAATCTGTAGTTGAAACGAAAATAACATTTGATTGTTACTTAAACTGTTTGAAAAATTTAGAAGTGCAGTCATTTAATCAGAATTTAATCAGATCTGATAATTATAATATTTTTTCAATTACGCAGTTGAAAAAAGCTCTCAGTCCATAGGATGATAAACGTTATTTAATCATGATACTTTTCCTTGGGGACATTATAGCATAGTATCAAACGAAGATATATAACATGTGCAATTTTATTTTAGGTCAGTCGCGCGGGTGACAATCGTCACCCACTTTCATTTAATATGCCACTATTTAAATGTTTCAGCTCATTTGGCAACATCGCTCCGAGTATCTTTCATGTTATGATAGATGTCTGTGCCGTCAAATATTTAGTAGGCTTGTGCGTGTTTAGTGGAGATATCGCTGACCAAAGCTGAGTGGTTGACAAGTGTCCCCCGCGCTACCTTCGTTACGTACGTTGTTAAATTATTATTAAGGTGTTGTTGTACTGTGGCAAAGGTAATTCAATTTTTAATATTTTTTCTCCCTATGCTAAGGTATTTTTGCTTTAGGTATTTGGAAGTAGTAGCAAGGCCATGTCTGAACAGAAAAAAAGAAAAGTAGAGACCAGTAATGATCCCAATGTATGGCTGAAGTGGTACCATGAACTAAGTGATGAAAGTTGAAGAGGTTCGGCAACAGCGCGAGCGTGTGTGAGTGCGTGTCGAGTGCAAAGTGCGACGGAGGGCAGGTAGTAAGACCCTGAGGACGGGTTGCGGGGGAGACGGGCATGAGCATCGGCAGAAGGAGGACGGATATCGTCGCTCGACCCGACGGACGTACGAACATTGTAACTGCTATTTTCATTTCGAATTATATAGTGTGACTTGTAAATCGGCCTCTATTTCAGAAAATAAAGTGATATCGTTGTAACGCCGTCTTCGTCCCATTAACCTGAGAGAGCTAGCTCGGGAACTATTTCATTTTGGCACCCAACTCGTGGCCGGTGTTCTACGTTATTCATTATTCAGTGGAGGTGAGTGGAGAGCTTCTTCGAGGCGGCGTGCAGCACCACGTCTGGCAGAGCTGCAACTACGAAGGATACAGGATACTCTGGTGAGATCTGTCCTTACTATTATTGAGCAGTCCATGTGGAACCAGGATTTGGTAATAAATCAATCACGTTGCTGAGTAGCTGATCTAGCGTCGAAATCAAGTCGGCGACTAGCCATCGAGAACTTTGGTATATTTTGAAGAAAATTATAGTTTGAAGTTGTGTGAAACATTTTCGCCGAAGTTTCGCGGGACGATATATATATTTTCTCGTATACTTTTATGTTTTCTTGTTGTCTTGTTTAACAACATATTTTTCGGTGTTTTGAATCTGTATGGTTAATGTATAATCACCAATGTAATGTACATGAATATTGATTTAGTTTAGTTCTGTTATGCCTAAGAAATCGAGGGCTCAGAAAAACAAATCTACCGAGGTGCTGGATGATTTTTCAGGGAATATGGATTCCGAACTAAATAGTGTTTTATCACAGCTAGCGGCTGGCATGATAGGATTACAAAAATCCTTTGAGGGCTTATCTATGATTGTGAAAGGGGGGTCAGACAAAAAAGATGTTTGTAGCGAGAGTAAGGCGCCAGATCACAACTTTATTTATATATGGAAGGAATTGGGGGGTAATAACGTTGTTTTCAGCCCGGAGGGCAGGAAACACCCACAGGCTTATATAAAAAAGTTAAAGAAATTGTTTTTGGATGCTGGCGTTCCGGATAGCCACAAGATCGGACTTGCTGTTTCTTGTTTGCGAGGTACAGCGGCGGACTGGGCAGCAATGAAAGATGATACTTGGCTAGAGTTTGAGGATTTTGAGGGGGCCTTCCTTGATCGATATTGGGGAATAGCAAAGCAGAGGGAGTTATTTTTAAATTTGAGTTATGGAAGGCACGAACGCGGTGGTCTTTCGGATTACTTTATGAATCTTGTTAATCAAGCTAACTTTCTCTCGGAACGTATACCAGAAGAAAAATTAACTAAAATGCTAAGTAAACATTTTTCATTAGAGATTCAGCGCGGCATAGTAACCATGGGTTTAAAAACATTAGATGAGATAGATGCATATCTCAGAGAAGTCGATGAGGTTCAGAATGAAGCGACTTTGGGGCGATACAGCAATGCTCGCGATAATCGCGATAGCGGGAACGCAAGGATGCGTCAGGGAAATGTTGCGCCTGGACGTGGCAACAGTGCGCGAGGCGTTGGCGGCGGGCCGTATCGGCAAGATTGGCGATCGCATCCACCTGCACAATCTAGCGGTGTTGAAGATGACGCGGGAAACGTTGTTAGGAATATTGTGGCCATCAATGCTCCATTTTGCGATGATGCCAGCTCTCTATTAAGTAGTGATTCAGAGTCAGAGGAAGACGTAGAGGAGCAGAAGTACAGATCTCCAGTTTTGCGGGCTACAGTAGGTTCGGTCAAAGCGGACATAGTTGTCGATATCGGTAGTGAGGTTTCCGCGGTCTCCGATAAATTTTTAGAGAAAATAAAGTCGCAGGTAAAGGTTCCGGTGTTGCCTGTGTCAACTTTAGCGATTTCTCCAGCTTTTGGTGCCAAGAAACAGCGCATCAAATTACAGATTCTGTTATCGGTTCGACTGTTGGCGGACTGTAACATTGATTTAGATGTCAAGTGTTTGGTAATTCCGGGACTTAACTGTGACATTCTTTTTGGCTGCGATTGGTTGTCATCCGCCAAGGCAAGTGTCGATTTTGAAACCAAGAGGTTTGCACCATTCCTTTTTATAAAGAGCTGAGTACGGGGGGTGACTTAAATGTACACCTATGTGGTAGGTTAGATAATGTCGTGGAAGTAGATAAAAATGAGGAGTTAACGTTTCATAGATACTCTGAAGCAGAAATTAAAGTGGCAGCCGGCAGGGCTGAAACGGATGAAGCTTCGCGGAAGAAGCTAGAAAACTTACTTTTTAAATATGGGAAAGTGTTTTCTGAGCATCCAGGATGCGTCGAGTCTTATGTTCATAAAGTGGAAATGGAAGACGTTTCTCCATTTAATGCACCTACGTACCCGATACCGTTCATTCATCGTAATGAAGTTGATAGACAAGTAAGAGAGATGGAGAGATGGGGGGTGATCAAAAAACAAAAAACGAGCTACATATCCCCATTAGTGGTAGTTAAGAAGCGAGATGGGTCACCGAGAATTTGCATAGATGCCAGACTTCTCAATTCTCGGATGAGAAAGGACTTCATCCCTCCTCCAAATCCCGCAGAGTTACTTCTGAATTTTAGGAAGGGCGTTGTACTTAGCACAATCGACCTCACGGCCTCATATTGGCAGATAAGAATACATGAGGAGGACAGAAAGTATGTCGGTTTTATTCTCGGGGGCGAGACCTACGTGTTCCAAAGGCTTCCTTTTGGGTTGTCCACATCAATGGCTTCCCTTATACGATGTTTGAGTCAGGTTCTGGGACCAACCTGTCGCTCTTTCACAGTGATATATGTTGATGATCTGCTGGTGTTCTCGGATGGAATCGAGGAACACCTGGAGCACTTGAAGATTTTGTTCGAAAAATTGTTAGCAGAGGGCATTACCTTAATGTTAAGGAAAAGCCAGTTTATACGGAAAGACGTAATCTTTTTAGGTCACATCATCTCTAGCGATAGTGTCAGTATAGACCCTAGTCGTATTGAAGCGATTTCCAAGTTTCCTAAACCGCGAAACGTCAGGGAGCTCCGAGCGTTTTTAGGACTTATCAATTACGAAAAGCGTTTTTGTGATTCATATTCAGATTTAACGCTCCCATTGGTGAAATTGTTAAGAAAACAAGAAGTTTGGATTTGGGGTTGTAACGGTTTCACCGTCCGATCGTATTTATTAAATCACTTCTCGATTATCATTTCATTAATCCCATCTCTAGCTTTTTTGCTTGGAAAATTTTCCGCTTGGAGCGCTTGATGCGGAGTTCCTGATCTGCGATCTTTCTCGCGCTTTTTTTTCACTTGAGCCGCCGATCGAACAACGGCTAGAAATTTCTTCTCAGTAGCACAAGGTTATATAGCACCATGTGCTAGAATTGTCTAGAATGTGTGTCCGTATAGGACAAAAATGATTGGGGCCACCCCCTTTCTCTTTCCCTTTCACTTTGCCTAGCCTTGGCCAATATTTTCACCCATGCATGTACCTTGGCAGCGCCATCGCCTTTAACTTCGCCTACAACTGGTTGTGAAGCCACTATATGGAGGTCACCCCTCATAACTGGGACCTCCCCTTCAAGCCCCTGGCCATCCTGGCTTCAGTCGAGTAAAAATGGACCAGCGAAAGATAAGTCGATAGCGTTATAGCAGCGCCAAAGATGTAAAACTTATTTTGTTATTTTTGTAAAATTGTAATGTAATGAAAATGCCTTCTTTTTGTTAAATAAAATCTGTTAAATTTTTGTGTTCTGTTTGTTCTTCTATCCTCTAGCCATGCCATGGTCGACACACAGCTACACGCCTGTAGATGTCTTCATGCCACCGACTGAGCTACCGGAAGCTAATGGTAACCCCCTTTCTGTGATTGTGCAGAAAAGTTGGAATCTTCATTGCATTCCATCTTTTCTGGACTTTTTGCGGAAAGGAAGCGTTACATAAATTGGCACCCGCAACGTGAGGCTTCGATAGGTGTTTGGCTTTGTCGACAAGTGGTTTGCTAGTGGAAGATTGGCAGACAGAACATAGTTTTCAAAATTCTTTACAATCTTTGGCAGCATTTCTATTTTTAATTGCTTTTGGTACTCAAATTTCTAATTCCTTAATCATCCTTACTTTTTGCTTAATGTTTAAAATTTTTATCAAAAGATTAAAATTTTTCCACCTGTTTATTTCATAGGCATACTATTAACTTTTAAATTGTCTTGTTTAGTAGTCAGCGAGATCATTGCCAGAATTTTTTTGTCTCACATACTACTACAGTTTTTATTTACTGCTGGGGACAGTTATAACTTTTTTCTCATTGTACTTTTGAGATTGATGATATTTTGATATTTTTTTTTTGTTGTTGAATATTGATAGTCTGGGGACTTTAGGTTTCCCAGCATTTTTGTCGAATATCATCAAACTTTTGATTGAGGTTGTGACTATTGTTGTTGATAGTTTACATATTCTTATATGCTTTTCATTTTTGATCACTAACCTCTTAGTTTTTGAAAGTATTTCTTCATGTGCAGTTTTTTGATTTCTTGAGACTTTTCATGTACGCATATATAGCCTAATTGTTGGATCTCTGGTGTACTGATATAGCTCTCATGATGTTTGGTACGTAGGAAATTTACTTTCAAAATTATTTTTGCCTTCCCCAAATGTTTTTACTTTTTGAATTTTTGACTGTACTTGAACTTTTGATCATTTGTTTTCATTCTGATGGCAATAATCTACTGACTAGAGTTATCTGGAGTAAATCATTTTGCGATTTATCCATTTGTCTGAATTGTATGAAATTGATATTCATAATTTTTCGTATATTTTGGCGTTTTACTTTTTTTTCAAGTATTGACACTTGGACATAGTGCGTTGATACTTAACCTTTCTTTTTTTTTAAGAAACAAATGATGTTTTTCTTGACTATATTTTTGCTACTTTTCAAAGGGTGAAGTAATAGGCCTGAATCATTTTTACCTATACAAAGACACACATACTCATTTATGGTAATTCAATGTCAACTTGTTGTTGAAATATAGTATACGTTCCTTAGTAACTATTATAGTAATTTTGTCTCTTGTTTGGAGCATAAGTTTTAGTAATTTTAATGTTTTATAGTTTTATCTGGCATATTCTTTGGGGGAAATTAGAACATTAGTGTCTGATTTTCCATTGGATTAACAGGACTTGAACGTCTCTGTACTTTTTTAATGTATGTCAGATATAAAATAATTTTTTTAAGATTTGGCTGCTCTTGTTTTTGTATTGAAACTTTTTGTTTGTATTGTTAGTTTTTTATAGTGTTTTGGATCCTTGTTATTTCCGCTCAATCGAAGGGGGCGAGTTTTTCGATCTGTACATTGGAGCGAGGAGTAGGTTTTCCTATGTTTATTTCCTAGTACAGATGCGAACGGAGAAGAATTTCCTTTGATAATGAATAAACTTATTTGCTGTAAGAGGCAGCTGATTGTTTACTTTGGACATTTAACATCGTTGATCCTTCAACCTTTTGAAATATTATAACCAGTCCAATACTCATATTTCCGCTCAATCGAAGGGGGCGAGTTTTTCGATCTGTACATTGGAGCGAGTAGGTTTTCCTATGTTTATTTCCTAGTACAGATGCGAACGGAGAAGAATTTCCTTTGATAATGAATAAACTTATTTGCTGTAAGAGGCAGCTGATTGTTTACTTTGGACATTTGTCATCGTTGTTCTTTCAACCTTTTGAACTATTACGTCAGTCCACCATTTACAAAATTTACAAGTTATAATTATTTTTCTGATTCCAATTTAATGTGTATACTTCATCTTTTGAATATTTCATTTTTCTGAGTGTACTCAAAATTTAAATTGCATTCCAGATCTAAATCATGTGACAAATACTGTGTATAATATTTTATAATGCTTTTTTGCGTATATCTTCTGAATTTCCTTTACATACTTACGTAACTCTATTTTTGAAGTCTATTACTTTTGAAGTTTTTGATAGTATCCTCTTTTTGAATTCATTATAACTTTCTTCGAGAGCATAGACTTACATTGATTTTTGGTTCAAACTTTTGATGTTTGTTTACATATTTTTGAGTGGTTTTGAACTTTGACAGTATTTTGTAGTCTGGATAGTTACATAGATTCGTTGCGATGTATGCCTTGAGGGTCTTGTACTATCCACAGTTTCTTTAATTGAAAGTGTTTTCTTCATATGCATTTTATTTTCTTCTTGAGACTTGTCATATATGCTTTCCGCCTAGTTGCAAATCTGTGCGTATTGATAAACTCTTGAAACCTCTGGCGTATAAGTAAAACTCACTTTTGATATAGTTATTTATGTCTCAGTTCAATTCAATCAGTTCAATTTGATTTGAAGTAATTGTCAATTCCTTCTTGAGATTTTTCATATATGCTTTCAGCCTTTGTGCACATTTGTGCGTATTGCTAAGTCTTGAGCTTGGTTGCGACATTGCTTTCATGTTTCGCTATAGATTTTGAAATATCTGGTGATTTTGCTTTTGCATTATTGCATTTGTTTTGATAGTCTGCTCTCATAATCTTTTTTCCGGCTTCTTATTTCTTTCAATTTTTGTCTTGACTTGAAGTAATCGCCAATTCTTATAGATTCAGTATAGTAATTCTTTTTTTCATACTTTACCCTGGTAAATTATTATAGTTTTTCTAATCTTGTAATATTTCATATTTGAACTTAACTTTCATTTTATAATTTTATGGTTATTCTCAGTGTAGACTTTGAAGTGCGCTGATGATATCAGTGATCTACATGAGAATATTCCATAGACTATAGACATTCTTGTCTAGGGCTTTGGAATGCACCTATGGTGACCCTAGAAAGTTGTCTTTCTCTCATATTTTTGCTTTAAATCAAAATTCGAATTCTTACCTATCATATTTATTTCTATTTCTTGTTCACTAGATTTTTTTTATAACTCCAATTTTGCACCTACATATATCGTAGTCTTTTGCATACAATTTTTGCTTGCGGCATTACTCTCATGTATCATGATTTAATAAAATATCTTGTGATTTTCGTTTCGCTATTTTGCATTTTACATATGCTCACTTCGTTTCTCATTTATTACTCATGAAACTTTTAATATTTTGCTTACTTTTAAATTTTTTTTGAGAACCCTTTATAAAATCATGCTCATATAGCTTTAATATTTCCTTTCACTTTATGATTTTAACACTATTAGATTTACAGTTGCACTTGTGTTGCACTTAGTTTTTTTGGAAATTTATTTTGCTCTTTTCTATATTGTACTTCAAATTTTTTTTTTGGTCTGGTTCTTATGTTGTCACATGACCCGAAAATTTTGATTGAACTTACTCTTGAATTTTAGTTCATTGATTGAACTTAAGCTATATTTTGACTTTGAAAATCTTACTTCAATATTTCATGAATGTCCCTTATATACTTTAATTCTCTGAAAATATTTTGAATTATTTTGTAGTCTTACAGACTGCTGGCGCCCGACAATTTTTTTTGGAATCAGAACTGCACTTAGTTAACATCTTTTTTTTGATTAAAATACCTTATTGATCAAGTTTTCATTGGTTTAGTACTTGTAAATTGTTTTGTTATATAACTGGAATTCTTAGTAGAATTTGTTAATTTCTTTTGATTTTCATATTTTGAAAATAGTAATGCACAGTTTTTTTATATTGGATATTGGTTTAAAATATCACTGTAGATCATAATCTTTTTGGGTTTGGAGTATTGTGAGATAATCTGGCAATTGTTTTGAGAAAGATTGTTATTTTTTTAGTACCTCTTATGGTTTAGGTACTTACTTAGTTTTGAAGTTTTTAGTAGTCAGTCGTGCATTTTGGATGCCATTGTGATTCGTGCTTGGACTACTGCTGAAACTTTTGGTTTATTATTTTTCTCGTCTTAGGTATGACGATGTTTTATGTTTTGGGTTTTTCATCATATGATGATAGTTTTTTTTAAGTGCAACTTCACTGTACTTTTCAGCGAGTTGGTGCTATAAAGATCCCTCTTGTTTGGTAGACTTGAGGCTATCCCTTTTTCTTCCAATTCTCTTCTAACATTTTTGTTTCTACCTTACTTTTACTACTTGTTATCTGGTCGAATGGTTGTACATTTGTCCTTCCGTGATAACTTTCAATTTCCTAGTAAAAAAAAAAATTCTTAAATGCTTCTTCGATTTTTTTTTTTTTTTTGGTTAAGTTGGGGCGAGTGTAACGGTTTCACCGTCCGATCGTATTTATTAAATCACTTCTCGATTATCATTTCATTAATCCCATCTCTAGCTTTTTTGCTTGGAAAATTTTCCGCTTGGAGCGCTTGATGCGGAGTTCCTGATCTGCGATCTTCCTCGCGCTTTTTTTTCACTTGAGCCGCCGATCGAACAACGGCAAGAAATTTCTTCTCAGTAGCACAAGGTTATATAGCACCATGTGCTAGAATTGTCTAGAATGTATGTCCGTATAGGACAAAAATGATTGGGGCCACCCCCTTTCTCTTTCCCTTTCACTTTGCCTAGCCTTGACCAATATTTTCACCCATGCATGTACCTTGGCAGCGCCATCGCCTTTAACTTCGCCTACAACTGGTTGTGAAGCCACTATATGGAGGTCACCCCTCATAACTGGGACCTCCCCTTCCCATTTTTGTAAAATTGTAATGTAATGAAAATGCCTTTTTTTTTGTTAAATAAAATCTGTTAAATTTTTGTGTTCTGTTTGTTCTTCTATCCTCTAGCCATGTCATGGTCGACACACAGCTACACGCCTGTAGATGTCTTCATGCCACCGACTGAGCTACCGGAAGCTAATGGTAACCCCCTTTCTGTGATTGTGCAGAAAAGTTGGAATCTTCATTGCATTCCATCTTTTCTGGACTTTTTGCGGAAAGGAAGCGTTACAGGGTCAAGAGCAAAAGGCGGCGTTTGAGGACGTGAAGCAGGCTTATCTCAAAGCGATGCTCATGATCCATCCGGATTTTAAAAAGACATTCTTTGTCCAATGCGATAGTTCGGACTATGCTACGGGGGGTTGCCTTTTTCAAAAAGCCGATACGGGGGAACGTCAAGTGATAGCCTATACGAGCAAAACACTAAAGGGTAGTCAGTTGCGATATACGACGACTGAGAAAGAGATGTTGGCCCTATTAAATTGTCTGGAACAGTGGCGTAGTATTTTGTTGGAATGGGACATAACCGTTTTAACAGATCATAAAGCTCTTACATTTTTTCTGACATGCAAGCTGCGCTCCGCGCGATTGTCTCGTTGGATACTCTACATTCAGGAATTTTCTTTTCCAATTGAGCACTGCCCGGGTGTACAAAACAGGATTGCTGACACTTTGAGTCGGTTTCCCCCTTATAAAGGTATCAGGCCTGCTCCGGAGCGGTCTGCTGACATAATCGTCATGCGGGTTAAGGTGACGGACGCGTTTGGTCAACTTAAGTTAAATTTCAGGAATTGGCGAAAGTAACAGCTCAGGGATAGGTGGACTGCCAACAAATTGTCATTTCTGGAAACTTTACCTTTCTCGGTACCTATATTATCCGAAAAAGAATACCAGATTAACAAATGGTATATGGTCCACGATGGATTGTTGTTTAAAAAAGGGGATTCATTAGAACCGGGGTACAAGCTATGTGTACCGCAAAGTCAGATTTTAGCGTTAGTAAAGGCCGAGCATGAGCAGTCGGGCCATTTCGGTAAAAACAAAATATCGGCTCGGATAAAGCAATATTTTTACTGGCCAAGGATGCAGAAGCATATTCGTCAATTTGTGGCTGCGTGTGATTCGTGCCAGAGAGAAAAACCGTCAAAAGTAAGTCGAGGACTTTTACATTCGGTAATTCCGAAGGCGCCAGGGGAATTGGTTTGTCTTGACTTGATAGGACCATTGCCTACATCGAGAGGGGGTGTGACGCAACACTTAGTTATTGTAGATGCATTTTCAAAATATGTTAGACTATATCCGCTCAAGAAAGCGACAGCGAATAGTATTTTGAATAAAGTTGTGGGTGATTATGTGCCTAATATTCAAAAACCCAAGTGTTTGTTGTCCGATAACGGAACCCAATTTACGTCCAAGAAATGGGCTGAAACTTTAAATAAAGAGAGTATTACAGTCAAACAGATATCAGTATATTTCCCCGAAGGAAATATGACAGAACGGTATAATCGAGAGGTAGGGAGGATGCTTCGGATGTATTGCCATGAAAAACATAGAAAGTGGGCTTATGTGCTAGATAAAATCGAGGATTGTCTCAACACGGCTGTGAGTGATAGCACGGGCTATTCTCCCAGACATCTACATTTCGGTACCGCAATTGGGCATCCGATAACGCAATTTATAAATTTTCCGGTCGAAACTTCGGTGCGACCCTCTTTACAATCGATTTGGGTTCTAGCGTATGATCGCATGAATAAGCGTGCCAAACAGCGTGCTCTGAAACACGCGTCTAAAGTCACTCCTACAGAGTTCTGCGAAGGGGATAAGGTACTCGTAAGAACGCATATGCAATCTTCAGCGGAAGATAAAACGATAAAGAAATTTTTTCATTTGTATATCGGTCCTTACGTGGTTCTTCGGAAGGCTGGACCTGTTATATTCTGAAGGACTCAGAAGGTAATGAAATGCCTAAGCAAAATGTTGTTAATCTCAAGGGATATAAGGAATTACCGCCGGATTTCCCGATGTAGCGGCCCGATGCGGATTTTCGTATAGAGATTTTTCTTTTAAGTTCAAAGGACAAACTAGATTTCCTCACCTAGGAAGGGATGTTTTTCTGCAGTATTGTGATTTATTTTGCCCTGATCATCTACTACTAGTTTTAGTTAGGTTAAGAGATTTATTGTACTTAAATTTAATCACAGGCGCTTAAACTTGAGTGGGGGGTTGTGAAGAGGTTCGGCAACAGCGCGAGCGTGTGTGAGTGCGTGTCGAGTGCAAAGTGCGACGGAGGGCAGGTAGTAAGACCCTGAGGACGGGTTGCGGGGGAGACGGGCATGAGCATCGGCAGAAGGAGGACGGATATCGTCGCTCGACCCGACGGACGTACGAACATTGTAACTGCTATTTTAATTTCGAATTATATAGTGTGACTTGTAAATCGGCCTCTATTTTAGAAAATAAAGTGATATCGTTGTAACGCCGTCTTCGTCCCATTAACCTGAGAGAGCTAGCTCGGGAACTATTTCAAAGTGATCTGAGTGAAAGCTCTAAGGATGAAGATGAAAGTGACAAAGAGGAAGAAAATATACTGACAGAGAGTGAGCATAATACAGAATCGGAACAAGAGGTTGCGGAAAGTGAAGAAGTTGAAAGTGACGAAGACGTGCCTTTAGATTCTTCTAGTTTCTACATTGGTAAGGACAAAATAACGAAATGGAGAAAAGCGAATCCTCCAAGAAATGTGAAAACAAGGTCCCATAACATTATTATTCATTTACCAGGACCCAAAGGTAAAGCACGAGAAGTGAAAACAGAAGTAGCAGCTTTAGAACTCTTTTTAGACGACAATATTCTCAAAACAATTACAGCGTGCACTAATATTTATATAGAGAAAACACGTCAAGAATTTACAAGGGACAGAGATGCAAGGAGTACTGATGAGATAGAAATAAGGGCATTTATTGGATTGTTGTTCCTTATAGGCACCATGAGATGTTCTCGTAAAAATATTCATTTACTATGGGATAACTCCAAGGGAAATGGCATTGAATCATGTTATCTTACTATGAGTGAACAAAGGTTCCGTTTCCTTTTGAGATGTTTGAGATTTAACAACATCAATGACCGTAACATGCGTAAAGAACTTGATAAAATGGCAGCAATTAGGGAAGTGTTTGAACTATTCACCAATAATTTTGAGAAATATTTCTCACCGAGTGAATATCTAACTATAGACGAGCAATTGCTTGCGTTTAGAGGTCGTGCAGCTTTCCGCCAGCACATCCCCAATAAGCCAAGTAAATATGGCATTAAAACATTTGCTTTGGTTGATGCTAAAACAGCTTATACTATGAAACTGGAAACGTATGTTGGATTGCAACCTCCAGGTCCATATCAGCAAAGTAACAATGCCAAAGATATTGTGATGAGGATGGTGGAACCAGTTCAGGGTACAAATAGAAACATCACAGGAGATAACTGGTTCACTAGTATTCCATTAGTCAATGAACTGGTGACTGAAAAGAAATTAACATACGTAGGTACTCTCAGAAAAAATAAAAGAGAAATTCCTAAGGAGTTTCTTCCCCAAAAAGACCGGGATAAATTTACTTCAATTTTTGGATTCCAGGAAAACTGTACAATTGTTTCTTACTGTCCACAAAAGAATAAAACAGTTCTAGCAGTTTCTACCATGCATCACGATAGTGCAATCAGTGAAGACACAGGAGAATATCAAAAGCCGGATATTATAACATTTTACAACAGTACCAAGATTGGAGTAGATTTAGTAGACCAAATATGCCAAAAAAATAATGTAGCAAGAAATACGAGACGTTGGCCTATGGTTGTATTTTATAATTTATTAAATGTTTCCGCTGTAAATGCTATGATAATTTATAAGCTCAACAAACAAATCGAGGGAAAATTACGCCGAACTGAATTCTTGCAAAGCTTAGCATGGGATATGTTGACACCACAAATAAAACGAAGAGCTTTCATTTCACAAATTCCACGGGAACTTCGCCGCAGGTCAATGGTATTACTGGGTTTGGAACCCTCAACTTCTGTAGTTGAACAAAGAGATCGAAGAGGAGCAAGAGGGCGCTGTTACTACTGCGGAAGAGCACGAGATAAAACAACTAGAAAACTTTGCGCGCAGTGTCAAAATTTTGCTTGCAATGACCACCTAAAAGAAATTTGTGTGCGATGTTATGAAAACAACGACAGAAGTAGTAATTCACAGTTATCTTATGTTTTAAATATATTTTGTTGTTAAAATCAACCTACATTTTATGTCAAGGCTTATAGAGAATATCTTGTTTCTTATTTAATAAATATTTTTGGAAAAATCTTGTATAGGTTGTTTTTTAGGATGATTGACACTTGTCACCCACGCGACTAATAATGTGCGGATAAGAGACGCGACTAACCTAGGGTTAAAGAATTATCACTTAAAAAAGTTTCAGAATGTGTAAATTCAATCGTTACTTTTACTAATGTGTCACCATTACCATGGACACTAACTGTGGAAGTCATCAAATGTTATGCGAATTTTAAATGGTCAAAAATATTGCTTGGGGCACACGATAATCCTTTATCAGATATTTTAATTATACAATCAGTGGAGCATACAAGGGAAATACCTAGTGAAACTCATAGGAAGGCACTTTTATATCAAGCAAATTGTTGAGCTCCTTTCCGCCAGATCACGTAAAACAGCCACAACGTGGCAACGTCGACGAGGAGAAGAGGAAGGGGTGGCCGCCATATTGCAAGATGACATGATCGAGCCGTCGACACACAGACACGACGCCGTACAAAACAATTATTGTTATTCAAATAATACCAACTAGGATTGTAAAAGTAAAATAAAAGCCAAAAAAAATACAGTCCACTTCTCTACCAACACAAATTTTGAATACACATATTTTTCCAAAGTATTGTGTTTGAGTTGACATTTGTTACATTCCAGAATATAATTTAAGATTATGTCGTGGTTGCTGTAACGCATTTATGGTATATAGTATTAGGTTTCAAGAATCAAAAAAGAGCCATTGTTCTTCGTGACCATTATCATATGGTATTACAGGTTCAAGAAATTCATAGCATATACAGATCTAAATATATATACTGCCAAAATAACTTTTTGGAACTATTGTTTGGTTTGAAAGAAGAATATACTTGTGTAAATGACCTACATAACATCGATCATGATTATAATCTCCCATATTTTACGAGATTCGTAGATTCTGGTAACGATGATTCTGACATTGACTTTTAAGAATGTATGTAAATGTGCTTGCATATACTGCTAAACACTGATTGTATCATATTATATGTAACGAAAATAAAAAATACGTTTTGCAATAAGTCTATGTTTCCTTATCCCTCGCTACAATAAAAACACAAATAAAATTTTCTTACAACCGTTTATTTAATCAAAGCTGCTTTATACATTGATAATTTACTAGCTAAATCACTTAAGAGCTTATTTTTATAGTACAGTAAGCATTCTCGTACACAATAACTTTCTATGTTTTCATTACATACGTCACAAAAGGATCTTATTACAAGTTCATAATTTCTTTCTTGGGTTTGTAGTACTACGTTACAAACAATCTCTAAAAAGTTTTGATAAAATTGTTGGAAGTTCATTTTATATAAAGCACCTACTTTACGTATATATTTGATAATATTTTCATCAATATGGAGTATATTATTTATCACATTATGTGATAGATAAAAGCAAGGCCCTACTTGTGTAAACTTTCAAAATTTTACAATCTAAAGTTGACGTTTTGCATATTTTCACATCTCCATCACATTCAATATGTTTAATGTCCTCTTCTTTGGATGTTGTAATGCACGGTACTTCATTGTCCGATAAATAGCTGATGTCCAGGCATCGTAGGGTGAAAATAAAAAACTCCCATTCGTCAGCACTGAATGTGATTTGTGTTCCTATTTCTGATTTTTTCATCAATTTTACTGATGGTTCGAAACACCTTGCAATACTCAAACCACAATGGTTCCTTAACGGACTACAATCAGCAGTTACATAATCTGTACCCAATGAGTAAGGTGTTTTTTCTTGAAGAATTTGTTGTTTGCACTCCTTGTTTATTTTGTCTATTTCAGCCCAATAGTATGTGTCAATATCCTTGCAGTAATTCTCAATCTCTGATTGATAGTTTTCACTATCTGATTCTTCACCTTCTATGTCTTTACGGCAGAACATCTTTATGAATATTGACAGGATGAGCAAACGATAACACTATATCAGTCTATCTCCCCACCACAATTTTTAAATATTATAAACGATTAGATGTTTATCCAACTGTTGTGAGAACTATCAAAGCCAAGCCATTTCACGGAAACTTCATTATTTTTCTTTCTTAATACCTTCTCAACGAAATAAACATCTGGAATGGATGTTTTTTGTAATTCTTCGTTGTAAAATCCCCCTGACATCGGATTTCCACGTAAATCTTCCAACAAATACGTTGTAGGATTAGTTATTTGAACTTTCGATATTTTAAATACCTCAGTTGTCCAATTCGGTAAATATCCTTTATTAAACAAATGCTTTTCTTTGGAGATTCTAACCAAGTTTCCAACTTTCAATTTTCTATTTCCAGTCATTTTGATAGGACTGTACACATTATTCAAAATATCATTTTCATTAGTTTTATTAACTTCAGATGGTCTTAAACCAATTGTACAATGCTTATGATTTTTATACATATCAACTAAGTCATTCAGAGTAAAATGCTTAAATATTTTTTCTTTCAAAGTTCGTATTAATCGTTCTGCAATGGCTGCCTTTTTGTACTGAAGGTGCTGTAATGGTTTATATTATATTTTTTTTAAATAAAACTAAAATGTTTGTTATAGTATTCTTTTCCATGATCACTTTGTATATTTTTAGGTACTCTATTTCCGTTGTTTTTAGAATATCTTCAAATGCTTTACTTACTTCTTCTCTAGTTTTATTCTTAAGTGGTCTAGCCCATGCAAGTTTAGAGAAACAATCAATAACTATCAGAATATAACGATACCCTCGATTTATTTTTGCATAAGGTTGCATCTCAATGAGATCTGTTTGCCATAAATCATCTAAACCTCGGATTATAGTTCTTGGGGTTTTGAAATTCTTTCGAGTAGGCGCGTGCAGTTCGTTCGCAAGCTGATTTTTTTCTGTAGAATGAGTAGCTTTCATGGTGACTATTACGTCGCTTTAGATCAGAACTAGCCTATGTCCCTTTTTGTCAAAATTGAGATTTTAGACCATATGTTGCAGTAAGGTGTCGCCGATCAAGTGCAGTACTAATCTAAGTCCGAACGTTTATATTTTTCACGTACTCATTAAATTAAAAATAAGCCTATGTCCTGAAGCAAAGTAATTTTTAATCCAGAAGTATCCTTTGTTGGGACATATTACCTATACTTGTGAATTGTGTGGACTTAACCCTGCTGTCCTGTTCGGGTCTATTTGACCCAAAGAAGAAACTTATTTCATTTTTCAAAATGTCCATTCTTCACAATCATAATGGCGTTTGGTGACTTTGTTACTAACTGTGAGTCATTTATTTGGCCAAAGAATAAAAACAATCACTCTTTGTTCAAAAAGGAAAAATTAAATTGTTACGTTTTTACTGCTCGGGTCAATATGACCCGCTTGATCTGCAAGCCAAATTACGCGCGGCGGTAGTGTGAACGAAGCCTAACATTTATATCGGGCGTCGCCGAGTTTACACGAAAATAAACGAATAGTGTGGACACTGTCGGCCTGTGTAGTTTTGCGTTCATTTGATCAGTAGATAAATAGTTTGATATCGAGAATGGCGCGCCCATTGACTGATAGTGAATTGCTTGCGCTGGTGGAAGTTTCCGAGAGTGATGGGAGTGTATCAGAATTAGAAGACCGTACAAGCAACGAGAGTGAAGAAGAAAGTTCTGAAGATGATTTGATCCCAGTGCTCGCGAATAATCCTACAACATCTAATGCAACAGTGGGCTCAAAAGATGGTAAAATACAATGGCCGATGGATTCTCCGTCACAATCCGGTCGTTTTTCATCTGCAAATGTTACAAAAAGTTCTACAGGAGTTACAAGATACGCATGTGCACGAATTTTCGATGTAAAAAGCTCATTTGACATAGTGTTTTCTGACGTTGTTGAAACACAAATTATAAATATGACTAACATAGAAGGATTTCGGGTTTTTGGTTCATGTTGGAAAGATCTAGACAAAATGACTTTTCAAGCTTATATTGGTCTTCTGATATTAGTCGGTGTATATAAATCTTACGGAGAAGCAACTAAAAGTCTTTGGAATGAAGAAACTGGTCGCAGTATATTTCGGGCAACAATGTCTCTTGAGTTATTCACAAAAATATCCCGAGTAATCCGCTTTGACAATAAGACCACCCGACCGGAAAGAAGACGTTCTGACAAACTTGTCGCCATTCGAGATGTCTGGGAAAAGTGGGTTGAAAACATACCTAAATTATTCAATCTCCATGAAAATGTTACTGTTGATGAACAACTTGTTTCGTTTAGAGGACGATGTCCTTTCAAACAGTACATTCCTAGCAAACCAGCAAAGTATGGCGTGAAAATATGGACCTTATGTGATAGCAAAACCTCATATGCATACAAACTGCAAATATATACAGGGAAAGAAGCGGGCTCTGCTTCCGAAAAAAATCAAGGAATGAGGGTAGTATGTGATCTTACCTCTGATTTGAGAGGCCATAATGTTACTTGTGATAACTTTTTTACGTCATACAACTTAGGATAATTTCTTCTAAAGCGAAAAATTACCATGATTGGTACTATACGGAGGAACAAACCAGAACTTCCACAACAAACAAATAAAGAAGTTCACAGTTCCACTTTTAACTTCACGCAAGATACTACAATTGTCAATTATATTCCAAAAAAGAATAAAAATGTTGTTCTTATGAGCACGTTACACCATGATAAAGCTATTAGTGACAGAGCTGATAAAAAGCCTCAAGTAATTTTGGATTATAATGCAACAAAGGGAGCAGTTGATACTCTCGATCAACTTATTGGAACATATACATGCAAAAAAAAAACTAATCGCTGGCCAATGGTAATTTTTTATAATATGATAGATACTTCCGCATATAACGCATTCGTTTTATGGACGTCAATAAATCCGAACTGGAATGAAATAAGCTCACCAAAAGGAGACTATACTTGGAAGAACTAGGAAAAGCATTAGTAACACCGCTTATTACTTCCAGAAAATTTTTGCCAAGAGGTGAAGAGTCACGTCGTCTGGTAAGAAGATCACAAGCTAGTGGATCAGGATCAGAAGCACAGTCTGATATACCATGTACAAGTGTCACGGGTACGGCTACTAAAAGGGCACGCTGTAAATTTTGCCCATCAAGAAATGACAATAAAACTAATATTTTATGTTGTATTTGCCGTAAACATATTTGTAAAATGCATAGCAGTTGTTATTGTCCTAATTGTAAACAAAACTAAAATAACATTTTTGTATTCATTTGCATTTTTTATGAGATTTTTTTTCTTACTGGTTTAAATACAATGTTATTTTGTAAAACATGCATTTATTAATAAATACATTTTGGTTTAAACAATATTATTTTACTTGAAATGTATGATTCACACTCGGGTCATATTGACCCGAACACTACATTAGGTTGTAAGATTCGAACAGGACAGCAGGGTTAAGCTAGTTCTACTTTAAAACAAAATTTTATGTCCAATAAAATGTGGACTTAGGCTTATTCTGATCTATAATTTTAACACGTTCACTGCCGATGACTCAACTGTTGAGTCACAGCAGCTTCCCGGCAGAAGCCGATGACTCAAATGTTGGGTCATGTGCGATAGGTTATTGCATCAGCCAGTAGTGCGTCGGTTACTGAAAGGGTAGCAGCATATTACGCCGGCCTTTTATTGACTTATAAACACGTGTTTTTGCGCGATTGGTTTGAGGTTACGTTTTTGCCTTCAGTGTACAATGGACAGCGAAATTCCACGGCCATCTAGACCGAAGATAAAGTTGGAGGATCCTAAAAGAGGGAAATTGTTTAGTGATTCGGAGTTAGAGGCATTAGCATACTTATCAGAAAGTGACGAGAAACCTTTTGTAGACAGTGGCAGCGAGTATGAGCCTGATTATACGAGTTCAAGCGAACAAGAGGAGATTTGGGAGCATGCTATGATCCCTGAAACCTCCGAAGAAGGTGATCGCTCTGAGGTTCCAATGTGGGCCGATAACCCAGGACTTTCCATTTTCCGGCAACCCTGGACTAAAAGAAAACTTAGCATCTGACGACCCTATTGACTTTTTCAATCTATTTCTTACGAACACATTTCTCGAAAATATCATTGTTGAAACGAACAGATACGCCGAGCAATTGTTTTTGAGCAAAAACACGAGGGAAAAGTCAAGAATAACCGACTGGAAGCCTTTAACAGTTTCAACATTAAAAGTTTTCATAGGGTTATGGCTTCATATGGGCAATATACAAATAAACCGGATGCAGGACTATTGGAAAACTCACATGTTGTATAATCTCGAATGTTTTAGGAACCATATGAGCCGAAATCGTTTTTTGACGATTCTAAGGTGTCTACATTTTTCCAAAAATCCTGAAAGAGGAGAACCAGGATATGATGACCGTTTATCGAAGATTAGATGGCTACAAGACTTTTTCAACCAAAGAATGGATGAGATTTACTACCCCAATAAACAATTGTCTCTAGATGAGTCGATGGTCTTGTGGAGGGGTAGATTGCTTTTCCGGCAATATATTAAAAATAAAAAGCACAAATTTGGTGTGAAACTATATATTTTATCGGAACCTAATGGTCTCGTGTTGAAAGTGAGGATATATCGTCGCTTCAGAGCAGAAGTAGCCTAACTCCAAAACTTGTTATTTTTCGATTTTAATGACTTAGGATAGTTTGAAACACCACGGATTCAACACAGAAGTAACCTATGTCCATCTATATTACTTGGACAGTAACAGTTGAGTTAAAAAATATCCTATCTGAAAATTCAATTTTAATTTCAATGCAGAACCATCCTATCTTAAACCATAAGCCTAATTGGAACTTTAATTGGAGATAGGTTGGTTCTGCAACAATGAGTAATACAGAATATACCTAATTACCACAACTTTTGGAGATAAGATAGTTCAGACCTTAACAAAAGTAGTCGATATCCAGCATAGCGTGGAGTTAGGTTAGTTCTGTTTACGCATATGGTACAAAATTACCGCGTTTGGGAAATAGACTTGTCCTGACTTGCAAAATGCATAGTTAGGATATTTCGTTTTACACATTGGCTTTTTTGATCAGTACAGTGGATGCTTTCATACAAAACGGACGGTTGTCATTGTGTTAACTAGAAAGATGTTTTCCACTACAAGAAGTTCAAGAATCATGAGACTCGCAAGACAAGAAAATAAGTGCGGATATTCAGGTGAGCTATATTTTGTGAAAAATCCATAGGTAGACGATTAGACATTTTTAATTTTTCTTAGACGATATTGGAGTAGCAGTGAAGCAAGATGCTGGATCAGTAATGGACAAAAACAAGCATTATGAATATTATGGATGCCCTAATTTTGAATCAGCAGATATGAGTGAAGGTAAGTCAAAGGCTTTTAATTATTACTTTTACATCACGGAAGTAGATGTTGTATCGAAAAAAAATCAAAAAAGTTGTATTCTCTAAATCGAGTTAAAATGTCTCAAAATGTGTGAAAAACCTAATTAGAACAAAAAATTTGAAACATTTTTTTTCTATTTTGGTTTTATAAGGAAGACTTTTCCATACGCAAAGTAGTCTCGAAAAGAAGCTCTAAATGCGAATGTCACGTTAGAACCTTAACGGCCGTTAACTTCAAAATGAATTATATATGACTTTCAAAATAACATATTCTTAAGTGTTTTGATTGACAGTTTGCTTAGGACGTTAATTTTAAATTTTAAGGTCATATTATGAAATTGATTGAGGTCGTTTTCATAATGTGATTTTAAAGTTAAAGTTACAAAGTGACATTGATGTGTTACTTTAAGGTGCTTTGTCTAAAAGTCTTCGTTCACATGCCAATGATATAATATATTTAGACTTTACACTAAATTCATAATACGAAAATGACAATTCTCTTCACTTTGTTTTTCAGATAAAAACCAGCAAAACAGCAAACTTCATTGTCGAGACTATAGATGCCATTTGATGAAATCTGCTCATCTAAATCCTCCTGATTTCTTAGTTCCGAAAGAAACCAATGTTTTCAATCCCACCATTCATGACGTGCCATCCGACGATATGTGGAAACAAATTTTCACCAATGATACACCCAATAAAAACATGTTGGCTTCGGTATCTGGACTGGATGAAGTAGACAATCAACCATCTTGTTCTTTTTATGGTACCTCTAGCAACCAAATGAACACTTATGATAAAAATAATGTAGAAGAGGATATTTACCTTTCGTCATCTGAAAATGATCCATTTGAGACGGATGAAGACTCAGATTACGAAGAAGATTCTGAAATCGAAGACGATAGTGAACAAAATCTACCAATTAGAAAACAAAAATGCATTAAACGATTTACACAGAAAGAAAAAACGAGGAAAAGAACAAGAAATGTGACTACATGGAAAAGGAATGAAATAAAATTGGCAAGAAATTCAGGCAAAGAATACCTAGACTGGAAAGGAAATACTCACAGTGCAAGAAAGTTGAAAGATCCATGTAAAAATTGCAAAAAGAAATGTGTAGAGAGAATCGGTCATACCGAACGAGAAGAAATCTTCAAAGACTACTGGAGTTTAGCTGATATTAACCGGCAAAGGGACTTTATAGCACGTCATGTTGTAGTAAAGGTTAAAGGTAGAACTAGGTTACAAAAACAATCTTTAAATTCGGATGATTCTGACGAACCACCAATCATGCAAGAGAGAAGCAGACGTACTTTTACAAATTTCTATTACTTGACGGTACGAGAAGAAAGAATTTCCGTTTGTCAAATTTTCTTTCTAAACACACTTTGTATAAGTGCTCAAGTGGTGAAAAACGTGATCAAAAAATTGGGATCTACAGGCGTTATTAGTGCCGACAAAAGGGGAAAAGTTTGCAAAAACTCCCAAATTGATGATACTGTGAAGCAAACAGTAAGGAATCATATCAATTCATTCGATTTTATCGAAAGCCATTACTGTAGAATAAACACCTCCCGTCTTTATCTACCACCAACTCTTAACATATCCAAGATGTATGTTTTATATGAGGAATATTGTAATGATAACAACATCAAAGATACCGCCACAGAAAGTATGTATCGCACTATTTTTGTAGAGGAATTCAATATATCCTTTTTTAAGCCTAAAAAAGATCTTTGCGACATTTGCCATGCATATGAGAACTCATCGGAAGAAGAAAAACTGAAAATTGAAGAAGAATACCGGTTACATAGAGAAAATAGGTTAAAAGCAAGAGAATCTAAAGATAGGGATAAGAAAAAAGCTACTGAAAGTTCGAGTTTCGTAGCAGCAGCATTTGACCTCCAGAAAGCTCTTCCTGTACCTAAATCTGAGGTTGGATTGGCATATTACAAGTTGAAACTTCAAACCTATAACTTTTCAATTTACAACTTAGCTAATAATAACGGAGTGTGTTTCATGTGGTATGAATGCATAGCGAAAAGAGGTTCATGCGAAATTTGAAGTTGCCTCATTCTTTTTGTTAAAGAGCATGTTCAAAAAGGAGTGAAAGAATTTTCATTTTTCTCTGACAATTGCTCAGGGCAAAATAGAAATAAATATTTGTTCAGTTTATATAACTACCTTACACAGAAATACCAAATTACTATTCGCCATCAGTTTATGGAACGAGGACATACACAAACAGAAGGCGACTCAATGCACAGTGTTATTGAAAAAGCTGCTAGACATATCCCTATTTATACCCCTGAACAATGGTACACGTTAGTGCGAACTGCGAAGAGACGTCAACCTTACGAAGTTGTAGAAATTTCTCAGAATGACGTATTCAATTTGAAGCTTTTGCAACAATCGACTACTATTAACTGGGAGAAAGACAAAACAAATGAAAAGATTCATCTTAATAAATTTCGAATTGTTGTTTCTAACGTCCAGTTTCCGAATAAAATATTTTTTAAATACAGCTACGATGAATCGGAACCTTTCAAAATTATTAATCTGGTTGGAAAAGGCCGACGCAAAAAAGATAATGTAGATATAAAAAATACCGAGTTAAAGAAGTGCTATTTAAGAAAGCTTCCGCTATCAAAGAAAAAATTTGATCATTTGCAGTTTTTATGTCAGAAAAAAGCCATATTGCCACAATATCACGAATTCTTTAAGAACCTTCCTTATGCTGCACAAGAAAATATAGATTCGGATTCTGATTTGAATTAATTGTTCGGTTGTTTGCCTGCTTTTTGACAAGTTTGCCTTTCTTTTGTTTTCAAACTACCTAATTTTAGTTTTAAATAACACACCTTAAAAGAATGTTTTTATTTTTATGATTTTATTATCTATACATGTATTATGTATAAGTTAAATCACTTGTTTGTGTCGTTATTTATTTAATGTATTTTTTGTGAAATATTTCCTTTTCATTACCCCCCACTAAAATTAAAATAAATAATTTGACAAAAATGTGTTTTGGTTTTACTTTAAAAAAAAATAGCACTACAGAACTATCCTATGTAGCTTATCGATTATCCCTGCATATCGTATCTTCCCGTAGAACTATCCTAACTCACACGTCCAATAATATAAACTATGCTATATCCAGATTTTTCCAAAATATGCAAAATTCATTCTGTAGGACTAAACTTTAAAAAAAGCATGACCCTGAGTGCCAATAATATAATTTGTACAACGATTGTGTCAAAAACCTGAATGTGGAGTGAAAAAAACTCTCTCCTGTAAAATTCGATTTTTGCAGTTAAGCTACTTCTGCTCTGAAGCGACGAAATATCTGCTGGCATCTGCAATAATTACATATGACCCAAAGTATAATCATTGAGATGTAAAAGTATATTTAGTATGTACTTTTAATACGTCTACTGTATTTGATACCGTCACAATGTAAGTATTATTCCCTTGTACGCAACAGCGCCAGCTGTCAGCCCACGAGATAATCTTTCAATTTTCATAAATCATCAGGGCTAATACTCAGTTTTCGCATAACACAACAGCAGTGCTGTCGGGGTCGGTCGCCATGCCAACCGCGATTTTCATCGCAAACGTGCTGCCCGTCCAATAAGGAGCCAGCTTTAAATTAAGCGAATAAAGCAGCGACCAGTCTGGGCTCGGCTCGAGTTTTATATCAGTGTGCTGTGTTCGGCCGGTCCTCGCCGCGACGGCAATTACAACCGGCCAATCAATCACTGATTACCATTTCGATAACAGCTCGCTGAAATTGAATGGGCCTACATGACCGCCAGATCACTGCTGGCTATACCAGCCAACAACCCAGCCGTGTACAGTACCCGCGTGTACCAGGGTTGTGCAACAATAGAACAGAACATGGCATCCAGCAGGTTGGTTATTTATGCACAAAAAATGGCATCTACCAGGTTGACGCATACTTCCCACGCAACGGCGTCATCAGTTCATCAAGGATTGTGTTCAGCACAAGTTAGATCCTAACGAAATAAGACAGCGCCATATATTCCTCATATCTTAGGTAGAGGATAGCTGCCATTCTTCATTATTTGTCCGAGAGATCAAGCCTAGACCATGCTGATGAGTAGCTAAAAAGCACAAAACAGCTGTCTGTGGTTGAATGTCTTTGGTTGGACAGACGAAAGCAGCATAATTAAGTTAGACCCTCTAAGAAAATAGTTTGTTACTAACATGGATCAAATCCGTCAAACAGGTCCGTACAATTAGTCCATAACTTCCCTTACTGAGCGGGGCCGTGGCAAATACCTGTTCCGGAAGTTGTTGTATCCAGAATACAACTTCTTCCCGTTCAAAGTGATTGTACACGCGATAAGGAATACCTCAGTACCGACTGCCGAGTGGCGGTTCAAGTCCGCCAACGGGCCACTTCAGATGTAATAAATATCATTAACACGCAAAAAGGAGGTGGCAGACAAGGACCAGTCGACAGAGGCGGTACCACCCGTTAGCTTTTCCCAGTCTTATAAATATCCCCATGTTTCCACACCCAAGCTATGCAGTCAGTTGTGTTACAAAATAAAGAAACTAATGATGATGGATCCCTCGAGTACTAAGAACTCGGGACGTAAGCTCACTCCACCCTTGGCATTTCCGGGTGGAGGGTCGACTCGAGGGAACAACATCGAAGATAAAATTTGTTTTAGGAACATCTGTGGGATTAACAGCAACATTGGTGCTGTTCATCACTACCTGCAATCCAATCGTCCCGCAATGCTTTTCCTGGCGGAGACAAAAATCTCAGAGTCTGCACCGATTAACCATCTTAGCTTCCCAAATTACGAGGTGCACTCAAATCTAAGAAAAAAAGGGGGAGTTGTGGCCTTTGTCCGCAGCAGTCTTTCCTGCTCCAGAGATGTTTCATTGGAATCAGACCGAAAGGACATTCTGTGGCTTCGCCTTAACTCCAAAATATCCTCCAAACTTAATTGCTGCCTATATCCTCTCCTTCGGACCATAACTGGGATGACCTACTTGAATACTTCGCTGTCACGATCGACGTCCTGAACATCAACCATCCCGCTCCAGAAGTAGTTCTCCTCGGTGATTTCAATGCCCATAATGAGCTTTGGCTGGGCTCAAACAAGACCGATGCAGCAGGTCGTGCAGTTGAGGCGTTCGTTCTTACTCAAGGGCTGACCCAGCTGGTGACGAGCCCTACTTTTTCCCCCGCGTCTCGTCACATGCCACTAGCCTGCTGGATATCTTTCTGACCACGCATCCTGTCCCTTACAGCAGTGCTGCCGTGTCCCCCCTGGGCAACTCAGACCACGGCATTGTGGAGGTTAGGTTTCGGTCAGAAATTTGGCATTACGGACATGCCGACTAACTCACAGACTCAGGACCCTTTCGCACCGAGGGTTGTCGGCGATCTAGCTCTCTTCTACCGCTACACCAATGGGCTTTGCTCCTCATAGCTCTCTCGCATGATGCCGCCACGCGATGTGCCTGCCAGACAGACTCGCCTGACTTTGGCCTCCCATCCTAACCGTATCGAACTTCGTACATCCAGAACTGGACGATACGACGATAGAGGAAGCTTTCCCCAGTTCTACTAACCCTAGCTAGTTCAAAATTCGAATTATCAAAATGCTTCAGTATAAAAAGAACATTCTTCTCTTGTCGTACCCTTAGTACCGTTCACCTGGCAACGTCGCATCACCGTTCCTCAATATCTGAAAGCATAACCAGTCACGGGGGGCAGAGCGCCAGTGATGCAGGGCATATAGGAACACCGGCAGGCTAGACACGGCCAATCTATGAAGTGTGAAATATGTCTAATGGAATTATTGGGGCTGAGAGTGTATCAATATAATAACATAAAAAATGCGATACATCCTCATCCACTCCCAATGAAGAAAGAAACTTCAAAAATGATTCGGATCCTCTGAAACGTCAGAAAACACAGTTTGAGATTTTTATTTTTTTTTCGTCTTTGGTCTTTTTCTCCGCCGCCACTGAACTAATTTTCAGAAACTGAAAAAGCTTTTTTGTCCTTAACATAGAAGTAAGCTTGTGTAAAAATTCATAAAAATCGGACCGGTACTGTCCAAGTTGCCGACCGGTCAAACATTAGCGGACCGACCGACTTATGGAAATGATTGACATGGTTATTTGTGCTGTACGTGTCATATGCTATCCAAAAAAGAAAATATCTCATTTTCGAAATTTTTCGCGATTACAATACGAACATTCAATTGTACTGTCAAGATGTACCTAAGGACACCTCCAGCTTCAAAATCCATAAGCCGTTCGAGTTGTTCATAGTACTTACATACGCTCGAAAAACACAACCCTCCCTCTGAGGCATTCGGGTAATAAGTGCAGTCCAGTAGGCATGGGGAATAGAAAAAATACTTTAATAAAAGAGCGCAAATGCTCTTGCAGTTATGATCATTATTCAAGAATACACTTTGGATGAGAATAAATTCATTTTATCGATTCAAAGAAGTCGGATTCACCCAATTGAGGATGGATTTATACTAAGTGACATATAAATCAGAACACCCAGTTTAAATGGTTTTATTTTAATAAAATTTTGTATAAGTACTTAATGAAGCATAATAAGTAAATGATAAACATTTCAAAATCATTGCACTGCTTTAAAGCCCTTTGACCTTTAATAATGTGTGGATGCACCCTGATGTGCTACGCATTCTCCAACGCGCCTAGGCATGCTTCTGATCAGGTGGTCAATGTCCTCCTCTCCTACCCATCATATCCCACACGTGCTCAATTGGGGATAAGTCGGGAGATCTTGGTGGCCATGGTAACAATGTGACATCATTATGTTGAAAGAAGTCTATTGTGACTCTTGCAACATGTGGTTGGGCATTATCTTGTTGGAAAGTTGCATCTGCCAGGGTGTCAAGATAGGATAAAAGATGGGGTTCTAGAAATTCGTGGATATAACGCTGCGCGTTCATGTTACCTCTGATGAAGATTAAAGGTGACCTGGAATCATAAGCTATAGCACCCCAAACCATAACTCCAACAGTATGATGAACATGTCTTTCAACAAAAACTGTGAATTCCTCCTTTCACCACGTCGCCTTCTAACCCTGGCACGACCATCGTGCATGCCTAAAAAAAATCGAGACGCGTCACTAAAGACAATACTGTTCCATTCCTGATCCCAGAGTGACCGTTGTCTGCACCACTCAAGGCGATTACGTCGGTGTTCTCGAGTTAAAGGGAGGACCCAGTGTGGCCGGTATGAAAACAAGCCAAAACTTCTCATTCGTCGGTAAACACTTCGCATGCCAATAGGTCTTCCGTGTTCTGCAAACCATTCATTTGCAATGGACCTGGTAGTGAAGAAACGGTCCCTTAAGGCCAATAATCTTAGGCGGCGATCTTCACGGTCTGTTGTTCTACGGCGGCGTTCAGTGCCCCCTGCTCTTTGCGCACGGCCTTCTCGAAGCCATTCCTGGCGACACCTAACCACAGTGTCTACACTTCTTTGCACTCTAACTGCAATTGCCCGAAAAGAAAGTCCAGCTTCCCGAAGTCCCACTATACGGCACCTATCAAACTCACTAAGTTGACGAAATCGTACAGGTCTCCGTACTCTAGGCATCGTAACCGATCGTAAAGGATGTCAAGAACCAAAATCCGCCAACGTTGATTCTTTACTGCGGCTGAAATATTCATTTTTAGAGCGTTAGTGAATTAAAAAAAGCAGTATAAAAACCGGAATGTCCAACTGATAAGGCTGAAAATTTTTTCACAGTATATTATACTACTATTTACTATATATATATATATATATATATACTATTTACAGTAAGATAAATACATTCACCAACTTTTATTAAAATAAAACCATTTAAACTGGGTGTTCGGATTTATATGTCACTTAGTATACTTGCAATGTGTTGGAAAAATACTTGAGTAATGTATCGGACATCAGCTTTGAAAAAAAGCGTACTTGGCTTGATCAACCGAATAGCTAAATTTTATTAACGTCTTAATTCTAATGGTTAGATAAATACATCTTTTGGTAAGATGAGACCGAATCAACAACTGATAGCAGACCATGATCCAAAATAGCATACACCTACACCTAGGACCGGAAGATTGTTTTAAATGCGCGCCGGCAACTGATGTTTATTGTGGCTGCTCCAATCATTCTTGGCCTCTCCCAGCGCAATGGAACAAGGGGCGAAAAGGTGAAAATATTATATCGCTTTTTTGATGATGGGTGTTGATGACGTTGAACGGTTTTTATTAGGATCAGCTTCACAAATCACACACCAGACCAAAACAAAATTTGAGAACCTCCCACTACGAATTTATCTAAAACCACAAAAACGCCGGGACACGTCAAAATATCTGTCAAGGGAGAACTTTTTAACCAAAAACTACTTCACCCTCTGCCCCCCAGGGTCATCCCCTTATAAATTACAATTGACAAGGTGTGCCGAGTAATAGCTTGTTTGAAAGGTCTTCCGAAGTCCTCTATTTTGGCTTTTAATTTTTGAAAATGGGTTAGTTCCTTTCTGAAGAAAATTATAAAATTCTTCATTTGTCTTGGTTTGTTCAGATAGAAAACAAACACAGATAAATTGCACATTTCATTTCAATAAGTGTTCAAAACGTTGGCCTTTATTGACCAAACAATGTTATAGGCGATGTTCAAGTTCCTGACGGACATTTTCAAAAACATGTTGTGGGACATCATGGCAGCTTTCGATGAGGTGTTGCCGAAGTTCATCCAAACCTTCAGGTTGGGGAGCCAACACAGTAGATTTTAAATAACCTCATAGAAAAAATTCTACTGGCGTCAAATCAGGAGATCTAGCAGGCCATCCTATAGACCCTCTTCGCCCTATCCATCTGTGTGGAAACTCGTCGTCTAGCCGTTGCCGAACAGGAAGAACATAGTGAGGAGGAGCGCCGCCTTGCTGGAAAATATTTCAGCCTCATCAAGTCTAGGGTCTCCATCCTTTTCGATTTGACTTTGAATGGTTTCAGTGATAGGGTGCAGAAGGTGAATGGGGTTGAAGTAGTTTTAAGTTAAAAAGTTGTCTCCCTATATCAATCAGTGGCTTTCGATAAATCCGTGGAGGGAAGTTTTCAAATGAACAACCTGTATGGTATAGAGCCTTACAAATTTATTTGTCTGATTGTCCAGAAACAGATTATAATATATCACCGTTCACTGGAAGGAATTTCTGCTATTTTTAACCCATCAAATTAAATTAAATTATATTAACTAAATAAGTCCACTTGATCATGTATACAAAAATTGCACTATTATTTCTAGTTATCAAACAATATTGCACTCGCACGCATTCCATGCATTTACATAATATATAAATAAACAACAGGAGGATCCACTTATATTGATGGTAATACATCTCTGACGCAAAAGTATTCTATCGTGGTACTATAAGAACATCAAAAAAATAAATCTGTATGTATGGATATCCGGTTAGATGAAGGACATGTATCAAAATGGGCACATCAAAGTCTATGTTAAGCACATGTTTAGTGTAAATGCGAAATATGGCTGCATAAATAATTTTTCAATAAGTTTTTTCCATTCTTTCACGTCAGCATGGTTCGCTACTTTCAAGTAAATTTGTTTAACAGTACTTTCAATTAAAGGGGTTCCAGAAAATTCAGCTTATTTAAACCGAATAGTTTAAAAAAAGTTTTTTTTATACACCAACTAGCCTAAGCCTAAGGCCTAAGCACCCATTGGGTACCGTGGGGCTATAGGGGGATACATGGGAAGGGGGGGATGCCACACGGACTCTGGCGAGGGAACACGTGTGCATGCAACATGCACACATTCTAGCTCCGCCTACGAGAACCGCCGGGTGGTACCTCCGCGTTCGACAGTCACAGACCATCTACCACCTACGGACAATCACAACATCCATAGTCAAGAGAAAAATTTCTCCTGGGACGGGACTCGAACCCGCACAGCGCACGGCGACTGATCAGGAGACCGAAGAGTCTACTACTGCGTCCACCGCTTCTGCCTATTTTTTTTATGGACAAACACACGACGTTACAACATCCACGGCGAAGGCGAGATTCGAACTCGCGGCCCGTCCGGCCGGCTGATCAGTAGCATGACACTCTGACCCACGCGGCCAACCGAGGTCTCTCAAATTCTCAAAACGTTTGTCTCATACGTTACTTTATTGTGAGAATATAGACTTTGTTCCAAGTTCCACACTTCCAGGACCCACATTTCCTGTAGCAGTGGATATGGCCATATAAAGCTCCTAGTACTTGAGAATTTTAGAAGCAAGTACTCCAAAATTGACTTTAAAAACTGACTCCGAAAAATCCTATATGTGGCACCCAGTTTTGCATGAATTAATCTCTTTTTCAGAAAATGTTGAAATCTGTCTTTTTTGAAAATGCGGTAAGGTTTGCCATTGCAGATTCTATTCAAAGCGAGCTTACAAAAGTAATCCTCACGGCAACGTTGTGTGAATGATATTCATGTCCGTCTTCAGTCTGGGCATAGAAGTTCATGATACGTTAAGTTGCTTGGAGTATAAGTATTGCACCCCACACAAAACACGGCAATAATTTACACTGCAGTGCAAAACAGAGCACCTTTAAAAGTGTGTAAACAGGGCAAATGTGCAAATCAAAAGAAAGCGGTCATTGATCCGGCCCTGCCTCTTTACCGAGTCGCAGCAGTTTAATCGGGCTCTTGAAAAAGTTTAATTTCTACCAGTAAAACAACGTAATTTGTGCATAGTGACATATCCATACCATCAAGATAGAAGCCAGCAGCCTACTGTGAGTAAGAAACCATCGAATTTTCATCGATATTCCGCTGTTGAAGCAATACAGCAGTGTGTGCTAGCCACAGTGCTGAGATTTCCTCCTGCGTTTGTGGAATTCACGTCGCACAAAAAGACTCCTTCATCGTCGTGTTACAAAACACAGTACCGTACTCAGATATGGTCACAGTACATCTGAAAGAAGGCAATTGAACCAAGAAAGATGTCTCTCCAAAGTATTCCTACAACATCAACAAATATCACCAATGCTCCATCTTATTCTACTGTACTAAATCAGCCAGTCACTTACAAGCATCCCAATAAAGATCAAGCTATCGTTTTCAATTCCATCGAGGGTACCAGGATACAAGATTACCTCTTGGAGCTGGGCCCCATAGTAGATCCAAAAAATATAATATTCTGCTCCAGGATTTCAAATAACCGTATATGCATTTATTTCTCCAACAAGCAAATAGTCGACAAATTTCTCAATAATCCTGGAAAAATCGAATTGCAAGGACAAGTTGCACATGCACGGCGACTAGTAGCACCTGCAGATAGATTAGTCATCTCAAATGTCTGCCCCACAATACCGCACGCAAAAATCAAAGATAGCATACAACGTATAGGCATCAAAACAGTTTCGCCTATTTCATTTCTGAAGATCGGCGCACCTCTTCCTGAATATAATCATATTTTAAGTTTCCGAAGACAGGTATATATTGAACCGCTAGAATCTGAAATTCCCAATTCTCTAGAAATCAGCCACGATGACCTTACGTATCGAGTATTCTTATCTCTTGATAGTCAAAGCTGCTTCAAATGCAAATGTCAGGTCACATTGCTTCTCGATGTCCAGCGTCCTCCAACTCTTCATCCACAACACAAACGCTTAATGAAACCCCAAGCCCAACTACAACCTCAGCAACTGCTCAGCCAATAAATGACCCATCAGAGACCAGCGCTACCGCACTTAATTTGGCGCAGGCAGAATCTTCGATGTCAACAGTAACCTCCGTAAATTCGATAAATACAACTAGTGCAAACAACAAGAGAAGCATTTCCGAAATAACAACTCCAACTTCGGAAGCAACACCCTTCACAGATCCCAACTTAATGCCAGAACTTGTTATACCCAGACAAAATCCAAAGAAAAAGCCAAAATCAGACCCTACGCACTCATATATTCTAGACGACAATATGGAATCAGTAAAATTGCTCATAAATAGCAGCGATGAGAACTACATCCTCGACTATAATCAGCTGAAAAGCCTCCTTGAGAATACCCATGGTGCAAAAGACACAATAAGCATTGTTCACGAGTACACAGCAGATATAAAATCACTCATTGAAATGCTCTTAACAATTTATCCTCATATAAAAGACAAAACAATAAAAAACCGCGTAACCAGACTGAGGAAAAAACTAGAACGCCATTTAGAGAATAAATCTAACGATTCTTATGACGAAACCTCTTCAGTGGACTCCACATTTTAATATGCTATCATTCAACACTATTATCCAGTGGAACGTAAATGGATACTTCTGCCACCTGAATATGCTAAAGCTTCTGATATCCTCCAAAAACCCAGATATTATGTGTATACAGGAGACCCACTTCCGAGGAAACCAATCACATACTCCTAAGCATTACCAAGGTTTCTTCAAAAATCGCGCACAAGACACAGCTAGTGGAGGAGTGTCTATTTATGTGAAAAAAGAAATACCGGTGATGCAGCTCAACCTCAAAAGTAATTTGGAAGTAATAGCAGTCTCGTTAGAAGCTCCAAAAAAGATCAACATATGTAATTTGTATATCCCTCCAGACTATCACCTAGAAGCGGCAGAACTGGAAGCACTGTTAGATCAAATTCCATCTCCAAGAATACTATTAGGTGATTTCAATGCACATAACTTCGCCTGGGGATCACACAAAAATGATATTCGTGGCAAAATAATAAGCGACGTCATAGATGGATCCAACCTGTCTATACTCAACAACGGAAATGCAACTCGATTTAATGCAGCTAATGGCAACTTTTCCGCAATTGACATAACTCTATGCTCACCCAACCTTATCACACAGCTGGAATGGGACACAACGGATGACCTTTACAGCAGCGATCATTATCCAGTAATCGTGACGAATACGAAACAGATAACTGACACCCCTACAGAAGTACCAAAATGGAACCTGAAACTTGCAAATTGGCAGCATTTCTCAGACTATATTGAAGAAAACCTTCAAAAAGCAGTGATAAGCGTTGACATAGATTTAACAATAGAAAACTTTAATAACCTAATAATAGAAGCGGCACATTTGAGCATAGGAAAAACAAAACATATGAATAATAATCACAATCCAGTTCCTTGGTGGAACAAAGACTGCGAAATGGCGATAAAAGATAGTAAACACGCATTCAATAGACTTAAGAAACACAATACTCCTGAAAACCTGAAAGACTTTAAACTGAAAAGAGCTCGAGCACGCTTATCTATAAATAAACACCAAAAAGAGTCCTGGCAAAATTACGTTAGCAGCATTAATAGCTCCACCCCCCTCTCTAAAGTATGGAAGAAAGTCCAAAACATATCAGGAGACAAGTCATACAGTCGTATAAAAGCCATTAAAGACGGGCAAGCATTCTACACAGAAAACGACAAAATTGCAGAAAGCCTATCTAAAGTTTATTATCAGAAATCTAGTAATGAGAGCTACTGTCAAGATTTCCTCGCATATAAACAACAGGAAGAAGCTACTCACATAAACATAACCCAAGATAATACTAATCCTGTAAATTCCCTTTTAACAACAGCCGAATTTGAAGAAGCACTAAATGACCTGAAAGATACGTCCTCAGGCCCAGATGATATACCCCCTATCTTTCTGAAATATCTTCCAGCAAACGCCAAAAACCATCTCCTACAAATATACAATATACTCTGGATACAACATGTATTTCCTAGCTTATGGAGGCAGGCCATTGTTATACCTATTCTCAAACCTAATAAATCATCACTCGACCCACAGTCATACAGACCCATTTCATTAACTTGCGCAATGTGCAAACTCTTAGAAAAAATTATAAACCGTAGGCTCATTTGGAGCTTAGATCAAAAACAGTTACTCGCTGGCGAACAATCTGGATTCAGAACCAACAGATCCACGTTAGACAATATAATTAACCTGGAAAATCATATACATGAAGCGTTTGACAATAGACAATACTCACTAGCTATATATTTTGATATAGACCGCGCCTTTGATACTGCGTGGAGGCACAAAATCACAACAACGCTGAAAAAATGGGGCTACAACGGAAATATACTGGCATTCATTTTGAACTTCTTACGTGATAGAGTCTTCCGAGTAAGAGCCAATGGAGTCTTGTCTACACAAAGAAACCAAGAAAATGGAATACCCCAGGGCTCAATCATTAGCCCCACGCTGTTTCTTATCGCTATAAATGACCTTTTGGATGCGATTAATAAGCCAATACAAGTGAGATTATACGCCGACGACATGATCTTGTATCTAAAAGAAAGACATCTCGATACAGCTAAGAATTTACTACAGATACAACTAGATAAATTATTGGAATGGTCCAAACAATCAGGATTTACCTTTTCGCCAGAGAAAACTAACTGTATAATATTTTCGAAGAAACCAGTAAGGTGCAAGCCAAATCTAAAGTACAATAATATTCAACTCCATTACACAACAGAAATAAAATTTCTTGGCATTATATTTGATCAACACTTGAACTGGAAACCACACATCCGAGAACTGATTAAATCCTGCCAAAAAGCAATCAACTTACTGAAATGTTTAGCAAACAAACGATGGGGGGCTGATGGACCTACACTTTTATACCTCTACAGGTCCCTAATCCGATCAAAAATTGATTATGGATGTATAGCATACGCATCGGCAACAAATTCGACCCTTAAACAACTAAATGTCCTGCACAATAATGCTCTGCGCCTTATACTTGGTGTTTTTAGGACCACACCATGTGACAGCCTATACTGTGAAGCTGGCGAGGCACCGCTCTACCTCAGACGTCAGATCTTGAGTCTTTCATATGCAACCAGAGTTCACTCTAATCCAGCAATTCCTATCCATAGTCGACTAGTAGCTACTATGTCACAGAATGGCATGAATATAACAAGAAGGGGCTCTTTCTGCCAGAGAACAAGTTTGCGTCTCAGATCACTAAACATATCGTTCCCCCCTACCTATCGCTCTTCAGCATCCTCTGTCCCACCTTGGCTGATCAACTTACCTGACATCAATACCAGGATGACAAAGCTTAACAAGCACGATGTACCTCACGAACTAATAAGACAGCGCTTCAATCAGCTTATGCAGGAAAATTTGGAACACCAAAAAATTTACACAGATGCAGCTAAAGTAAACTACAAAACAGGCGCAGCAGTCATCACACCGACCACTATTATTGCTACGAGATTACCAGATGAAGCTACAATTTGCACGGGTGGACTTCATGCTATAATGGAAGCTCTCCAACATATCACAGAGAAGGCAGCTACAAACTGGGTAATAATATCCGATTCACTGAGCTCACTCACAATGATTGGACGAGTTTACGTGAGTAACCCGTTGGTGATCAGTATCAAGGAGCATTTACATCGATTACATACGGAAGGCAAAAAAGTTAACTTCATTTGGGCTCCATCCCACGTTGGCATCCGGGGTAATGAGGAGGCAGACCAAAAAGCAAAAATCGCAGCGCAAGGAGAACTATCAGCAACAACAAAAATACCATTCTCGGATACAAAAACTTACTTCACTTATAAAATATATCAAGAATGGAACAGTGAATGGAGAAATAAAAATTCTAAGCTCTTAGAGCTCAAATCATCTATGGGGCCATGGCGCTGTATTACCCAGAATCGAAGACATCAAATAGTTATAACCAGACTACGACTCGGACACACCCAGCTCACTCATCGGCACCTTTTCAATAGAGAACAACCACCAACCTGTGACATTTGTGAAGAAACACTCACCGTTAAACATATCTTAGTGGAGTGCCCACTACTGGAAAGTGAAAGACTTCAACATAATATTAACGGAACTCTAGCGGATATTATAGGGGACAAATGTGACATTAACCAACTACTTATGTATTTAAGAAACATTAATGTTCTACATAAGATTTAATCACATCCACCGCTAATAACCTGTAAAGGTTGATGCGGTTATTTCTTTGAATAAAAAAAAAAAAAAAAAAAAAAAAAAGAAAGCGGTGAAATATACCAATAAATCAATTAACAATGATTTCTTATTTTGTAATTTTTGGTTTTACGATAATTATTAGCTAGAGAAAACGCATTTGATAGAGAAAATTAATCACAGAACGAGATTCTGGAATTACATAAATCATAATACTTTTCATAAGAATATGTTGCATGTATGGACAACATCAACACATCCTGAATGAGAAACAATTTCATGAATAAACCGCAATTATTCATAAACGAAGAATTTTAGTTATTACTGTGATTACATAGTGAGGTGCCGGCAATGGCATGAATATGCATACCACCACTATAAAAGCAACTTCTTTTATCTTATGGTATAGAATTACCGCCAATCTTTTAATATCACACTAATACTTTGTTTCCTCGAAGAAAAAAGCTGCATTATATCATTTTTAATTGGTCGCGTTATCTGTGTGAATAATTGGAACAAAAGAAGTCCTCGTTTACTGGAGGGTTTTGCTTCCCATAGAGTATATTTAAGGGCAGGGTTGGATTTTCGATAATGTAAAATGGTATATAGCTACAGCCTACTTCGAGCTGGAATGTAGAGCTTCAGTGTGCCTCTCGGAGAGTGAATGACTCCTTCTAGTACACTAGGCTATTGTTTTGTTGAGCTTCTTCGAGAAATTCTTTGATTTCCCAGGTCATTCACATTTTTTATTAGCAGTGTAATAACTTCAAATGGCTCTAATGGAAATGGGTTCCAGTCCACAAATCTTGCAGGCCCTAAGTGATCAATAGTTGTCAGGTGTTTTTGTTAGAGACTCACGAGGACCTATTGTAATGGTGCTGGATGTATGCAGTAAGCTACAGTGTATTTGATAGAATTTGGCAATCTGTGATGAGTTGCATTCTGGCATAGAGATCACCTTGAACAGTTTTTTATACTGTTCTAAACACCTCTTCTTATTCTTGCTAACAAAGATACAATTTCCAAGAAATTTTATCGCCGTGTAACCTCAGAGCGTAGAGATATGCATTTCGAAGGCCAACAATAGGCATAACTATCTTCAGACTTAAACAACTTGAAAATCACCTATGTTTAGCCGATTTTTTCAAAAACTTTTCAATACATTTATGCTAAAAATAATTTATAGAAAGGTTATTTACCCAACAGAATTACTGTATTCTGAACCCGATGTATTGCGGACCTTCGTCAGCAATTCTTTCTATATCGCCGAGTTTTTTAACACAAAATTAGAATAACCCTTATAAAAGCACAACAAAATTATGAAATATCTTCATTAATCAGAAACTCCAGTTCAATAGGTTTATTCAAAGGAAAACTGAAGAAATACTTAAATCAAACACCTAGAATCAAACTTCACTTGAAATTTTATCTGTGTAGTAGTGACTATGACCGAAATGCAATTTTTATTTCCCACGCGTACTCGCAAGAAAATCGAAAATCAAATATTATGTTTTTTGGATGTTGTACGAAAAATCATGTCCAGTGGCAGCGACGCTATATATATCGACAATATCACGAAGAAATCGTTCGTTTTTGGGGTTTCAGAGGCTACCGAACATTTAAAAAAAAATTGTTGTGTTTGACAATTGGGGGATTCGGGTGTTATAGGGAGTGGGGGGAAGAATATCACATTTTGTTGTCAGCAGTATATTTATGCATTTCGAACCCTGGCAATTTCACGCATCTATCAGGACAATCCCCCGTACATTTACCAGTATAAATGAACAATAAGTACGGGACACGCGATCGGTCGGGACGATGCGATGCAACGACGAGTTTCATACTCCGACCCCTGCCGGCAGGGACGTTATAGTATCGAGACTAAAGAGGGGTTTTCACGATACGGGTACACTCGGTCCGAGTGCGCGGTACGAGCTAAATCGTATAGGAGTCTACTTAGATAGTAGTCTACACGTTCCGAGTTAAAGCAGCCTCCTAGTAGCATTTATTTCAGTTCGTTAATGTTATCATGTCGACTAATTTATTGCTACAAGGCATAGAAGTAGTGGCAGATATGCTTATTTCGGAAATAGAAGGGCAACAAAAACCAAGAAAAAAAAGCAAAAGAAAGATTTGGACCCGCAATTGGATTTTACGGCGTAATCAACAGGGTGCATCAAATAATTTCCTTTGTGAAGTAAACATAGAAGATCAGGATACCTATAAAAATCATTTACGATTAAACAGCACACAATTTGAATTTCTTCTCAAAACAGTTGCACCAAAAATACAGAAGGCAGATACTCTTATGAGGGAAGCGCTACCAGCAAGGGTTAAGCTTGAGATAGTTTTGCGTTATCTAGCTACTGGTGACTGCTTTCGCAGTTTGGAGAGTAACTTTCGGGTTCCAAAATCCTCGATATCCCAGTTTCTACCTGCAGTGTTAGATGCTATTTACGAGGCATTGGAAGAATTTATACAGGTCAGTAAGTACAAATCGTATTAATTATTTATTCAAGTAAATACACATTTCTATTGGGTGAGGAGTGAATTAATTTTTGTGATAGCTACTTCTGATATGTTATTTACCAGGATCTTCAGGCCCAGCATCTTCACTAATAGTCGGTATGTTTCTTATAGCCTCTTCTAATATATTCTCTGCTCGAACGTCATTTTCAGACCCTGTTGCCTGAATGACAGTATTTGGTGGAGTATATGTTTTTAAAACTCGAATGGGAATATTTTGACCAGCATCAAATATATCCACATGGTCTGGTATTTCGATAAAGCATTCAGATTGTGGTGAGTAGCTAGAAGAGCTAGTCTGCTGGAGAATATGCTGCCTTTTCATTCTTAATAAATTTAAAATTTCTGTCTGAGCATCGAGAGCATCGGTTAGTGGTAGTTGTCGTAGTTGGCTAGCAATATTTTTGCCAAAATAATAGAACTCGTCTTCTACTTCTCTATTACACAGAGCTTTATTTTTAATTGACTGGAGTGTCTCGATTGATTTTTCAATATGTTGAGGCAATGCTCTCTTTGCGCGTTTCCTAGCTGGATGCGGGGGTACAGTAAAATGGCTACTATTAGGCGATGGATGGGCACACAAATCTGAGGGAGGGCTGGTAGGTATATCCGGTGAATGTGGTATATCTGGTAAGACTGGCACCTCTTGTGAAGGGATTTCTGATAATGCATCTGGGGAAGGGAAACTTGACTCGTCGAATTGTACCTGAAATAAAATAAAACTAATTTTAGGTTCGTTTGTATGGCTTACAGGTTCCGAAAACATACGAGGAATGGGATGTTATATCAAGGGGGTACAATCATTGTTGAAACTTTCCTGGATGTTGCGGCGCACTGGTTGGAAAGCACATAAACATACAAAAACCAGAACACAGTGGAAGTGATTTTTATAACTATAAAGGTTACTGTAGTACTGTTCTCTTAGCACTTGTAGACAGTAACTACTGTTTCACATATATAGATGTGGGAAGCCAAGGCAGAATGAATGACGCTTCAATTTTCAGTAACTCAATACTGAAAAAGAAATTGGAAGATGGCACACTCAATTTTCCTTCTTGGGGTGTTATATTAGGAGACGAAGCATTTCCGTTAACATGCTATTTGATGAAACCCTATTCTCGTAGGCTGCCTTTGACGGACGAAGAAAAAATTTATAATTACCGACTTTCTCGAGCGAGAAGAATAGTAGAAAATGCCTTCGGAATAATGGTATCAAGATTCCGTATTTATCGTACTCCGATATATGTATGTCCAGATAAGGTAGACAAAATAGTAAAGGCAACTTGCGCGATGCATAATTGGCTAATCAAAACAGCTTCGCGATCATAAGCACCTGTCGGCACTATGGACACGGACGATAGATCTGGTGCATGGAGACAAGAGCTTAGGTCTATTTATATTGCAGATATGCAGAATCAGGGCAGTAATAATTATTCCCAGTTAGCAGAACAAAAAAGAAGCAACTATAAAAATTATTTCATTGGACAAGGTGCTCTCTCATGGCAAAATGACAGGATATTTTAGGCAAGCAGTAATACTTGTGTTGTAAAATAATAAACCAATAATATGAATGTATATCTTGTTGTTTTATTGTACTTATGGTTAACTCATCGATTGGACATAAATGAGAAATACTAGGAAATCATACCATCGAATATAGTAGGTATATGATCAAAAAACAGCTTTTCTTTAAGCAGTTTCACTACTCGTTGTAAAAAGAAGCATAGACCTTGTCAGTCTATTTAAAACCCACTTGATCAAAAAGGACAAACTTGTGCAGGATTAAAATAAATAAAATGGCATCAAAACTACATTTCTCTCTCTAGGATGAAGTTACAAGTAGTACTTATCAGATTTTGAAAGGTTTTTCTCGGCTTAATAATTTCAGACAGAAATCTGTCGGCTATTTCGAACCATGGGACAGATGGTGTATATATATCGTCAGCCCCCGATCCAGTTCCTTCTTTTCTTGTGAATACGTGCTACGTATGTTATTTATTTTTGTATTGATATCCTGGATGGTGGTGCCTTCTATATTTAAGTTATTTATAATGCGCTGCAGAGCAGCATTTCTTGCGTCTTTATTCTTGTAAGAAACAAGTCTTACGTTCCACAATACCTCTTCTGCTTCATACAGCTCAACAAACTTCAGTGTATCGCGCTCGCTCCATCTTTTTTTCCGGAGCTGTTGCACATTTACATTTGACGGCATTTTGATATAACCGCAATGATCCGAGTCAGCTCGTAAAGTAGGACACGGTCCGAGTTCACTCTGATCGGACGATAACATCCGAGTGTGCTCGCATTACCGGTTTCCACGCTCCGAGTACCCATCCGAGTGCACTCGGACCGAGTGCACTCGTATCGTGATCGTCTGACGCTTATAACGAGTTTGACTGGTGTACTTAGGACAGGGAAAAAACGTTAGCGTTATTAAATGATAAGGACTATGGAGTATGTAAAAGTGCCTGTTTGGCTGCCTCGACCCATTCAATTTCTTTGATATACATAGGAACTTGGACAGAGTCAACCTTTTTTTTATTGATAAATATTGTCTTTAACGTTTCCGTCACTTATTTTGAGTCTAAAATTACGCGATTCTTCTATTTTCACGAAAAATTGGGAATTGAAGCTCTAGCTGGTAATCACGGTTCCTGATTCCAGACCTGTACTCCTTAACAGGAGTGATTTGCTAATGGTCGCGTAATGTGTGCAGATACGATACATGCTTTGTAGTTAATTGCTTTTATTTATTAATTAGTTTCCAGCCAGGAAGAAATGTCACGCGAGCTTCGTGTTGTTTACGCGTTCTATAACAATTTTCGATTAATCATAGAATTGAATAGATAGTGTTATTACTGTTCATTCAACAGATGCAAGAGACTTGTATATTTCAGATTAGAATTGCAGTCATTCATCCATTCGTTGATCATTTATCAATACAGAGTATTCTGAAATTTGGGCCTTCCTTTTCAGAAACAACTAAGGGTGGTGAAACAACAGCAAAAAAGTTTAAATAAATAAATAAAAAAGTTCGGGCACTTGTAAGTATGGTTCAAAGTTGTCTGCAATAGGTTCAAAGACACATACAGGGTGGCACATCGAAAACGAAACAGACGCATTTACTGGTAGTTTTGAAGACTTATTGATTTAAAGCTTAAAGTAGACTATAATAGGTACATCCGATTAGTTTGTACTACTTTCAAAAGAAATTTGACTAAAAGAATTTACTTAATAAGTAAATACTTTTGTTCACTACGCCCATGGTTTGTTTATCATTTTGTTGTTGAAAATAGCTATTGGAGCGTTTTTTTGTGGAGAAAAGTTATTTCTTGAAGAAAGACAAGGAAATATCTCGTAGATACTTATTTTAAATAGAAATTTAGTATATAGTTTGTGATTGATTTGACAAAACTTTGTTGCTAAAATAACTTGTAACCCTTTATTACATAAATTAACCATGGTACATTCCACAGCAGAAAGAGTTGAAATTATCGAAATATTTTTCGGAAATAATCAGTGCGCTAATAGAACAGCAGAAATATTTGATGAGCGACATGAGAGCAGTAACGTGCATCGAAAATATGTTCTAGAACTTGTAGCTAAATTTCTGGAAAATGGGTCAGTCGCCAATAAAAAACGCAACATTGAAAATCCCATAAGGAACGAAGCAATAGAAGTGGGGGTTATAGGGCAAGGTTATGTAGATCCTACGTTAAGTACCCGCAAATTGGAGACTGTGTGTGGTGTTAGTCGACGTACTGTCCAACGAATTCTAAAGGCCCATACATTTCATCCGTATAAATTTCACCTGGTACAAGAAGAAGACGATTTTGATCGGCGATTACAATTTTGTGAAGATATGAGTGAACGAATTATAAGCAATGAACATTTTCTATTCAAAACCTGTTTTTCCGACGAATGTTTCTTTTTCTTAAATGGCGTAGTAAATCGTCATAATTGCCGATATTGGTGCGATTCTAATCCCAGAATTTATCATGAGGTTCATACACAGCAGCCTTAAAAATTAAATGTTTGGGCTGGTATTATTGGCGATTTAGTTGGTCCTTTTTTCTTACCTAAAAATTTGACCGGTGAAATGTATTTGGAATTACTGGAAGACGCCATAGATCCTGCATTAACAGCCATAATTGAAAATCAGAATGATCGGCGGTACATTGCGAATAGGTTGATGTTCCAACAGGATGGTGCCCCACCACATTACGCATTACGTCTTCGACAATATTTAAATCAGAAGTTTCCAGATCGATGGATTGGTAGAAGAGGTGCCATTGAATGGCCCCCAAGATCGCCAGATTTATCACCTTTGGATTTCTTTATGTGGGGTCATTTAAAAAGCAAAATCTATGCTACTCAGCCAATAACATTAGAATTCCTGCGACAAAGAATTGTGAATGAGTGACTTCAAATTACTCCTCAAATATTGCAAAATGTGCGGCAACGTTTTGAGCAAAATCTTTATTATTGCATGGAGAGTCATGGTGGACATTTTCAACATTTACTTGCCTAACGGGTAGGTTCATTCTTCATTTTTGAATTACTTTGCTGCCAAATGTATTGATCTCCACTAATGATGTACTAGTTTTACTTAAGCTTTAAATCAATAAATCTTCAAAACTACTGAACTGAAGTACATTAATTTTATATCATTATAAAAGTAATTGAAAGACCTTTAAAAAAATCTATCACTCGACCCCCCTTTCCATTTAAGATTTTGGGGGTGGTGTCACCCCCGCTTAGGGGGCTGCACGTGCCAACGTGATTTTTTGCAAAACTTGTGTCCCCCTTCGAATACAAAATCGACGGGTCTGCGCGTTTTTCCAAAAAAAACTGAGCTGCCAGTAAATGCGCCTGTTTCGTTTTCGATACGCCACCCTGTATATGAGGTAGACGTGGTCAAGCATCAGTGCAGGCTTTTAGAATAGACTGCCTGTACCGAACGAATGCAGCACATCGCTAAATTCGCAGACGTAGTCCATCAAGCGTGTTTTATTCACTGAACATTTCATTTCGCCCCAAACAAAAAAGAAATCTCGGATGATGTTGAAAAACGATCTGCATGCACTCGCAAAGCCTCGGTATCATTTTAGAAACACTCACCGTAAATTAGAATAATATGGATAACTCCGATATTATTTTTGTTTCATTTTTTTAGAACCGATGTGTAAAGGTTTTGTTTACCAGCGCGACCAGTGCCTAGATTGAGTATTGCGGAACATCGTGCGTGTTCACGTTTGATATGAGATATGATCAAGGTGCAGGACTGGCTTAGGTTTTGTTTAGGTTTGATTTATATTGCTGAGCCATACATATCGGTAATCTTAAGACTTTGATGTTTATGTTACTAGAAAAAACTGCTAATTTATCCAAGATCTATACGCATTGTACAGTTTGTGCACTGTTGAATGACTAAATAGAATACATTTGCTGTTTTACTATACATAGTTAAGAGAAAGCGCAAAACAGGTTGAAAATTACTTGGTATATGTTTATTTACTTTGTATACCTTGAGTACTTGGCTGGGTATTCGATGTAGTGACTTGCTCTAGGTTATTTCAGGTACTATCAGTGTATTGAAGCTATATTTGCGTTTTTAAAAGGTTCCTTATCCTCATGATTAATTTACCTCTCCAAAAAGTTATACAAAAACAAAACGGCTGTGAAGCTTAGACAACTTGTTGTGAGTAAACCGTTGCAGGTTGCTGTGTTTATACCTTCTCAGCTTTCCAAATATTTGAGAGTCTTATAACATGAAGTCCGCTGCGGAATTCAGCAGCTATATATTTTTGGAACATTTGTTCTTCATATAGTTTGATTTTCGTTTTGTGGTTTTCGTTGTCTTTTGATAGCTCATATGAAATATAAACGAGTAAATAAAAACTGTAAGATACAATGACGTTTCAGTTCTAGAACAGTATTTTTTATTAAAAATACATGCACCTTGTATATAAAATGAACATGCCGTAAATACATTAAGCTTACTAAAAAATATCATCCAAGTTAGGCATTTGATATTGACAAGTATGTGCTGTAAACTTGGCTATTTTATTTATATTTATTGTGTGTGTTAATCTCTTGGAGAACATATCAGGAATGTTTGAGGAAAACATGAACCCAGACTCAGCACATCGCATCTGCAATTGTTTGATTTACACAAGTAATGCCGAGTACCTGGTACAAACAGAGTACTCGGTGCATTCCTAATATTTACCACATTCATCATAGCGGTTTCATCCCCTCAATTTTCAACTAGAGTAGTGCGATGCTTGAGGTATATAGAAAAAGTTTGGACTTTCATTTAGACAGCAGATAGTTCTGGCAACAATAATCAAATTCCTTCAAGACTTAAAATAATCAAGATTCCCAAAAGATCTGCTGGACTTCGTCCCTGCCTTTCTGACGGAAAAAAAGAAAATACGATACGCGTTGTTTGCAAAGCATCTAGTGTGTAGGTAAACAGAAGTGCTTACAAAATCAGATTTGAAAAAACCGAAAATGCTACGCCCCAATTTAAGTAACTGATTTGTCAATATGATGATCATTGTCTATATATACAGGGTGACTTTGAAGTTGAGTCATTAATTTTCAGATAATGATTGTAGAAGGAAGATAAACCAAAATATGTGTGTAAAAATAAAAAAAAATGTTACCTTGTTTAATAAAGTATCCTCCCGACAAGTATTTCAGTGCGGACCTGTATTTGATCGTGCGGTCTTGGAGCAGCATGCCCTCACCTGTGAGGTCTTAAGTCACCTGATTCACGAGCCCTTTGTATTACATTAACAAAGGCACGAGGGGTTGGTTGCACTCGATTGGGAAACCGATTCGCGTAAATCCGTGATGCATCCGGGAGCATTTTGTAAAGACTGCCCCCCCGTAAATAAGAATCATGTCCACAAGTTCAGCATTTTCGTAAACATGTGCCATTTTTGATTTCGTTTGAACCACGCAACACACTACTATTCACTTACGCGTTATCGACTGACGAAAAACATCGTGATAAACGTTTCAAATTCTTTCGCTTTTTTGTTTCCGATGCGATGAACCGGTCAGGCGGATTATATCCGTTGTCGCCAAACACGAGCATATAATAGGCAGGGCGGTACTCAAACTTCCAAAGGGCTATAACTTTGTTACTTTAATTTTACCAGAAAAATGGTAAAGGAAAAAAGCATTTCTTTTGATCAGATCTACTCACTGTTAAAATAAATGACTCAACTTCGAAGTCACCCTGTATATGTGTATATATGTATGTGTGTATATATATATATGTATATATATATGTGTGTGTACATGTGTATATATGGTACCATTTTGTTTTGATTTCCTGTGATTGGGTGTATACCTGTTGGAAATATATATATTATTATTATTATTATTATATATTATTATTATTATTATTATTATTATCTTCAAGATCCTACTGAGGCTTTCCAAGTGCATCTAGATCGCTTTCTTTGACGTTTACCTCGAACAGTGTAACAAAGTAGTAATTGAAACTAATTACCAAATACACGATGTAGTACTTTCTTCACATCCTTGTTATGCTTTTTCGCTGCTAATTTACCGCACAACCTTATTACAAGGGTATTCCCGAGAAGTAGAGTCTCGACGTTCAGAACACTTACAGAAAATCTCCTGTCTCAAAAAAATATCAAATCAAGTCTAGTGTACACAGTAGATCTAAAAACCTCAATTAGACCTTAAAGATGCTTTTATCAAAAAAATCGGGATTGCAACCCCCTAATGGGAGGGTGCTGAATATATGGATAGAAATTCTTCGTAGCTATATATTTGACTTCAAAATCATAAACCGATATGTTCGAGGAGTTTTCATGAATATGCAAAATAATTGAAGTAACCAGCTCATTTAATTCGATTGACCCCCTTCTATTAAAGTTTGTTATGTGATACAGAAGTAAAATAATTCGTATTCCATAATTAATGAATCCAACTTACAAGGCGCACTTACATGTTACACGATGGCTGGTCTCTGCTGTTCGTTCTCTTGTTTGTACCGATGTTCTGATGTGAACCTACAACAAAATCACTCATTCTATGCCAATCATCCTTTAGATCAATTATTAAAAAATGACCTTTTTAATAGTTTTCAGATTATTGAAATGGGAAATAATGTGTAGAGCTACTCCGTTTCAATCAAATAGAGCAAGTAACACCAACTATAAATTATCAAGGAACTTGACCACCATATCCCAATAACATCGATTCAACTGATTGTAAGCCCATTGGCTCACACGTTCTTCAACTCTGTCAGCTACAAGACCTTGCGTTGATTCATTCCTTTTCAAAAGACCTTGTAAATCAATTCTTCTATATAGAGTGTCCCAGAATAGCATCTCAACCTCTGGTAGGCACATACAACGCAAAAATTATATAGGTATTATATAGATTTGCGTAACATGGGTGCCTAATTGAATCAAAAAATATTTCATAAATCACCTAGTTTAGCTACAAAAACCTACTTTTTTGTTTGTTACTGAGAGTAAATCTTGCTATTAGATAGCAAATGTGACTAATCAGAACCCGTTTTTGAAGTTATGGGCTAGAATATATCCGGTTTCTTCTAAAATATCTCTTTAACTAGCGCAAAAATATATGTTTTGTATAATGATAATCCTCATTTTAAATATAGGAATTCCTGGTAGCTACATTACCTAATTTTATCTTCATAGGTTTGTATCAGGTCAGTCGCACTAGATCAGTAATTTTTGTCCTTATACAAAATTCTTCTTAACAAATACTTTGAACCCATGCATAAAATTATAGAATGCTTATTATTTAATAAACAACGAGTGAATTTTTAATTTACCTTACCGTGCGAAAAACCCTGTTCCTTTTCAACTACTTTAATGCTCAACACGTGTTATACGACTAAGCTACCTCAAACCATACCTTATCGACTAGGCGATGAGCTTGCACAGGAGACAGCGCCATTCTATACGTTATGGCATCAGCATCATCATTACTTTCAGAAACCCTCGTAAAATGAAACACGAAACGTCATTTTCTCCGTACAATATGCGAGTATTAACATACAAGTGTCTGTTATTCCAACTTACGGTAATTGATTACTACTATTTACTTCCTTTTAATTCAATTAAAAGTGCCGAAATGGAGTGGACCAATCAAACGCTTATTTATCAAATGTGCCCCCTCTTGATCCTCACGACTGTTCTTTTAGTAAATCGATATGGCAGCCACTGGTCAGCTGTTCTGATTTGAACTATAATAAAGACTGTTTCCTGTATTTTCCCAATGAAAGATGCACACGTTACATGTACCGTGGAATATCTTCATGTGTTTCATAAATATCGCCAATCACAGCCTAACCGAAGGACAAATTATATTAGAGAGTAATTTAATGTACATGTGGATGCATTATTGAAAATATTTCCTTTTACTTCTTATGCCACTGGTATTACGAAAAACTATGTCACATATTTCCGTCGGTCTGTCTGTCCGCTAATCCTTGACCCCGCTGTAACTTTGAAAGTACCTGTCAGATTTTGATGAAATTACCACACAAGGTTATTAGTATTTCAAGGACGGTAATCCTCTAAAGTTTTTGAAAATCGATCTAATGGCGGCCGAGCTACAGACAAAAACGTGAAAAAACGAGATTCCCTCAAACTTTGTATTTTGGCGTTTTGAAAGAAAATTTGGGGTGAAAAGTTGGGAGGTTGTGTATTGTAGCGCGTGACGCAGGGTATATCTCACATTTTTGATATTGGCATAATTTTCCGCCTCCAGATGCGGTAATTCACCTACGAGCCCCTTCCCACTTCAGTTGGCTCAACTATTGAAATCTTAGTTTTTTTCTTATCAAACACAAATAATAAAAATGTAGCAGGGTGTTATAGGTTTAAAATATTAACAATGAATATCTTGATAATATATAGTAGAAAACACCAACTTTATCAAATTTGCAGCATAAAAATAACACATGTTGCAATTACAGCATACCAACCTATTTTCATTTCAATACAAAATAAGTCTATAACGCATAGGTGGCTGTAAAAAATAAAAGCCATGACAATTGTTTTTATTAATCACAGCTGTCAGAATACGTTTAAAATAGTTTTGGGTAGTTAAGGTTTTCAAAATGGGTAGAGGAAAGGTTATTAGTGAGAAAATTCGGTTACTGATAATTAAATCTTTTAATTCTGGAAAATCAAACTCAGAAATTGCAACTTTGTTAGACTTATCGCGGTACAGTGTAAGAAATATTGTTAGAAGATATAACGTAACTGGCTCAGTTAATATTAAGCCACGATATGTGAAAAAAAGTAGGTAATACAGGTAGGTAAAAAACAGGCATGCCAATTATTTACGATTAAGTGCTCTGTGGAGTGATGCTGTTGGAAGGAGAATTTCGAGGTCCACAACTCATAGAGGCCCACAAACTGGGATTTAGCACTTGCAAGGGAAGTTTTCTTTTGAAAAAAAGTGAAGTAAAAACCATAAAGTTGCACAACTTGTTTATAGGCCAAAGCAAAGCCACTGTTAACTGCACTGCAAAATAAAAATCGGCTTAGATGGGCTAAAGAACATAAACAATGGACACCTCAACAATGGTGTGCAATACAATGGAGTGATGAGGCCCGATTCGAGGCTTGTGTTGGTGACAGTCGCAGTAGAGTTATTCGCAAAAAAATGAAGCATTCCATGTTGACTGTTTGAAGAGAAAAGTGAAATTTCCAGCATCCATTATGGTCTGGGGCAGTATGTCATCAAAAGGAGTAGGAAAACTTCATTTTATTGATGGAAATGTGGATACAAACAAATATTTGGCAATTTTAGAAGAATCGCTTTTACCAGTGATGGAAGAATGTTTGACATCCGGCCAAGATTTTGTGATTCAGCAAGATGGTGCAGCGTGCCATACCTCACCGAACTGAGACAAAAGCTTCAAGAAATATCGGATTGTTTTACACCAAATTTTTGCCAAAGCTTGATTAACACTATGCCCAAAAGAATTTCAGCCGTACTAAAAAATAAAGGTGATGTTACCCAATGGTAATTTTTCAATTGTTGCTTTGTTAACTTCGCGCATTTATTCGCACATTGTTTATTTGTGCACATGTCATGTTTAGTTTATAAAGGCATGTTTTGGTACAAATCTTGAAGTGGGCCAACTGAAGTGGGAAGGGGCTCGTACTAAGACATATTTCACTCATCGTAGATTCTCCCGTACATTTACCTTGAAACTTGGAATGATAAAATTATATTTAATATTTGAGACCCTGGCGTGTCGCTTACACGTGCTTCGCGGTCCATCCGATGTATGTGTGTAGCAGTAGGCCACGGCTGCTCGACTACCGTGGATGTTCCATCGATGCGAGATGTAGTCATAATTTCGATCATGTACGCCCGCAGGAATAATTGTTCTCAGAGTAAAGGGAGTGCCATCGATTAGCAAAAGATAGCTTTGTTGTATATAGAAAATCATGGCAAATATGCAAATTTTAAATGTGTAGGCCTGTCGGACTAACTTGATCCATTAATTTCTTTTATTATACATGTTCGTAGTTAACTTTTCTCTTATCGAGGCTAACCTATACCGAACATAATCCTTACGTAGATACTGATGCCGTAGTGTACTCAGAACGTCGCTGTCGTCCTCGATGTTTTGTTTCCATCACAGCTGCATATTATGTGTTTCTTTATGTCGTGCAGAGGCCATCTGGCTAAGCACAGTTGAAGACCTAGACAGCCCGACATGTTGCAAATTCAGAAAGATGTAAGCAAACTCGAATTTTTGGAGAGAAGTAGGTACTTCAGATTTCTTACCAAATGAATAGTGATTATTTTTTCAATTTCGTTTTTACGTTTTGGATTTTTATTGCCGCAAATTAGCTGTGTCCTAGCGGACGTATTAGATGACTCCGGAAAGGAAAGTTCCAACTACCTATATGTATCTGCCCTTAGAATGAATGAAATACGAGACCGCGTCGAAGGTAACGAAAATGGTAGATAAACCATTGCGGGCTAGTCGCTGCTGGTAATATGTCTAGTTTGCAACGCCGTTAGATAAGTGGGGGCTGAGAACTAAATGTTCATGTTCGTAGTTAAGTTTATTTTTTTCTCCAATTAACTGAGATGCGTGGGAAGTGCAGAGCAAACCTACTCGACTCCAATTTTCCCTTTTGCCTGGAGTCTTTTGTTGGAGAAATGAATTATTTTTCTTCGCACAAGCAGAAATTGTTAGCAGATTATATATATCTTTGGTCAAGTAACCTCGCCTCTAGCAGCTCGATAGACATTCACGTTAGTGCCGATCATCTCGAAACCCACACAAAACAGAGAACTGCTGATGTGCATCTCATTATAACGCCGTTCAAGCGGCCACTCTAATTGATGGGTGTTTCATTACCCTTAGAATCCGAAATTAATACATTTTTTGAAAAAAAAAAAACACTGAATCCCGCATAATGATAGGGAAAGTGTCGGCGCTTGATAAAAAATTCAGACGTCGAACCCTTCAAAGGTATGGTAATGCATGCAAAGCGATGCCAGTAGAAATATTATTTTAATAAACATGAGAAGAGTGGAATGGGTAGTTTCTTGGTTTTATTTTTTATTTACTGGAGTTTTCAACGGCGACGACTTGGGCGACGACATGTAGGCGCCATCAACTGACAAGGCGATCGTTTCCTCAACCTGGGCCAGTATTGCTAATGGCCGTGGCTTACTTATTGCCTTTAGCACAACAGACTATTTTACATAAAAATGTGATCACGTTTTCCTCTTGGTTATGTCTAAGTGTAACAAAAAAATCACTCAGATAAGATAGTTTTTAATGGGTGTTTGTGGGGGTCTTTGTTACTAAGTATCAGTAAGAAACAATGTTTAAAAACCATACCCACGAAATTGAAATGTTTTCTGTGACTAACATGGGAGCGCAATTAATTCAGTAAATTTGTTAAGGGCTGTTACTTCAGGAAAGTGACGTTTCCATATTACGGAAAATAAAATTGTGTATTGTTTTGACACATATCCCTTAGTAAAACGGGTTCTAAAAGCCACAAAAGCATATTTGGCATCCACACATCATTGTTTGAAAATAAAGCTAGATCATGGAATCATGTAATTCTTTTTATAACCACGAAATGATTCTTATCATTTTAGTGATTTTAATGCTCTTTGCTGTTAATAAAAATGTGTGCCCATTATACAGGGTGGTCCATAAGTCCTTTGAAATTTCAAATTTGAATAAAATTTAACGGGTGAGCGTGAGCGGCGCGGGCGAGGTGGGGGCAGTATCTTCAGTGTCTGGGAATTCAGTAGCCATGGAGTGTTTCACTGGAGCGGATCGTGCTTTTTGTGTGTGCGCGTTTTATCAAAATAATGATTCGGCAACCATTGCGCGGCGTAAATATCGAGAATACCACAATTTACACAATTTTACAAAGTGTCCAACAGCTCAAACGATTAAGAACTGGGTTGCTAAGTTCGAAGAGACTGGTTCGACGTTAGATGAATAGCGGTGAGGTCGACCAAGGACAACTCGTATTGAAGAAAACATGAACATTGTGGCACAGTCTGTTCGTCAAAATCCTACCCAGTCTACTCGTAAGCGTTCCAGTGCACTAAACGTAACCAGAACATCTTTACAGCAGATTTTAAGGAAAGATTTACGTCTGCACGCTTACAAAATTCAGTTAGTGCAGGAATTAAAAGATAATGACGCTATTCAGAGACTAAACTTTGCGAATGAAATGTTGAATCGATTTTCTTCGCTCAATAATGTGTTGTTCTCGGACGAGGCTCACTTCCATTTAAACGGGCATGTAAATAAACAAAATTGCCGTTATTGGAGCCCCGAAAATCCAAGGCGTAAGCATCAGAAGCCCTTACACAGCCCTAAAGTTACAGTTTGGGCTGCTATGTCAGCGCATGGCATCGTAGGCCCTTATTTTTTTGAGGACGACAGAGGTCGCGCATTAACTGTTACTTCGGAGCGGTATGTAGCAATGATAGAAGAGTTTTTGACAACAGCGTTGCAGAATTTTCCAGACACCACTCCGCGATCAGTTGATGTCCTGAAAGAAAATATCCGAAGAGAAATGGCAAGCATTACAGTGTTGACTTGCCCCGCAGTCATCGACAATTTTAGACGTCGTTTATATGAGTGCCGTGATCGTAATGGATTGCATTTAGACGATGTGATTTTTAAAACATAATTCCCATTCAATAAAGATGATAACAAAATATAATAATTCTTCATAATGTAACTAGTTTGGTTTTATTCCTTTTTTCCCAGCTCAAAGGACTTATGGGCCACCCTGTACACTAACAAGCCTGTGAAAATGTGCACCGATGAGGGAAATAAGTGGGACATATGCCCCCCCTGCCATCTGATTGATAAGTAAAATATGCCTAATACAGCATATGTTTCTTAAGCAACGAGAGGTGTGTGTTTTTATTTTTGTTTACAAAACATCTGTGAAAATTAGGTACCTCGATAGGTCTTAATTTTGAAAATGGACCGCTCGCTCTTATCAAGATACTCAGGCCTATAGAGATACTGTATATTTTTAAAAATACAAAGAATATCAATGCAGTAACTAAAAAGAGTAAAAAATTGATTGGGTTATAAAAACTAAACTGAGGACACCTCAAATGTCAAAATCCATCAAGCTGTTTAAGCTGTAGCCTTATAAAATATACCTAGTGCTACTCGCACTTTCAAGACAAATCTAGAGAATCTAGTATGATTGACCGACAGTTGAAAATTCGCGCCAGAAGGGCGCAATATAATAACTAAAAAAAATTGCAATTCTGTTAATGAAATTTTGTTTTGCTCTCGTCTGAGGGCAAACTTGTGTAAAATATTGCCCTCTTGTAAAAACGGTGGTCAGAACCAAAACGATGGCTTTCTTCTCACGTGACATAACTTGAGTATGTTAAGTCTTGTCTTTTATTGCTTCTTTTATTGCGTTCTTTTATTTCTACACCGATGGCAGCAGAACTCAGAACTGATGGATTCCATCAGACTTTTCCACTGAATAAAAGAAAGCACCAAATATCCAATGTCGCTTCCTCAAGCCGTTTAAGATGTAGCTCGTGAATTATAAGATCAAGATTGTTTTTTAATAAAAGTAAATTAAACGAAACCCTTGAAATCTTCTATATGGGCACCCGTGTTTGTGAATAAATATTTCATGGAATCAAATAGTTTCTTGTTGCCTTATTTTAAATTTCAATTTTAATCAACCACCTTTCACTAAAACGCATCAGAGCTTGCGTCTAATATCAATATCACTTCTTTATTTTTCCTGCCCCACTAAATTACTTTTACACTGCCTAAATCATATACTTCTAATTAAGATTATAGGGCATTTGTTCCTTCTGCAGGTTGCTGTTACTGCATCAAACTCGGGGTGGATTTCACAATTTAACAAACCATTATTCTGCACCAATAGGGTACGAGTACGAAACAGTCTGTTAAAAATACCCAATCAGCCTCAAGATCTCTCCGTCCAATTTTTGGCAGCAAATAGCATCAAAGTACTCTAAACAAAACACTGTAAAATATGAAGTAACAGTTTGCTACTGAAATGTGTTCAGTTTATTAAATATTATGAAATTATATAAAACTGAGCCAAAATTTTTACAAAATGTCTGAGTAAAAGCCGTTTTTTTTCAGTTTAGCTGAAGGTTTCTCTATGTTTATTGCAACTTTTGTAATTCATATATGATTATATCACCTACCGTATGCTTATAGTTTATCCTACATTAGCAAACTTGCACTTCCAAACCTTATATGAAAAAGCTTTTTCACTCAAATTCTTGTTAGGTCTCGCGTTTCAACACATTCATACACTTCTTTCCAGTTCCTTAACGATATTTTAACACCACTGGTCCGAAACTGTTCAACATTTTCAACATTCAAATACCTACAATTGCAGTTGCAGTTTTTTGTTTTGATTTCAGTGTATATCAGTCGCACCATCGGTGATGTTACATGGTACACTCAACATAACCACGTATTTGGGGGTTAGTGCAAATTTAACGTGACTCCGACAGTGTAATATATAATTCTGCACAAAAAAAATCTTGGAGGTAGCACTTTTTATACGAAAATTTGTTGTTAAAAGATTCTATTTTTCACAAATAACAAAATAAGTGACCACAAAACATAGGTAGATACAGTGACGTTGGAGAAGGAGAATAGACCAAAGAAGATCGGCATTGACATTTGAAATTAGTGTCTCATAATGTTAGTGATGGGAGAATACATTTGCGATCAATGGAATATATTGAACGGTTAAAAAATATGATTTGAATCGTTTTTACGTTATCTCGACTAAAAGACTGGAATGTCTGCCCTGTTTCTGTATTTATATTTTTTGTGGTATTGTTGCATAAAGTAGTTTGTTTACGAACACTAGTTCCTAGAACTGAACGCAACTTAATGAAACGAACTAGAAAGCACATCACTATTTCAAGTAATCCAAGAATGGACAAATTGTCATTTCATCACACTAGTGATGGGAGAATCGAAAGCCTGAGGTTCACTTTTCTTCTGTGGCTCAGAGATATAGTGTTTTCTTCTGATAAAACCTTTGATCCTAAATTTGCTCCCAAAACAACATTAAGCAACTCTCATGTCGTGTCGCGTGCAGTAATCTGTCAATGAAGCATATTTTTGGTTGTTTGTCCTTTTCCGTGTTACTATGATGAATCATAAAAAAAATAATAGTAAACCACGAGCAAACAGCATGGCTGCATTCAAAGGTGGAAAACGAAGCAGAAGACAGTAGACAATACCAGCTCGAGTTGCTTCAAGTTCTGTATGTTTCTACAATGACTGAAAAACTAGTTCAAAATGGGTACCAAAAAAACATGAATAGATATATAAATTGGTTCTGTTATAAGAATTTGGAATACGCACCAGTCCAACACTGGCTTCACTGAAAGAAAACGCGATTGAATAGCTTGGTAATATTTAACAGTTTAGACCACACAAGGCTGATTTCAGTAGCTTCTATTTTGGGCACTTTCTCAGTTATAATCTCATCTCACTTCATGTTGCCCCACATGTCAGAGATTTTCCACTTTCCTCCGCACCCCTGGAGCCAGCGGTTCTCGATACTTGCTTCCGAAAGATTTTTGACTCGCCTGACTGTTGGCCATGTGTATATATTTTCTGAAGATTTTAAAATACTTCAAAGATTTTTCAGACCTTTAGATGTTCTAGAAATTCATCGATATCAATGAAACATTTTCATACTACACTTAAACCTGATTTCGACACATGTTTCATGCGTGTCAGATGGAATTCTTATTTGACTGTTCGTTAGTTCCTTTTGGTACCTGAGAAAAATCACTTTCCCCACTTGCAGTGTGCTGAGTCATTCAGTTATTTTCGTGCACTGATCAGTATGAATTAAATGTCCCACCACTATCCTAGTTGCGACTGAGTGATGTGTCATCTGGACAAAACAACACTGTTGCCAGACTTAACGATTTTTGTATGCTATAGCGATTTTTTTTCTCCACTTGTCCGCTGGCGATTTCCAGCAACATTTTCGGGTACTTTGGAAATTCCATTAAAGTTCGCCTTTTTCACACATAAAGTCTCAAGTAGTGATTATGCTGCGCTATCTCCCCAGCCAACATACACTGGAAGTAGGAAGCTTTTACTGTAGTGTAGTGCGCGGCGGCATCATGGAAGAGAACTATGAGGAGCAAATCCCGTTGATGTAGCGGTAGAAGAGAACTTGATCGCCGACGGCCGCTGGTGTGAAAGAGTCCCGAGACTGTTTGTTAGAGGAGAGTCATCGATCAGTCGGACAGCCCTCCTCTGCACAACATCGAGCATAGATAATATTGTCGGGGCAGCGGCATCCCCAAACGTGTGAGCAATACTCGAGGCTAGACCTTTTATGGGCCTTGTACAGAGTGAGAAGATCATGCAGAAGTACATCTTAGCCCTAGACAAATAGCCTAGCTTTTTCCCAGCAGCTGCCGCTACTGACAAATTGTGTTCGTGGAGATCTGGGCTACGACCAGCCGAAATGAACTGCTCTTTGGCAGAACCCGGCCATCCATCGGAACCGTATGGGCGCTAGGACGCTTTTTGTTCATCACGGTACAGTACTGTGTTTTAGAAGCATTACACTGCACAAGATTGTTGCGTCCCCAAGCTGTGATAACCTCCAGGTCTCTCGTCAGAGAGGAAGTCGTCGCCAATCTTCTTTTTTCTAGCTCAGCTGCAGCTTGTCACTGTGAATTCCTGCATGTAGAGTGCTGTCGTCAGCGAAGCTGTGGATTGGGTTGATCGTGCGGGAAATGAGGTCGTTGATATGCAAGAAGAACCGTGTCGGAGCCAAGGCCAATCCCGTGGGAACACCCGCGTTGACCTTGCTGGATGAAGAGGAGATCCCGTCAATTACGACAGATACCTTGCGGCCAGAGAGAAAGTCAGCCACTCATCTGAAAAGCTTTTCTGAGAGGTCATGGGATGGAAGTTTGCATAAGGCGGCAGCGTGCCACAGCTGATTTAACACTTTCGTGATATCAAGACCAACGATATAAGCCTCACCGTAATACTGGATTAGCTCACTCCACAATTGCGTGACGTAAGCTAGGAGGTCCCTTGTGGATCGCTGGTGTCGGAAACCATACTGCCTGTCGCTAATCAAGTTCGATGTAGTCCAGAAACTCGCGATTTATGCACCTCTCATCACCTTACTTATAACAGAAAGCAGAACTATAGGCCTTTAGCTGTAAGTGTCGATTTTAAATCCTTTTTTTTTGGGATGGGTTAGACATGAGCAAATTTACAGTTTTCTGGATTCATAAGATATCTGGAAGAGACGCGAAAGAGCTGGAGCAAGCTCCGCTGCACACCCCTTCAGTACAATCAAGTCCTGACCAGAAGCTTTGTTGGGGGTCGTCCATGGAGCCATGGAGGAGTTGGAAGCAAAGATCTTGGCAAGCCTTAGCCTTTGAGTCGGATACAATCGTTCCATCCTAACACGTAAGTGATGGAAGGCTACTGTGTGAGAAGTTCTTTTCAATCTGCTTGGCCAGCGTCCAGAAAGACCGACTGCCATTTGGCATCATTTTCAAAGAAATTTGTGAAGTTAGCGAGTTTCACATAATACGTTGTTATCAGACATGCCCAAATTATCTCAGTTGCTGCCGTGATATTCATCCCAACCACTATATTCCCACTGCTAGGCGACCTGTAAGTTAAATTTGTGTTGATAGGGCAGTGGATTAAGTATAAATCAAATGTCACAGTTTTTGTGCACTGATTGCAATGGTTGGATGATACCAAAAATATTTACATAAATCCGCTGTATGTAGGTATATCAGAGCTTTCTTATATTTGTTCATCAATTTGCTGATTCAGCACATCTGCCAAAGATGATCATAATCAGGATAGTAAACTATGACGAAGGTCCACTGGTGGTGTTCACACTTTTCAAATATTCTTCAAGAAGTGATGTCAGTCTAGCTACAACTATCATAATTACTATGTTTGTATTCCTACTTTAAATTCAAAACCAGCAAATGTAAAAGATTCATTTCGCACCCTCCACCACGGGACGTGATCGTCGTTAGACTTGGCAACCCTGCGAGTGACAGACAGATATCCCCGCAAGTCAAAAAGGCAATCAAACCAGAAATGTTTCTGATTATTTTTATGATTTTTAGACTTAAAAGACGTTATTTGCGAGAAATTTTTCATAATTTTTTAGTAATTGCAGTATGCATCACGGAGATGTAGGGATTGACAGGTCTTATACATATCATCTGTATTTTAGGATGGAGAGGACATAATGTTTTTATTGCTTTGAAGAAATTCATTAACCCATAAATTAACAAATGATTACTATTATGATGTAAAGGAAGATAAGGAATTGGTTGGAGTGTACTTTATATTCTATTTTCTTGCAAAATATAGACAGATGCACACTATTCAACAGGTATGTAGCTATAATGATGACATATAAACACTCAGTATATTGAACTTAACAAATTCGAGATTGCCATGAATTAACAAACGTCCAAACCTGCTGTTAAACTTCACAGCTAGAAAATCGACCTATTATTTGCCGCATTCCCGTGGGATTTGTGGTTAACTGATTGTTAAATGTAAATTTATAAGAGAATTCAAAAAACATGAAAGTTGTTCTGTTTTCTCTGTTCAAAAGCATCATGTTGGAATCAAAAAGTGATCTTGTTTATAATACAGTCGAATTTTCACGATTTTATTCAATAGTTTAATAGAAATCACTGATATTCAGATACCTTTAACAACTTCCGTCAAATCGCATTTCGATAAGGTATTTTTCCATTGCTCCAAGGGACGGTTAAATATTAATGTTGGTGAAATTGGCCCTTAATGTAGCTTTTACTTTCTTTCCATCAGCCAGTTTGCATTTTTAGACTGTCCAGTTGTCATCGGTTCATCTTTATTTATTGTTTCTGATACCACGAATTTCTGGGAAAATATTGTTTATTGCTGGCTTCCACATATTCGTTACTAAAAATGTGTGCCTCCATGCTTTGTAACATTCTGTGGAAGCTTTGAAAGGTTTCGGCATTGAGCACCAGATAAATAGAACACAAGTAACCTCTACCATCTACTGTTGCATTCTTAAAAGCATCAACCTCTGATGCTGCTCCCAATTCTTTCGGCAGGTTAAGGTTTTCATTTTCAACTTGTGTTACGGTGAAAATAATATTTCGTTAGCTTTACGTAGATTCACAGCCTAACATAATGCATAAGCAAATTATAATACTATGTATAAGTTGTGTGAGATATTTTCACCAGTGTTCCCCACATAATGACTAGATTTGCTTAGTTTTAGTGTTGATGGTGGCTACATTCAAAATAAAATGTTCTACAAAAATGACCTTACCTAAATACCTATAGATGAAGAATAGATTTCTGGATAGTTTGACATATACATTCGTGGCAACAGACTAACGAAGCGTATCTACCCCTTGGCAAAATTTATCCGGATGCCCATAGAGTCAGGTAGGAAACGCGCCATACAGTTGGAAACGTGAAGATCAAAGAGACCGACAGTGGCTATCTCACTATACAGGTTGTTACAATATGTTTTTCTCACAAACTAATTTCTCTCAAGTATTTTCAATAAAACCCTTGGTAATTGCTGTCATATCAATCTAAATATTATATCAGATTTGATCCACGGGTCAAGCAGGGAGCAGATCCTTGTTTTCGTTCATATTTTCTAACTAGTAGCCGGTTTACGGGGTTAATAAAAAAAAAGTTTTTGTAGTTATATCAACTGATTTATGAAGAATTTCTTGATTTAATAAGGGGATTAGGGACTCATCTTACACAAGTTGTTCAATTTTTCGCTAGTTTAAGAGATATTTTAGGAGATATCGGCATATCCTTTAAATCCATTACTACAAAAACACGTTCTAATTTATGAAGTAGTAGATTTTAATATTGACCCGCGGGAATCAAAATTTGGGAATTTGGCATACATTGGACCAATAAAAAGGAGTCTCTGATGTAATCGATCTAATGAATTAGGTCGATTTCTTGTAAAATGCCTCTGCAGATGTCATCAAATAGTATCTGAACGGAGCAAAGTCGACCCAGCTGGTTGGGAAGATAACGAATCTGCTGAGTGAACACAAACTGACAATTAGTGATCCAGATCCAAGACAGCAACTGCGTGATGATCATGACCAGTACCGATAAAAAGCAAAAGTTAAGGGGGTCCGCCTGAAACGATACAATGACGAAACGGAGCGTAAAACGCAAAATAGCTGCTTTCAAAAGAACCAAAGGGTATTCTATAGTTCTTTGTTAACTGGAGCCAACACTAGTCACGAGACTGTCCATAACGAAATATTCCAAGTTTACTGGGAAAATGTTTGGGATACGAATGCATCTTATAACAACAATGCTATCTGGATGCCTGACATTGAAAGTGAGACAGAGAGGATCAACAACATGGATGAGCTAGCTATAACAGCACAGGACGTTAAGGAGGGTATCAGTGTAGCACATAACTGGAAATCACCAAGCCCAGATAAGATGCGCAATTTCTGGCTAAAGAAACCTCACGCTGTCCACGAACCCCTCGCTAAATAAAGCCTATATGAACGCTTTAGTGAACCCTGCATCCTTCTCAGATTACTTAGCAGAGGGTGCCACGTACTTGATATATAAAAAAGGCGATGCATGCGCTCCAAACAACTATAGGCCAATAAGATGCCTTCCCACGATGTATAAGTTAATAACATCGATAATGAACCACAAAATATATTATCTCTGTGAAGCCAACAAGGTCTTCACATTCGAACAGCGAGGCAGTATTAAAAAGTCCAGTGGGTGTAAAGAGCAATTAAGATTAGACGCTATTTATGCTAAGCATGCACAAATCAAACAGAGAAACCTGCTCAACTGCTACACTGATTACAAAAAAGAGTTTGATTATGTACCACACAATTGGCACAAGTGCTGGAAATCTATAAGGTAAGCCCCCTGATTCGTGGGTTCCTAACTGTCTCCATGGACTGGACAAGTATGCCGTGTTTCACATACAGAAGGGAATGGTAGAACCCGGAGGCGAAAAAATATATGAAATCGAGGCTCTGGATCCGGAGGACTACAACAGGTATCTTGGACTACAGCAAAGTGTTGGACTCGACCACACAGCTCTAAAGGCAGAAGTACGGAAAAGTATATAATAATAATAATAATAATAATAATAATAATAATAATAATAATACTTATTTACTCTAAAATACAGGGAACATGAAACGAGTAAATAAATATAATATATCCATAGGAGGACAACGCATGTGCATGGATCATATGTATGTTGAATTGCAAAATTAATAAAATAGAGAGAAAAAAGAAATTATTGGTAAGAATGGTAGAGCATTTATTGTGTAATATTTGAGATTATTTTATTAATTTGATTTCTCCCAATCGTGTTAATAAATTTTTTTAATTTTTTTTGAAGCCTAATGTATTGCGTAATTGTTTTAAATTATTTGGTAAATGTTCGTACAATTTTGGAGCTATATACAGGTGACATCGTTTCATTAGGGATTTGTTTGGTTTAGGAACATTTTTTGCGCGTAATTTATATCTGGTTTTATGATTATGTTTAATTATGTCGTGTTCACTAATAGTTTTGTGATAATGAGTGATGGTATGTAAGAAGTAAAGTTGTTTAGTATCATATACTTGTGCATCATTATATAAGTCATTAGTTGGGTATAATTTTGATTTGCCTAACATTGATTTTAAAATTCTTCTTTGAAGTAGATCTAAATCGTTAAAGTATGTCGTGCATGCAGCACCCCACACTACTATACCATATGTTATGTGTGGCTCGACTAAAGCTTGATATATTATTCGTAGATAATATTCAGTTAATATACCGGTTAGAAATTTTATTTTATATGCTATGAATCTAATTTTCTTTAGTATGTGAGAAATATGTACATCCCATCTCAAGTGGGGATCTAGATAAATTCCTAAATATTTTGTATCATTAACTCTATTGATTTTTATATTTTTATCATTTACTTTAAACCGAAGGTGGTTATATTTTGATAGATGATTAGATAGTGATGAAAATGGTAAAAAATGAGTTTTAGTAAAGTTAATTGTTAATTTTCGGTTATTAAACCACTGAATAATTTTGCAAAATAATATCTTTTAAGTCGTTCCAATCCTTACCTTTATAGAGTATAGCAGTATCGTCTGCAAAACTGACTATTTTACCAGTACTGTTAATTTTGAATATATCGTTTAAATAAATATTGAATAACAGAGGACCCAAAATTGTACCTTGTGGAACACCACATTTAACAAACATTTCTTTACTATACGAGCTTAATAATTTTACTGATTGCGGTCGATTTGATAAATAATTTTCCATTAAAGTATACATCTTTCCACGAAAACCTATTCTTTCTAAGATTTCCAAAAGTATATTGTGGTTAACTGTGTCAAACGCTTTTTGTAAGTCCACAAATACGCATATCGATGGTACTTTTCCATCTATATTTTGGGTTATTTCATCTACTATACTTAATACCCCATCTGTTGTAGATTTGCCCGCTATAAAACCATATTGATTTGAATTTAGAATTTTGAATTTATTAAGAAAATTAATCATTTTATTAAGGAGTAATTACTCAAAAACTTTAGCTAAACTTGATATAAGTGAAATAGGTCGATAGTTAGTGACGTCCGTATTATCATTAGATTTATAGATAGGTATGATGATTGCTGTCTTGAAAGCTGATGGAAATACTCCAGATTGGAAGGATTTGTTAATGATATAAGCAAGTGGTTCTGTTATTTGTTTGGCCAGTATCTTTAGATGTTCAGCTCTAATTTCGTCAACTCCAGGGCTTTTTTTATTTTTTAGAGTCATAATGGCATTGAAAACATCCTGATAGTCTACTTCAGTTAATACAAATGAATTATTCAGTCTTGTTTCATGCAGATGGATATCAGCATTTTGTTTGATATTATTTGCTAAGTTTCCTCCTATATTCGTGAAAAATTCTATGAACTCATCACATATTTGCTGAATATTGTCTGTTTTCTGTCCTGTTTTTGTTTTTATTTCATTAATATTGTTTTTTGAATAGGATGACTTATTGAATATATCATTGACAGTGGACCATAGGTTGTTTTATATAGTAATTTTTTTTGCTTTTCTCAAAAGTTCTATAAATTTGTTTTTATACTGATTATAATGATCTATATTTTCTTTCGTGGGTAAATATTTCATGATTTTATACAGTCTTTCTTTTTCGTTTGCAGATTTTATTAGTCCTTTGGTCATCCAATCATTTCTGCTTTTTTCCTTGTGACTTATTTTAACCTTATTAGTACTAACTTCAATTACTTTTTGAATTTTGTGTATTAATAAATTTGTAGCTTCGTCTAAAGAATTTGTTAAAAAATTTCGTCCCACGATTCCGTTTGTGCGTTAAATATTAATTTTGAATTGTCAGTGAAATATTTGTATTCAAGGTTTCTTTCATTTTTTGCCCTTGGGCAGTTCTGGTTTTTATTTTGTGAAGATATCAATAATACAGTGGAATAATGATCTGTAATATCGGTTTCATAGATAATAGGCATGTAAGAAAAAATATTGGAAATATCCTTTATAAAGCAGTGATCAATGCAGGTTTTACTGGTGGGTCGTGTTACTTTATTTATGTATGATAAAAAACCATTACTTGATAAAATGTTTAAATATTCTTTCACCATAAAATTTTCCTCTAAAATGTTTATATTGATGTCGCCTATGAATATTTGATTATGAAGGTGATTGTTTTCATTGTTTTTTAATAGTTCATCTATGTCTCTTATAAATGTATGAGGATCTGAAGATGGTGGTCGGTAAACACAAGTAATTTTGACTCTAAGATTTTCAATTTGCATTGTTAGATTGATACCTTTTAGTTTATTGTTGATTGTAAATATGGTATGGTTATAAGGCAGATTGTTTCGTACATACACCATCACTCCATCGTTTTGATTATGGTTACCAAAATTATACAATGTACCCTTCTAAATGAAACAGAGTCACATCGCCCACTTGCCATGTTTCGGATAGAATGATTATATCTATATCACTTTGTATTCTTTTCAAAATTAATTTAAAGTAGTCAAAGTTATGTTTTATACTTCTGATGTTCATATGATAAATTCTAACAGATATTTCAGGATTTTGTAAAAAGAATCTAGCTCGCTAGTATCATGAGCAGTATTAGTACTAATACGTTGAATTTGGAAGTTATTTACATAGTCGTGTGTCATAAATGATGCAATATTCTAAAATTTTGGCTAAAATTTCTTCTTTCTTAAAAAAGGATTTTCAAGTTGTACTGCTGTTGATAATATAGAAAAGTTGGACATTTTTTATCTAATGGTGAGTAGTTGGTACTATAATTTTTGTTATATCTATAGTTTGAAAATTTGCAATTACAACATACAACCGGTTCATGCTTACAACAGTCAGTATCGTGTACATCCTCTTTGCTGCAGTTGGTACAGGTCTTGTTATTGCGGCATTTTTTCTCTGTGTGATTGAAGCGAAGACACTTCTTGCATTGCGCTATTTCGTTATTATCATACACTGGTAAACATTGCCATCCAAGAAGAATTTTTCCATTGTTATCTTCAAATATTGCCCTGAATAATTTGCCAGAAATGTCTGCAAATAATGTGTAACATTTTTTCGATGGGAGATACTTTACATATTTGATTTTGATGTCATCTTTTTCAATAAAATGATTTTGTTGGATAAAATCTAATTCTATGTCTTCTTCATGTGGTTTCTCCGTGCATCTATAATTGACAATTTTGATCTTCGGTCTAAACATTGTAGGTTCTGTGATTTTGTATTCATCTCCTAATTTCTTTTCGAATGCAGTTTTGAGTGTGTTGTGTTGTTCCTCAGCCAGTTTAATTATAATTCCTCCATTTTTAGAATTTCGTATATTTTTTATTTGTATTTTCAAATCCGCAAGGCTAATTTTTTTGTTAAGGTCTTTTCTCGTTTGTTCAGATGTTTGGATACCATTTGGTGTTACAATTATGTTCTTCATTGGGTCTTTCTTGATTGTTGGAGTATCTCGCTTTAGTACTTGGGCATATGATTTCTCTTTAATTTTCTCGATTTCAGTCAATCTTTGATTTATTTTATTTATCACTGTTTCAACGGTACCTTTTTCGTGTATGGCTGATGTCGCTAAATTGTACTGTTCTTGTAGTCTTCCAATTTCATTGCTCAACTGTAGTATTAGTTTATCCTTTTCTTCTAATATTTGTTTTAAGTGTTTATTTTCTTCTAGAATCTTCTGAGTGTCCAAGTTTCCATCAATGTAAACTTCCATTGTATCTGATTTTTCCGTTGAGATCTGGTTTTTAACTTTTTTCTTCGGCATCATGCATATACAAGTATATCAACTCAGCAGCAGCAACACTCAGTATAGCGTGAAGCCACAGTTGAAATATTACTTTTATTGGTCCTGAAGTTGACACAGCTTGACAGTTTCCTTTGGTAGTAAATTTAAAATGGCTGAAAATGGTGCAGAGACTTACTAAATTGCTGATCACCAAGCTAAATTCAAAAAACATGATGACAGCAGTTAACGCCTAGGCAGTTCCAGTATTATCATATCCCTTTGGAATTCTTAAATGAAGTGACACCAACCTAAGCGTCCTTGACCGCCCAACACGAAGGCTACTTACAAGACTTCGTATGCTACACCCCAAGGCTGCAGTTGAAAGATTATATTTGAGTCGCAAAAGTGGCGGAAGGGGACGTCTGAACATCGAGCAAATGTGCAAATGCAAGTAGCATCTCTTCGTAGCTATTTCCACAACCACGAAAATCAAATTGTCAAGGGGATTCTGCGCCATGATAATAATTATACGCTAATGAAGTTTTTCACAACCCAGACACGTCCCAACCAATTATGTAAACGTGTGGTTAGAATCCTTTAAGACTAAGGCTATACATGGAAGATACCTGAATTCTTTGGAGGCAAACAACATCGACAAGAAAGCATCCATTTCAGTGATTCGGAAAGGATATCTTCACACATTCAGGATAAAGTAGTACGCACTCGTAACTATGAGAAGCATATTTTACACCTAAGCGCTATAACCGCTGATTGCAGCTTGCTCTCGGGCGGAGCCTACTTAGGAGGGCTCAACCAAGTAGATACAGAAACTCACCAGGAACTAGCAGTAAAATATAAGATCACCAAGAACAGCACTCCATCCTACAGGCATACATGAAGCCCAGTAACGAAAAATGAGCAAGCTGTTTTGTAGTAAGATAGACCCATTATCACAGACAAATGGGTCGATTTTAACAGACCGGAGATACTGCTGATAGACAAAAAACAACAAAAGGCTATATAGTGGACCTGGCTCTCCCGCTGACGTTTAATCTTTTCTCAACAAAATTTTATAAGATAGATAAGTACGGGAATCTAGCTATTGAACTGAGACGTATCTGGAAACTACAGGAAATTAAAATCATACCATTGGTAGTATCTGTCGAAGGAGTGGTGCCAAACAGACTCTCCACTTAGATAAAGGAATTAAATTTACCACAACATGTTATTAGTATCATGCAGAAAACAGCCAAACTACATATTCTAAGGAAGTTTTTCGCAACAGGATAAAGTGAATTCTTTCCCTAACACGGGTACCGCCAGCGCGGAACGCTGTGCGATAACCGGAAATAATAATTAATATAATAATGTATTTATTTCCATAAGAATGTTGGAATCATGAGCTAAAAATGGTACATTCAAACTTAAAAACAAATTATAATACAGGAAAACCAATAAGTATCACCTACTTAACAAAATCATTTGAATAATATGAAGGACTATTTATAAGAAAACCTCTGAACTTCCTCTTAAAAAGTGCTGGAGATTGGGTAGCTTTTATATGGTCTGTTAACTTGTCATATAATGTAAGTAACATAATTTTGGGACTTTTTGAAGTCAGCGACAGTCTGAGAGCTGCAGTAGTTAGCTGGTAGTCTCAAATGCTGGACAGCTCTTTGAAAATTATAGATTCTTAAATTTTCTTTAACATACAAAGCACAGCTATATCCATCTTTCAATCACGTCTAGCTACTACAATAAGTAAATCGATATTCCAACGGGCTCTACCTCTCCGCATGAGGTGAGATCGCCTAGTGGCGCCCCCTGGAGCGAACTACCGTTTAATTATAATGGGTATTATCCAATAGACAAAAGGTGAGATGATGTTGGCTTCGTTATTATTCCAATGTCGGTTCAGATCGGACCGACAAAAGGTCTTTTATTAGGATGAAGATTATCATAAACTACTCATGGTGGTATCGGCGCAGTTTAATTGTGTTTTTGCGAGACATGGGTTAGAGAGCTGTTGAGTGTATACGTATATTTGCAAGAAGCATTCGAGAGAAAATGTGGAACAAAGGGGATGCCCAGGATCTCAAAGGAGATGGTGGCATTCTTCTAATGATTGTTGTATATCAGAGTGATCTGTAAGAAATTTGTCTACTAGAACACCATACAAAGCAACCTCAATAAAATACTTTTTTTAGCAATCAGCTTACAATACTGAAAAAACTAGCGAATTGTTTGGGGTTGAGAAATTGCTACATGCAAGAAAATAAGGAGGCCTCATATCCAAAATGACTACGTTCCAAACTAAGATATTTGTCAAGTTTCCTGTTTCTCCCAGGTGATAAGACAAGCAATATCTGCTCTAGATCTCCTCAGGGACGACTATGCATTAAGAAATGAGAAAATATAGCCAAAAATCATTTTTATTCGGAATCCCATATAACGTAAACGTCTATTATATGCTAACCGATGCAAAATTCAGCTAAGCAACGCACAACTTTAGGCATTCGAAAACGATGACGTCTTTTGAAACATGTTTTATATCGTAGTACTTACATCGCTTGTGCGTTGGAACTAAATATGTAAGTATCAGTAGTAGTGATAAATACCGTCTATTTATGATGCAACTAAAAGTAAAAAGCATTACCGATAATTCACAATCAATACTTGTTTGTTGAGCAGGCATGGAAAGGTATGTGATGGGTTGGGACAGCTTGAGCTCGGAAAAAGTCTCAAAACAATTAAACCGGTACCCTAAAAACTCATCATAATCCTCTCTCAGTTACAGTATGTGGGCAATGGATTACTTTTGTTACTATCACGTCTTTTATTCGACGTGTAGAGCACCGATACGCTTTTCCCGTACGTTCTTACGTCCATTTTAGCAAACATAGCGTATGTTCTAAAAGTTTTGGCACAAAATCTTTATCGGATTCTGTTTTAATGAAGAAATTTATTTAAAAACTAAGTAGTTATCATAAATTACAACTCAATACTTAACTAAAGTATATTATCGAATTATGTGGAGTCGCCCATTATACCAGACGCAACCCTCTTCGAATATCCCTTATGAGGTTCTTGATCTTGGGCTTCTCAGCCTCTATGATAAACCTTCCTAGACAGTAAATTTCAAAAATCCTCTATTTGGCGATCCTGCGGCAAATTTGGAGAATTATCGTTTTTGGGAACAAAAGGTATTTTGGGTATGTTTTGACTAATGGCTTGATGCTAGGTCAGGCCAAAACATGATATGGTCATCAGCATGATGTTCGTGGACAAATTGAAGCAATTTGGAAAGGCAGTTATCAATGTAGTTCTGACTATTCAAAGCCTCACTCACTCTTCCCACAAAAGGTTGGGATAGAGACCTGTTAGAAATTGCGCACCAGACATTTCGCTTTATGTTTGTATCTAACGTTGTCAGGGCATTCTTCTACGTTGTCTGTATAAAGTCCGTCGTTTCCCTTCAATTCAAAATTACACAAAGTGAAATACTTTTAGAGCATCTGTATTGATGAACCAGTCTCCTTGTTGACATTCCAACCTGATTGTTTGCTCTTCTCATCAAGCTCTCTGACCGCTGTGCAGTAAATGCACGTGGGCTTCCGATTTTTGGGAGATTCAGACATGTTATTCCCTCCGCTATTGTTCGATAAATGATTTTGCGTGAAATATTTTCATTCTGGATTATTCAACATATTTCAGCATTGGGTACTCTCCCAACCACCCTGTAGATACTTTTTCTTGATTCTAGTGTATAGGACATCTTAAAGCGAAAACTTCAAAATAAATAAATATCAACTGACAGTAAAGTAAGTAAACCAACTTTTGTTTCAAATTCAACTTGACATTGTTTTGTGTTTGCTAAAATTAAAGCCCATGAATTTTGTGCCAAAACTTTTAGAGCATTCGTTAATCGTTATATGTCGGTTCAATTTCTTTGGTATCTTTGGTATTGACTGTACGTGAATGTAACGTATGATTTTCAAAATGAATATCTACTATCAAACAAGTTTTATTATGTGTCTTGGCAGTACATTCTTAAGTATCAAGAAGAAACTCAAAAAACAGTACGTAATGCATATTTTCTATATTTCGTATATGCTGAGCTACTATTTGGTTGAAGATTGGCCAAAACGTGCGAAGACAAATACTTGCCTTTTTTAATTGCCACCTAAGACGTATTTTATCTCTGGTAGAAACAAAGATTTCGATCAAAAACTAAATGTCAAAGATCTATTCACGTTAAAATCGTAAGAAGCTGTGATGAAAGATTTTTCAGGTATTCGCAGAGCCAAAGATGCTGTAAGCGATATGTTAAGTGAGTATAAAAGGATAGATTGCCAGAGATCATTTTTTACATTCCCATTTTTCCCTTCAAATCCTGAAACCGTGAGTGATGAACAAGAGAAAAGGTTTGATCAGGACGTATAATGACATGAGAAATGATTTCAAGGTCATTGGGAGATGATAGTATCCAACATGAAAGGAAAGCTAAATATTTCTTTTTTTTATATATAGTACTATATAATTTCTACTCAATATTTATATTTCTTAATTACTGCAAATATAAGGTTATATAAATATATATAAGGTGTCCTGACTTTTCTTTTTAGAAACGTTTGTATTTCTGTGGCTGCCAGGGCTCATTGCTATTCAGGGAATTGAGGCTGCTGATATAACGGCTAAAGCAGCAGCTGCACAACAGATAAATTAAATGAAAATGTCTGTTCAAAAAATAGTAATAGTAAAAAGTACGTACGTATTCTTAACAAGCAATGTGTAACAATAAATTAACACGAAAAATTTAAGTGGCTACTTACTTATCCTTTTTTTTTTAATTTGTAATGTGGTGTTATAAACGATCGAACAAAATGGATAGTCATAATTGTTTCCTACAAAACGGATACTTGCTCCTTCGGGTTTCATAGAGCAAGTCAACTTAAGAGCGGTCCACGCCATAGTTTCAAGTGCTCTCACAGATGTCAGCCAGGCTAAACATGAGATCTTAGTAGCCGATAAGCATGGCAGTTCTGACTGAACAGGCCGTCTGTTAATGCATGAAAGACAAGAGTCACCCCCTCAGGATGACTGTGCGCTTCCACGGGTTTCCCGTACTAGCAGTTGGCAACAAAAAGGCTGCAATTAAAGAAACTACTCGAAAAGTTAAAAACAAAAGAAAGAAAATAGCGTGCGATCGGCCGAGATATGAAGAGGACGTCCTGTGGTGGAGATGGAGTGCCATGAGCGGGGCCAGGAACGGACTCAGCCACCACGTCGTAAGAAGGTTCTTCATACCATGTGTTCCACAATAATATACCAATCTGTCGGAGTTACGTATAACACAAAAAGTAATAGGACTAACTGAAACCATACGGTGTTGGGCTTTCCTGGATTTACGCTGTGTCATCTTAAAATTGTAATGATGGCTTCTTTGTGATATCGGCATGGTACACGACCGCGAGGGTATGACGTATCTTGTGACAATATGTAGGTTTTCCAATAAAGATGTCAACCTTGCTGTTGTTTACCTGATGTACACTCGTTGTGTTACCTGGACGTGGCGACGCTTGAGATTCATGCTTTGGCAGAGCATGTAACATCTGCATCAAAGCTGACATTATTGGGGGTCCAATTTGTAAGTTGTATACTATAGCTGCAAGAGAATGGACATAGGTGCTTAGTGAGGATTTGTGTGGTAATAAAATCTGTGTTGATGCCAATTCCCTTGGTTTCTTGTCTCAAACACACTTACTCGAGGTGTATGCTTCATCCTGAAAATAACATATGCAAATATGCTGAGTTAAAAAATGAAAGAATTAAACAGAGTAAATCCCTGGTTGATGATGTATAATATTTATGAATCGTAAAAAGGTGCGATTACATTGTACATTATTTTTTATATCCATTTCATTTAAATTTTATAGCAATTCACTTTGGCTTGTCAAGTAGAAAAATCAACGCTTAGATGTAATGCTTCTCAAAGTCTTTAAATGCAAAAAACAGGGAAACTCGTAGTTTACAACTTTGAACATAACCTCCCTTCAGAAAGGGCAACACAAATAACCCGTTGTTATTCAGTAATAATTTTCTCACATAGCAACTATCGCTAATTATATACACATGCAGACCTATATACACATTCACCCAGATGTGATCTTGCTATTCTGCTACTCAACCAATTTTCTTTCTGTCACATCTTCTCAGAGATATAATCTACAGACTACAGAGGCATTCTGCAACCATCAACGCATGCCTGTGAACTGACTTGTAGCATGTCGTTGAGCAGGTGACACTCACAGCGCTCATAGCGAGCAAGTGTGGAATGAACTATTTGCACAGTAGGAGCTATCTAGTCAGCAAGTTGACATTTTGTCGGTTTTTTTGGCATTATATCGGTTTTACTACGTAATAACCTTGCCGTTCAGGTTGTTGTCACAGCACATTGAGTAGTAGCAAAAAAAAAAATAAACTGTCACCTAGAAGACAGCTATTTAAAATATGTATTCACTGCCATTTGTACTTGAAAAAGGCCACTGTAGTGGCCGGAACGTTGTCAGTAAAATGTAAAATTCATTTTGTTTCATTTAGCGGCCAGACAATCATGAGCACTACATGATAAGTTTCAGGTGTTACATTTACCAAAAAATAATGTCAAAAATCCTCTAACAAACCTGTCACGGAGCTCTTCGATAGATAATGCTATTGGAAGTCATTTTTGTCCTTGAATAGCTGTATAATTTGAAGATATTGAGACAGCATAATAACCAATTGGGAGTGTCCATTGGATACACGTAAATTCCAAGTACGATCCAGTCCTACCGAAAACCTGCTGAATTGTCTACGCCAGGTATACTAACAACCCTAAAGTAATATTTCTAGGAAACCTTACCTTTTAATGAAAAAGGCATTTATATTCGACTCCAATAAAATGAGTCGATCCTTGATGCTAAGTGATGTTAATATGCGGATTGCTGATTATGGTTTAATCAACTACCAACATCACTAAAACAAGAGATTCCGTCAAAAAGGGGCTATTTTTCAGTCCAAGTATAGTAAGGCGAATGACACACGACCAATATTCTCTATGGTCCGTACCATCAGTATTTATTAATCATTTCATCAGTGCCAATAGATTCCCACTTTAACTTATACTTCATTAATGACTGACGCTTTGGCTACACAGTCAAAAAATATCAAATCTCATGACAAATACTGCTGGATCACAGTAAATACTGTTCGTCTGGCTTTCACATAATGGCTGAAAATTCAAAGTCACATCAAGGCTAGTCCGTTTCTACTGATCCAAGTGAGTTTCTGCCAAGCTCTGAAGTTATACCCAAAGAATGTCAAAAAATCAGCGAGAATGAGGTTTTGCATATTTTTTTGGGCAGACTTTGACAGTAGAAAAGAAGTACTCGTTATGCAGGTATACCGTGAAATTTTCATTTCATAACCATAAATTTGCACAAAGACAAGAAAATCTTATCAACCCTATAGGTTTCTCAAATCTGCAAGAAACTATGGTTAAAAGGTATTTTGGTATTTTTTTATTTCTTAGCTAAAGCGCGTCTGCAAAAAAATTTTCGATTTAGCTGAGTGATTCCACTTAGTCTGCCTGAGGTTATGCGGCTATCCTCATCTTGATGCTTTTGAAAATAACTTCCATATGATGAAATCTCCGCGCAACATACGGTCAGCTTCATCTAATGCTCTAGAACTCGCTTAGCTACGCGCTGCTAGCATACATCCGCTCATCTCTGGCCAGCCGCGATTAAGCCGCTAGTCCCCCATTCGGGCAAGGTTGAGCTGAGCGATTGACTCGCGGTTGGCCAGAGATGAGCAAACGCATGCTAGCAACACGTAGCAGAGCGAGTTTTACTGCACTTCGTGTTTTTTGACAGGGAAGAGCTTTTGTAGAAACTCTGACTTTGAATACCTTCAGAAAATAGGACAACAAACGGTTTGGCAAAGTAACAGCATCTTTTATTGGGATTTAGGTTCATCCAGATATGGATCATAGGTGCTATATAAAAATAAAGATAGTCAAGTTGTGCATTTCGCTTAGGCGTACATGAACACATTGGTTCGAAGCTTTTCGGTAGCACATATTCATCCACCAAAGGCCTAGAATCATAACATAAATTAACCAGGTTAGATCAGGTGGGATACGTTAATCAGTGATTAGATACAGTGGAGATGGTAAATGGCCTTTAATTAAATTGGCTGAAAACACTAACATGATTTAGTTGTTTCTTTGTCTTTTGATTAGAAACTTATAATATAAATTTCTTGTAATTAATAGGATTTGGCGTCTAAAGAAAAACAGTTTCCTTTTGCCGAAGTTTCGAAAAAATGAATTTCCTGTTTTATTATTTCGTTTGTTAAATTGATCAGTTGCAGTCTAAATGATATCTAAGATGTTCATTTTTTTACCACCACGGTCTCGAATTAAAAGGAGTCCTCAAGAAGGTAACACATTTTTTCGAATCGTCGGCAACATTGTAACAGAAAAGTGTGTTTCTTTAGACCCCAAATCCAACTAGTCACAATGAAAAACAAAATATGTTCTGTATACATTCAAAATATGTACTTCTTAGGAAAGGCATGTAAGACGAGGAGGAGAATATGAGACGCAGGATAAAACCTTTTTACAAAGTATTATCATTTTGAGATACAGTGCACAGGACGCTTGAATTTCGGAGGCTGGATTTGGCATCGCTGGGTGGAATGGCTGAATGGATGACCTACTTCACTCAAAATCGGCTTCACCTTCTTGTGCGATTGATCCAGGCATGTTGCCACACTGTCCTTTTGTAGCACCTCCCAAACTATGTCATCTGGGATGCAGTAGGAGAATTGCCCAGCTCTTTTATATATCTTTTTACTGCACCTCTCTAATTTAAGAATGTTACTTTTACTTATGCATGGGACCACCGCAGTAAGTCCGTATGTTAGTACCGGGTACACGCATGGTTCAATTATTTTCAATTTCACTTCTATAGAAACATTCAAGCTGAAGACAATGATTGAAGCTGCTCGATTAGCCTGGATGATTCTTTCTTTAATGAGGCCATCCGAGCTTACTGTTTTATTAAGATTGAGCTCATGGTATCATATCTGATCGACGACGGGGGTTACGACAGTTCGTTACCCATTCCCGCCTAACTCGATCTGTTTAGGAAACATTCGTGCTCGTCCAAATACAATACACTCGGTTTTATGCTTATCACAAATACTCAAATGTTTCTTTCATTGTCCACTTTGCTCTCATGATGGCAGTGTTTTGCTGTTTGGACTCATTTAGCATGCACAAACCATCAGCGTATTATGACATCGTTTGTCTGCAATGTTCCACAGGTAGGGTCCGAGGATAGATCCCTGTGGTACTACGTAGCGTTGGTGGTATATTTTTGTTTTGGCATGATTGTTTTTGTCGCCTACTTATCGGATGAGCGAATAGCTTTCTATAATTTTGAAAACATTGCTCGTTATGTCCGTTTGCTTTAACTTATAAATAAAAGCATGTTGAGTAATAATGTCAAAGGCTTTTGAGAGGTCGGTAGTAACCGCTGCTACGTGATGTCATTGTCCGGGTGCATCTATGATGATTTAACTGTTCGGAAATGTTGCGTTTGTGTTCCCTTGCCTTTGGTGAAGCAGAGCTGATATTCTGGAATAATTTTACTGATACTAGGCATGATTCGTTGGAGTATAACCGTTTTGGCAATATAACCTATTACAAACTGCCGGTATGGATAATTTTTATTGGTCCCAGGGAAATTAGTAACTGCCACGCAATGAACATTTCGTGGAGCATGGGATCCCGAACTATTTCTATTTGATGAGTGGTAATATTATGAAGAATAAAAATTGTAACAGCTCGTACTGTTATCTCAAAAAGGCTACTATGGTCCGGACCTGGAGACGGGCGGCCAGTGGAAGAGCAGAGCACTGCAGGTCTGATATCGACAGTAACGCAGAAGAGGGATCTCACTCTGAATCTCTCTTCATAGTTAACACAGTAGTTTGAGAGTATGCTGGCTGCGGCTATGGGAAAATACAGTCAGTGTTTTAGCATTCTTTTGTTTACCATCTTGATGCGTCATTCGCGGTAACGATTTGCTCCAGCGGCGGGTCATTACCCGCTATACCCAATGCTAAGGATAAACATGACTTTTAAGCTTAGTACTAGCAAATAGAAAATTCTGTAAGTATAATAATGGCAGAAGAGCGAGCAATCGCTGTGCAATTTTTTTTTCATCACCACTAACACAAGAAATCGCAATTTGACAGTTATGCCTTATTAATAAGTACCGTTTGTCACCATAGGTAAATAATGCAAAGAACAAAGCACCTTAAGTTCCTTCCACGGTTTTTAACGGTTACGTCATCGAAGTCATAAGAAATAAGTAAGCAAATCGACTAACAGATCCATGTGCAGAGCTGAAATTGCACAGGAAAATTGCATACTGGGCAAACAGATTTTAAGCGCTTTGCCAAAATACCGATGCCGGCAGTTCTGACTTGCCAAAAACCGTGAATAGGGATATCAACATCAACATAAAACAGTAGGTGAAAACTGGTGAGTATTTGGAAGAGTTTCTTCATGTAATCCCTTTGTTATACATCTTCGTAGTCAACTTTGTTTCATAGGGGCTAACTTGTTCCGAAAATAATCCTTTATGAAATGATGACAGAGTTGCGTGGATAGTGAAGAGTCTACCTATTTGACGCTGTATTTATGTTAGATATACTGCCACGAGTGGTCACCCTGTAGTATCTTACACGCGCCACATAGGCGCCATAAAGGTCGATGGACACCCTCAGCAGCGTCCACTGAGAAATATGCACATCGTCGGTAAATAATGGATAAATGAAATACGAAAGGCTTTCGCGGCCATCATCCAATGCTATTTGGTTGGTTTTTGTGTAGTTAGGCCGTCGTAAAATATCTTTATTTGACGTTTCGCCAACACGAGTGATTGGCATCTTCAGACGGTGTTCACAGTTCAGAATGCTGTGAGTTACTGACATCTCCGCGGTCTTAGCTCATATTTATATTTGGCGGCTCGATTGGTGTGGAGAGATCTTCGGAAATCCTAGGCCGACGTCGCGCTCGAGATGACTTGGCTGTTGTTTTGCTGTTTGAATGACGCAACTTTTGTGTTTTTTAATACTGGTAGCCAGGTTTTGTGTACTTTCAGTGATTCGTCTGTTTTGTTAAAGCTGTCCCTGCGTTTGTGTATCTCTATAGCCCCCTGTATAATCTAGCATGATATGCTGGTGTGTTAGCAATGACCTAGGCTTCTTAAAATTTTGGTGAGTGTATGTTCGGTTACTGCAGATTTTTCTATTTGACCCAGACGGCAGTTCGCTTTGTGTTCTTTAATTCTGATCGTTTTGTTGTTCCGATGTACACACTTCTACAAGTACAAGGTATGCGATAGACTCCCGAAGACGACAGGAGGTCTCTCTTATCTTTTGCCGATCTCTGTCTTTCACTTATGTTTGTCGTTGGTCTATAAATTGTTTTGACGTTCTCCTTGAGAAGTAGACTTCCAATTCTCTCTGTGACTCTGGGAATATATGGAAGAAATGCTTTGGCCACTGGTTGGTTGTTATTTTTGGCTCTGGCACGACTTGATGTCATAGATTTTCTAATTTCCAGCGCTGAGTATCCATTGGCCATTAAGCTGTTTATTAGATGTTTATTCTAAATGCAATTCTTCGGGTTCACAGATTCTCCTGGCTCTTTGTGTTACTGTTTTAATGATGCCATATTTCTGACAAGGGTGGTGATTGGAGTTCCTATCTAGATACCGGTCTGTGTGCGTTTGTTTTCTATATACCGTATGTATCAGTCGTCTCTTTCGGCGGGTAAGTAATACGTCCAAGAAAGCCAGTTTGCCGTTGTGCTCTAGCTCCATTGTGAATTTGATTTTGTTATGCATGTTATTGTTATGAGTGAGAAATCTATTAGGTTTGTCGGGTACGTGGCTCCATATCACAGAAGTGTCATCGACATATCGAAACCATATTTTGGGTTTATATGGTGCGCTGCTGAGAGCACGTTGTTCAAGATCCTCCATGAATAAATTCGCTACCACTGGACTCAAAGGGCTGCCCCTTCTGTTTGATCGTATATTGTGTTGTCCCACGAGAAGTATGTAGTCCTCAGGTACAGTCTGTATAAATTGGCAATGTCCTCTGGAAAAATGCGGCTGGTCTGTTCCATTGCAGCATCAACTGGAACTTTCGTGAAGAGCGATACTATGTCAAAGCTGACTAGTATATCGCTTTCTTCGAGATGAATTTCCTTTATTTTTGATTTGTAATGGGCAAAGTCCTTGATGTACGTGTTGGATTGCACAATGTGTAGTTGAAGCAGGGTTGTGAGGTGCTTGGCTAGCTAATATGTTGGTGAGCCTATTTCACTAACAATAGGAATGTTGGCTTTGTGGATCTTTGGTAAGCCATAGATGTGTGGAGTTTTTTTCTTAATTTCATCGTGAAGGCTCGACTTTTGTAACAGTGATTTCGTTGCTCTGACAATGCGTTGGGCTGGGTGTCTGGTCAGCTGTTTGTAGGTGCTCGGATCTAAAAGGTCATTGATTTTGGATTTATAATCGTCGGTGTCCATGACCACGGTGGCATTCCCTGTGTCCGCCAGCAAAACCAAGAACATTCTCGTTTCTGATCAGATCTCTTATTGCTCTTAATTCTTTCGACTCTAGGTTGCGTTTAGGTGGCTTAGCTTTCTGTAGAATTCTGGCTGCTTCAGTACGAATCCCCTGAGCCCGGTCTTCTGGTAATAATCGTAATGTTGATGCCATATTTGCGATAATGTCTTCCGTTGGCATTTGCATCGGAGTTCCTCTGGTGATAAATTACGGCTAGTTAGCATGTCATCTTGGATTATACAGGGAAGCTATAGAGATACGCAAACACAGGGTCAACTTTAACAAAACGGAGGAATCACTGAAAGTACGCAAAACCTGGCTAACAGTATTAAAAAACACCCCGAGCGCGACGCCAGCCGAGGATTTCCGAAGAGCTCTCCCCACCACTCGAGCCGCCACATATAAATATGAGCTAAGACCGCGGAGATGTCAGTAGCTCTCAGGTCACCAGCGGCTTCAATCTCCAGGAGGCAACCGGTCTCGTCCTGCTGGACGTGGAACGAGCCTTCGACCGAGTTTGGCACGATGGACTCATCGCCAAAATGGAAGCCGCCGGAATCGATGCAAACATGTGCCAACTGATCCAGAGCTATCTAACACAAAGATGGTTCACGGTGAAGATTGGTACATGCCATTCAACAAGATGACAGCTGGAAGCAGGCGTGCCCCAGGGGTCAGCCTTAGCCCCCTGCTCTACAACATCTATACTTACGATGTGCCGAAGACAGCTGACACAATGCTGGCCCTATATGCAGACGACACTGCTATAGCCGCCAAGCATAGACGACCCGAGATCATCCGTAGGAGACTACAGGATGAACTGGACCACATTCAGGACTGGTGCGTGAAATGGAAAATCCGCATCAACGTCCAGAAGACGCAGGCAATCTTCATTCAACGAAGAAGGATTGCAAGACCTCTCGAAGCATCCATCTTCGACGAAGATATCCAGTGGAGCGACAATGTCAAATATCTGGGGATCGTATTTGACAAGTCCCTCACCTGGAAAGCGCACATAGAAGCTGTCATCGCAAAAACCAGAGCAGCCATGGCTCAACTCTATCCATTACTGGGTAGACACAGCCAGATGCCGCTAGCGACCAAGCTACGGCTGATCAAGGCCATCGCCAGACCTCAGCTCGCTTACGCCTCCGCGGTCTGGGGGTACGCTGCCCCCAGCTACCGCAAGCGACTTGCTGCTCTAGAGATGAAGCTACTCCGGATCGCCACCAATGCACCTTCCTACGTAAGGAACTCAACCTTGCGTAGAGACCTGCATTGGGATACCATCCACGAGTACATGAGGAAAAAAGCGGAGAAGACCTTCGAGAAAGCTCAGGACCACCCGAACGAGCAGCTACGATTCCTCATGGACTACGATCCGGACGAGAGGCCTCGCAACCGCAGAACCAGGTACCCCAGACCAAGGTCTCAGCTGGCACCCGCTAACTGGAACCTTGACTAGGAGACTAGGAGAACTTGCGGCTGCTCCCCCCCCCACCCCACGGCGTGGATGCAGAGGACCAGGAACCACCGGGACCAGGACCCACCGGGACCAGGACCAACCAGGACCAGGACCCGCCACGACCAGGACCCACCAGGTCCAGGACCCTTCAGGACCAGGACCAGGAACAACATATTGGTAAGAGGACTTGAAACTCTTGATTTTTCGAAAACAAGAGTTTCAAGAGAACCAGCAGACCCTCTATCGATGATCGCTTAACGACATCGATAGAATGTGCGAGGTAAAGGGAACCAACCCGGCGTTCCCAGAGACTGAAACACATGAGGAGACGTTGTAGCAGACCGCAGGTCACGCACAACACATGGCCTACCGAGACGCTGATGAGTCAGGCCACGCGGAGGTTTAGGGTTTAGTGGGTATTAGGTGATCTCCTCAAGAGCCTGGAGTCCCACACACGCCGTAGCTCGGGCTATGGTATGGTGCGTAAATGCATTCCCCCCTCACCAAAAAAAAAAAAAAAAAAAAAAGCTCTCAGGACTCCGAACTGTGAATACCATCTGAAGATATCAACCACTCATGTTGGCGACGCGTCAAATAAAAATATTTTACGACGATCTAACTATCCAAAAACTAACCAAATAAATAATGGATAATCTGCAGAGGTGAATTATTCGCCACCGGTGGTGGCTCTATCGATAAAAGGGACGCTTCAAAAGTGATTCTCCTCCCCATATATTAAAAAGCAATGACAAACAGCAAGCCTATTAATCCCTTACAAAATGCGAAAATGAAAAGAAAGATGTTAAATTAGTTTTGGCTTTGTATGAATACTTTTTCAAAAGCTAAATGTATAGTTAGTTCTCTTTTATGCTGATTTTGAAAGAAGCGTTTTTCTGCAACAATCTTCGCAGTTGTATACCATTCCCTACTGTTGTCCAATCACAAACAAATTCTGACAGAAACTGTGTTGCTTATACACGAATCCAAATACGACTACGAGATCAAAATGGAATGAAAGAGAAATATTTTGACAAATAGGCTTTTGAACCGAAGCATACCGATATTTTCGTTCTTAGTACCTTTCAATCGAAGTTGGTATTCCGATTAAATTGTTTTCTAATCTCAGATGTGTCAGGACTACGCTATAACCTGGGTTCCAAGGTTCCATGTACGTTTGTGTCCATGATAATATTTTCCAACTGGTTGGTAAAAGTCCTCAGATCTCATATATCTATGTAGATCCTTCACTTAGAATTACAATATAATTAGACAATTCACTCAGCTTGATATTTTTCAACCAACAGCCATCCTCATTCGTCACAGTAACATGCATGTTATCATTTTGTGTCCAAATACTTATACTTTGTCGGCAATAACATCGTAATCAGTGATTCGCTGCGGACAAAGTGAAAATCGTGGAGAGCAAAGTACTCAAAGAAGAAGTATCTCTATTGAGTAGTAGGGACAAGGAAGATGGATTAGTATAGCAAGTCTGACAAGGACCCTAACCAGGAAGAAGAAAAATATAAAAAAAGAGCGAAGGCGGGTAACAGGAGAAATGGTGACTGTGAACGCTACTCAATCATTTCTGGTAACTCGTAGATACTTCGTTTGGGTTTGTTTCTTTTGGATAATTTGCTGAATTATTCAGAACAGAAATACTCGGTGGTGTAGTACTAGACACCAAGTTGAATAAATTCTACCAGACAAGCTTCAACCGTAGTTCAAATCCTATCATGTATGAATATAAAGTTGAAAACCGAGTCCTCATGAGAACTGATACAGTTAAGGATTGGTATAACTTTTGATACAAAATTAACTTTTAAAGCCCACATTGGAGAAATTACTTCTAAATCATATAAAATATTAGGATACATTTTTCTGTGCGGAGTAAGGTATAGTCACCAAAGTTAATTGGTGACATTAACTTTATTGCGGCAGTGCAAGTTTTAAAACAGGCGGCTATTAAAATGGGTCGGAGTCAGAATGCTTCAGAACTAATGAGTACGTTGAGTACTCCATTAATAACCGTAGGTAAATTTTTGATTTATATTTTCTGTTTAAAATAGTTAATGGTGTCATAGATTGCACATAGTTGCTTGCACAAATAAATCTCAATGTTCATAAAAGACGAACTTGCAATTCAGAACTGTTTACGAGTTCACACCATTCTACCAATTATGGTATGATTTAACCTGTTGCTAGAATTCTTAGAATATGAAGCATATCAAAAAGCACATGAAAAAATCTTCTAGCTTGTTAGGTTTTAAATATAAGTAGGTTTCTTCATGCTATCGATCCTCTGAAAAGCGACAATGTATTTATGGCTTTATTGCTTTGAAAGTGTTTACATCTCGTATGCATTTTGTGCATTAAGAGAAAAGTAAATAAAATAGGGGTCGTGGATCCTTAAAGTGCCTCGACCGGAAATACAGAGTTTGTCCGGAAAGTAATAGGACTCATTTTCTTCTGCCATGACTGTACTTCGGAGCGTGCGCGCACCGACTGGATTCGGTAGGGAGCGTTCCTAGCTAACGAATGAGCGGCTGGTCAGTTGTCTCCGAGCACTTGGAGAGTCAGGACAGGCATTTTCGCGCGACGTGTTTCTGTGAGTTGTGCAAGCTGAAAATGCAGCGTTCGTTAGAGCAGAGGTACGCGATTAAATTCTGTGTGAAACTCGGTAAATCTGCGACAGAGACGTTTGATGTGATCAAGCAGGCTTACCCAGGTGCTGCTTCAGCAAGAAGTGGTGTGTTTCGGTGGCACCAGCCCTTTTTGGAAGGCCGGGAAGAGGTCGCTGATGAAGACCGTGCTGGAAGACTTTCGACTTCGACAAACACCGATAATGTGACTCGTGTGCGCAAAGTTTTGAACTCAGACCGTCGACTAAGTATTCGTTTAATTGCCCAGATGTTAAATTTACCAAAATCTGTGGTTCATGATATTGTGACACAGCATTTGAACATGCGCAAGGTGTGCGCGAAGATGGTCCCAAAAGTGCTTACTGACGACCAGAAATTGCGGCGAGTGGAAGTGTGCCAAGAAAATTTGAACAAGTGTGAAAGTGACCCCCAATTTTTGAATAACGTAATCACAGGTGACGAGTCGTGGATCTTTGAGTATGATCCCGAGACAAAGAGGCAATCTTCCGAGTGGCACACGACGGCGTCTCCTCGTTCAAAAAGGGAAGAATGAGCAAATCCAAAGTGAAAACGATGCTCATTGTCTTTTCTGACGTCAAAGGCATCGTCCACCATGAATTTGTTCCTCTTGGACAAACCGTGAACGCCACGTTTTACGTGGAAGTGCTCAGGAGACTCAAACGAAGGGTCAGTCGGGTCCGACAGGACATCGCTGCTGACTGGAAGTTGCACCACGACAACGCCCCGGCTCACACAGCCTTTCTTGTGAACAGCTACCTGACCAAGGCTGGCATCCCAACGCTTCCGCGGCCGCAATACAGCCCAGATGTGGCCCCCCTGACTTTTTTTTGTTTCCTCGCCTGAAAAGGCCGATGAAAGGCAAGCATTTTGAGACGACAGAGGGGATCCAAGCAGCATGCACCGCGGCTCTCGAGGCTATTCCGGAGAATGCCTTCCGTGACGAATTCAATGGTTGGAAATCGCGCTGGCAGCGCTGCATCGACGCAGAAGGAGCCTATTTTGAAAGTTTTTGAAGAATTGTAACGATTGGCTAAATAATTTTTTTTAAATCGACTCAGTCCTATTACTTTCCGGCAAACCCTGTACTCCTATTACTTTCCGGCAAACCCTGTACAGCTTCATATTCACTCGGCAATCGGCATCAAGGCGCTTCGCACGGTTTGACCCATCAGAGCTTCCTAATTAAAACAATCCCGATAGTTTCATTAATTGACGGATTTTAACGGTTTATCACATCAGAAAGTGGGATAGACTCACTTGTCCTTTTGGGCTACGTGAGTTTGGATTTCGGGCGATCCCAAAATCATGTGCATTGTGTTGAAAAGTACCATGAAGAAATTAAATTGGCACTAGTGGTCTCAGTCGTTGAAAAACTAACGTGTGCCCTTTCATAAACGCGACGTGGAAAACGTGTAGTGAAACGTTTGGTCGAAACTTTACGGCGTGCAACAGTGAGATATCCAGCCTGATGTTTGACATGAGCATTGAGCAGGTCTATTTAAATCCGCCGATGCGGTGAGATGTATCGATAGTTGATAGTGCTGGTTGCAGTTTGTTGTTAGATCTTACTCGAATTTGAGATTGGATGTTGTTGAGTAAGGACACTGATAAAGTTGATCTATTGAGATACGTAAAGTGAGGCTTATGAGAAAGGGCACTGGTAAGATTCATGTGCAGTCCGGTACTGCTAAAAAGTGTATGTGGTTTATGATTGAGGTGTGTACTCCTGCAAGTGGGAGCCGGGAGGGCAATGTAGTTATTGCAGCTAGCAGGCCGGCTGTCTGTGTCATGAGGCCGTCGCGGACCTATAGGCTTGTTATATAGGGATGTCTTGACAATAAGCTCAAACTGAATCCTTGAATATTAATTTGATCGACTTAATTCGACGGTTGGAGACCCTTTGCATCTGATTGCCAGGGCATGTCTATTTTCTGTTTTCACGTGACAGTTGTGCAGACAGAATCAAGTACTGGCTGGAGGAATAGCGGGTGGATTTGCAACTAGTGCGGGGGGGCCATACATTTATGTGCGCAAGCTGCAGTAGTATTATATTTCAACTGGTATTCGATGATCATTGAAATTATTATGTGCTTATTTCATAGCATTAGTGATCTTACATCCATCTATATGTATTCATATGTAATCTAAAGGAATAAAAAAACAATAGGTCCCAGTAACATGATGCGAAGTTTTGAGCGGAGCTGGTGGAGCGGGGTGGAACGCTCTACATAATTGGATGGCCGAGTGTTATGGATCACTTCAAGAGCGACAATGTTATTTGCATCTCGTATGCGCTTTTAATCGAGGGAAAAGGAGGAAAAAAGAGGGCCGTGGACCCTTTCGGTGCGTCGACAAGGGAAGACATCTTAATATCCACTCGGCAACCACCATCCAGGCGCTTCGCATTGTTCGACACGTCAGAACTAATTAATAAAATTCCTGGTATTTTATTAATTGACGCATTTCAACGGTTTATAACCTTAGTTTAATAATTGCATATAGCTATTGTAATCTGTCACACGGAATTTTTTTGTCTGTTATGGGGAACTTCAAACAAATAACTATCGATTGGCGATATAGCTTTGTTCACCTAAATGGTAACTGCCCATCTTTCCCCTTTACCATGTATTTACAGGAGTCATTGCCCGATCCCCTTCAGGCGTCAGGTGATGCGATGTGGCATCGAGCGTCAGGCGTCATGCGGCAAGGAACAGCAGCAGTAGTGTGACAGTTAAAAGAGCGCGCTGCGTTTCCGTTCCGGATTGCTGCGAAGAAGACGACACGGGAGCAGCCAAGCATGGAAGATTGCCGCCAGAACGCCACCGCAACGGCGACCAAAAGCCTCAGCGCGATGAATTTTCGTGATGCCGGTGCACCCAACCATGCCGATTCATATGCATTGTATGTATGCCCTTTTGCACATATGCATACAGATAGTAAGTACTACTACTACTACAGCAAAACCTAGCTACGGAATTAGCAACCTGTATCAGCTTATGAAATACTGCAAATAGTTCAGTTGGTGCCAGAAAATTTTACTCATTACCAATGCCTACAAAAGCGCTGTATCAACATAAAAATAATACTTATCGGTGGAAAGATCTACCTTTGTTAGGCTTGTGCCACCCTTTGTAACTTATGTAAGAAGTAGCATGCCTTGGACTCGTTTAACATCTCAACTATCGACAAATACTCACACTTTTGAAAAATGACACGAACTTAATGAGAGAACTGTCAAAAAACTTAATTATGTCAATAGCACTCTGATTCTCACTACACACTATATGAATTGCACTCGTTTACAAGAATTGTGACAAGTCTTTAATCAAAAATTATTATAGACCAATAAAAGTTCTGACTGTGATTTGTAAAGTGGCAGAAAATTCCATCTACAACCGAATGTCCAACTATCTCACAAAATTCAAAACCAACCTAAGTACAACATTGACCGATATTGGTGATAGCTTTAGAGATTATAAGTTGATTTTGCGTGGAGATTTCAACGTAAATTTTTGAAAACCTAGTTATAAGTTGGACACGTTGTTAGATTTACTATGCTCTTGGGGAATTCAAACAACAATCAGCCGACGAGGAATGTGAGTTTCCTAGACAATGTCTGTGTGAACTTTGACAAAGCTTTGTTATCATTGGAAATAGTATATATCTCAAATTTTAATTGTAAATTCTAACATCAAAAATACAGAGAACAATAAAGTATTATCGGAATATAGGCAGCTAAATAATATCAATAGTATTACACAATTTAATCAGTTCCTCAAAGAAGAAAACTAGCCATCCTTACATGACACTGATGGTGACATACATGAAAAATATAGTATATTTAACGGTATATTGAACTACTACTTTGAGATTCTTTCCCAGTTAAAAAAAGACCTAATAATGACATATTGAGAACAAAACCAAGGTTAACCAAAGAGTTGCCAGTATTTGGACAATAGCTATAGGATCTGTCTCACTGTATTGTTAACAATGAAACCAGAAAGTATTAAGTATGACGTTTGAGGATATGCAGAAAACTGTTAATGGTAGCCAAAAAATTATACAATAGATACATACACGTTATTATGAATGCAAACAATAAATCTTGCACAGTTTGGTAAATAATTAAGCCATACAAGAAAAGCATAAAAATCTATGACCTATCAATAAACAATGAAACCATTTAAGATGACTGGATACTGGCCAACACGTTTAATGAACATTTTGTGAATGCCCTAAAACAGCTTAGGGGGAACTTGAAACCTAGTTTAGTTCTTTTCTATTTAAACAATTACAGAACCTTTTTCCTACGTTCAGCTACGGAGAATGTTGTTGTCCACCTAATAACACATTTGAAAAATTCTTCTTCTCCTTAGGAATGATGGTTTTTGTACTAACTTGCTGAAAAAATGTAGCAAATCCATTATAGAGCCACTTACTTACTAAATCTGTTAATATGTACCCTCAGGCGAACTCCCAGATGTCCTGAAGATTTCCAAGATGATACCTGTTTTGAAATCGGGAGACCCAACTAACATTGAAAAACATGGGTCAATCTGCTTAACAGAATTTTCCCAACCTCACAATTTATTTAACAGCAAAGAGTTTGGGTTTTTCAAGGGCTTATCCACAAAAGACGATATAACAGCGTTCATCGACAGGATATACAATTGCATTCAAGCATGTCTCTTGGTATATTTATAGACTTGAATAAAGCTTTTTACCTAGTATATCACGACTTATTGTTGCAAAAGCTGGAATACGATAGTTTCATAAGACTTCCACTAAATTGCTATAAAGCTACTTGACCAATATAGAGCAATACATTCAACTAAACGATAGTCAGTCCAATCTACTTAGCTACACAATCGGTGTACCGCAATGATCAATATTGGGTCCACTGCTCTATATCATTTTTGTGAGTGATTTCAAAAGCACTTGCCACGTCATATGTGCCGATGATACATCCATCCTCATCAAATCTCCCACGGTCTCTGGCACAGTGATGAGTTTCAAAGGGTACATGACTGGTACAGGATTAATGGTCTCGTACTGAACAGAGATAAATGACAACAGCCTTCTGATAAAATCGACGGAGGGGTCCATCAAACAAGAGAATGATGAAAAATTCCTTGCATACATTTCCAAATAACTGCAAATGGGAACTGCATATAGACGATATATGCAAGAAACTCTTACCTCTTGTTTATTGTATGAACCAGCTGAAATCTGTTGCAGATAGATCCGTGATCATTGTGAATAATTATCTGGCGTGCATTCAGTTATATAAGCAGGATATTTGTAATTCAGAAAAGAGCCATGAGAATGACAGTTTATGCAACCAGTAGAACACATTGTAGAGGCATTTTCATTAAGTTGAAGATACTTACCTTGCCTTGCCTCTACATTTTCAATTTTTACTTTATGTTAAGAATAACTACAGTAGCTTTGATGTTCTCAATGCGCACAGCTGCTACAATACACGGAATTCCTCAATATTACAAATTCCGACACATCGGCTGTAAATAACTGAAAGCAGCCCCAAGTACATGGGAATAAAGGTATTTAAAAAACTACCAAATTGCATAAGACAATCAAATTCTCATGTATTCGAAAGTACTCTCAAACAGTTACTCGTTAGTAAAGCTTATTACTCAGTCGACGAGAACCTCTGTGATAATACAATTTAGTTCCATTTTAACGTCTTTTTTTAATTCTGGTATTATGTATTTTCCGTGACCAAGTACATATATTGTGCTGCTTACATTTCTGAATGTATTTATACTTGTTAAAATTTTCTTAAAGCACATGTGTATACTTTCTGTATATTTATATTATTTGTAAGATGGGAGTTGATTAGTTGGTATACTGCATGTTATGTGACCCTGTACATATTTTGTACGCTTTAATGTAAATATTTACACCCATCTTGCAATTTTGTTTGATTTGATCCAACTTCTCATGTAATTGTCGTTCCCAGCGTATTCTATGTCAAAAATGATAATCCGTGAATAAAGATTATTTTACATTTTATCAAACACTAATTTCTTGTGGATATCGGGTATGATGTTGCAGTACCCAGTGAGGATTTTCCCTGGTACGGTAGCCGAACTAATAGCGATCAAGAGTTCCGTTCAAAGAAAAACCTGACTCATTCGATCTATTAAACATGGTACTGCCCATGGTGGTCTCTCAAAATTGTAGATACCAGTCAAAATCATCATCTGATAGCTCTTGAACCAAGGTGAGGATGGAATTGTTCCGTCCTTAAAATGCGATCCACAGACATGTGAGCTGTATTGTTATCTTCAACAAGTGTTCTAGTAAAAAGCTGGGGGTTTTCCGCTATGTTCATTGAAATATTCAAAGCCTTATTTTCGTCAGTGGCTGTTTTTGGACTGCCAGATCGTGGTACATCCTTTACATGTCCTGGTATTTCAAATTTCCTCAAAACTTTTCCAACAGTAGACCTTGTTATAGGATTCCGGTTGGGATATCTGTTATTATAAATATCGCAAGCTCCTTGCTGTGTGCGTCGACTATGGCCATAACCCAGTTAAATGAATCATTGTCAATAACTCTACTAACACAACTAATGGACTTTTGAATGACACGAAATTACTGTTGATAGCGGTCATTGCTTAGGTGAAAAAAATATCTATTATTGCTTAAATAATAATGTTTGACCACGAGTTTTTCAAAAACTATGATGTCTACGTCAAAGTATGTTCGATAAGAAGTATTCAGAATTTTTTGCAAAATACAAATATCGATCAAAATGTATAGCATTCTATAAGAAAAACAAAAGTTGCTATCAGTTTCTCAAAAACTGTAGATTTAGTAACATCGATGATATCATCAACGGATCCGAAGTGGTTTCGAACCTAAACCTACCGTTTGTTAAAAGAAACATGAGTCATTCGTCAGATATTCGATTCGTTCCAAACATTTGTTACAAAATTTCGAACAATATGAAAAACATTCTGACATATCTATTATACGAGTACTAGGACCTGCAACTCTTTCAGATCAATTATGCATCATACATCTATTTATGAACAAAATCCCGTTCAGATGGGCCATAAACTTCTCAAGTCATTGCTGAAATCTATAAGATGCTTTAATGAAAAAAGACTCAAGAGTGTTCTCGTGAACTTATTACTGGATGGTGCACTTTACTACGTACACGAGTTTTTTGACACATGCAATTATTTGTTGTTTGGAGTGTCTTGTATGTGGAAAGTTTTAAGGTGTTTTACATGTCCAATTTTTTATCTATTTATATCATTTACTTATTGACTATGTGATAGGTATATGGTCGTCGTGACTTGTCAAATATCTGTATATTGTAGATCTTTTTGGACTAATAAGCGAACTAAATTCAATTACAAGACGAAATCCTTGACTGGTTGCTTCTACCTACTCTGAAATCGTTGTTGACAAGTGTCTTTTTATTGTTTTCTTTGATGACCCCTATATTAAAGTAAGTGTAATTTCCAATGATGTTGGCATTTACTAAACTCTACGAGGGATTTGGAGTGCTTCTATCGTAGTTTTCGTACCTTCCAAATATAAGCTCTCGTACGCTCAAAAGCAGAAAAGCCACAGCTAGGACCAAACACACAAAAATTGTACGATCACAGCGTTAGTAGGGACGGAAGTACCCTTGCGTTTTCACGCGTGACAGCACCTAAGATTTAGAGATTTACGACAAGTGGTACCACGAACACCGTATCTTGTCAACGCATCAGGAAGGGAGAGTCGCAGTCTCGTCCGGTCTAGCGTCAAGTCGTACCCAACACAGACGGAGGAAGTGCCACGGTCTCTGGTCAGAGAAAAAGACAGCGTGGGACTGAAAAGTATCACTAGAACAATAATCATGCATTTATGGGTGTAGGACGGGTACACTCCCAGTTTATAGCATTGGTAAATGGAATGGAAATAGACTCGCGTCTATTTGCTATTGTCCTCAGAGGCTTTGCTGTCATTGAAATGAATTAGGATGACTTGAGCAGAACAGATTAACTATGCACGCAAGGTAGGGCTCTCCAAAGTTCTCCCAAGTTTATTATATAATGATGGAAAAGAAAGTGGCAAAAGTGAGACGCACATTCTCACATCTATATTATTGATTTACAGCATGTGAAAAGTAACTTAAAAACTGTTTTAAAAATGTACAGGGTATCAGGCTATAAGTTGAACTCATTCTTTACTCCTGGAAGAAAATATCTTATATACAAGTTACAATGTCTAATATGAAGTTTTCCACGGAAAATTTTCTTGTATACAGAAAAGTACTATCAAATAAATTTGTATTTTTTTAACTGAAACACCCTGTATATTTTCAGAGAGAATTTTAGATCCTTTTTATGATATATGGTTTGTTTAACTTATTTTTATTACTTTAGTCAAGAACTTGAAGTTTGTATGATTTAATATGTATTCGGCATGGGTATTTTGTAAAAAATCTACGAAACATAAAAAATCCTATAAAATGTCATCTTGCAGACTAGGTAACTTTTAGGGTTCAGTCATTCCAAGTTTGCTCAATTGTTGTGAGCGTCCATCTATGGAGGAGTGGCTCAACTACACGCATTGTTGGTTGCATATGTTTTGTGAAGTTGTATGTAGTTTTCATCTCTGAGAACAAAATTGGTTGAATAGCAAGATTGCATCTGGATTATGTGTATTGGTCTGCATGTGTATAAAATCAGTGATATTTCCTGTGTGAGAAAATCATTTCTGAATATGATGCCAATGAAGTATAGCTATTAGCTGTGCCCGACGGGTTATTTATGTTGTCCTTTCTGAAGGCAGGTTATGTTCAAAGTCATAAATTACGATTTTTGACGCTTTCTTGTGTTTTCAAAAAGTTTGAGGAGAATTACGGGAAATCACCACCGCTCCCGCGTTGTGTATACTTAGCATATCGTCGTGGTTTTGACGAAAACTCCTATGTGTTTAGAAGCAGTTTTCACAGAATGACATAGAAACTCATTTAAATTTAAATCATTGGTTTCGCTTCCATTCACGCCGATTTTTGGTAAATCTCTACAGAATTACTAGTCTCTTATTATGGATCATAATATGAATATAATTATTGCTTATCTCTCTCATTTTTGAAATTCAGCAAATATGCATATGTAATTTCCAGGATAGACAAGATAAAGTGGATACACAATTAATTTCTAGCTTTGAATCTCGAATAAATGTATTTTTAAGAAACCAATGGAATTATCATCAATACATATTATTAGCACACAAATCCTCACCATGCGCCTATGCATTACCGCTTTCTTCTATACAGGGTGTTCCATAATTATTGCGACAAAATGATAGGGGTTGTAGAGGGCATAAAAATATGCAATTTTGCCTTATAAACCCCTGTTCGTAAATATGCCGTTTGAGCACTACCGCTAATTTTACCTTAAGAGCTCATAGGAGAAACAAAAAATTCACCAGCTGCAAAATGTTCGTCTAGCACATTTCATGGTCTCGCCGGTTTGTAAAAAAAAGCCTGCTGTGTTTACATTTTTGTTATCGTAAATTATCCACACCGATTCATTTAATTTATATGAGTGGTGCGTCAAACTATGTAGATAGTAAATAACAGTACCTTAGTGTTAAAATGCAGCGTTATTCGTATGCGGAACTTGCGGATATGCATTTAATTTACGAAGAAGCTGGTGGTAACGAAAGACGAGCCTCGCGAATCTACGCCCAACGGTTTCCAGAACGTCCTCATCCGCATCACGCCATTTTTGCAAGGATTCATGGAGTTGAGGCAACCAAACTTTGGTCGCTACGTTTTGTTCACTGACGAGTCTTGTTTTACAAAGGACGGTTATTTTAATAGCCGTAACAGTCACATTTGGGATGAAGAAAACCCTCATGCCATAGCCATCCAGACCAGAGACCAACATCAGTTTTCAATTAACATCTGGTGCGGCATTGTGGACGAGCATATCATCGGGCCATATTTGCTTCCACCACGTTTGGATGGGCATGCTTATGGTCGATTCTTACAGCATGTGCTACTGGAACTATTAGAAAATGTGCCACTGAACATAAGAGCCAACATGTGGTTTCAACACGATGGCGCTCCAGCCTACTTTTCTTTACAAGTGCGGCAGTATTTGGACGACAAATTTCCAAATAGGTGGATAGGTCGAGGTGGCCCTGTGCCTTGGCCTGCGCGGTCACCCGACCTGACCCCACTGGATTATTTTCTCTGGGGCCATCTGAAAGCTTTAGTGTACGAAACTCCTGTTCCCAACCAACAAGAGCTACTGGGAAGAGTGATGGCCGCGTCCGCACATGTTCAGGACATACCGGGGGTATGCCACAGAGTTCGCCGATCATTGAACAATCGTGCACAGCTGTGTATTGAGCAAGGTGGAGGACACTTTGAGCAATTACTGTAGGTAAGCTGTTTCAAGAAACTGATCTTTTTTTTTGTTGCAGCCCAAACGGCATGTTTCCGAACAGGGGTTTATAAGGCAAAATTGTTCATTTTGATGCCCTCTACAACACCTATCATTTTGTCGCAATAATTATGGAACACCCTGTATATAATATACAAGTTACATCAGAGCCAAATATTGATAACTGAAGCCTCATGACGTTTATGCAACACGTACAACTACAAAACGAGTTCACAACGTGTCCGTCAGCTAGCGCTAAGTTAACATATTATAAAAAACCTACATAATGTCACAGAAACCCAATACAATGTCAAAATAAATCGACATAATGTCACTTTTCAAGATACGTAATACCCGTGCCGGTACTATACCTGATTGCATAGGCTGCTAGATGGAAACCAAATGATTCAAATAGGTTCGAACTAGGATGAATGACTTCAAGTTTCTGTCCAATTAACGAAAATTGGTTTGTTAAAGCATTTAAGAAAATACAACTTTATTCGATAGCACCTTTCCAGGACCCAAAAAAATATAACATATTAGACACTATTACTTTTATATACAACTTTTTCTTCTAGAAGGTCATATAGAAAAGTTTGAGGGGTCCATTTATAACTGGACACCCGTTACACAGTTTACGTTGTAATATTAATAAATAATCATTCACTAAATAAATAATTTTCAAAAACCTTACATAGCAGTGATTTTAAAAATAGGTGCAAAAACTGGACGCCTTGTAAGAAATATCAATTATAAATTACGATTTTATTCTAATAATACTTTGCCAATGTTTTGTTTTCAACATTTCATAGCTATTGGTTGCTAAATTTTGTTGATCGGTACTTGACGCTCATTAGCTGTATTTGCCGGACTGTTACACTATAGGTGGAGAATAACGGACTGTTGAATTGACAATCGTGGTGAAATCTACCCTTAGTACATAATACGAGCGAACCCTCTGTTTAAAAGATTAAAAGCTCAAAATCCTCCCTGCCACGTATTGACGGATCTTCCAAAAGCAAAAAGTTCATGCTTATAGAAGTAATAGCTAGATATTCACCTTATCATTTGCCTCTTCTGATTGGGAACTATTTGACAAATCGATGTTTACCTATTTACGATACATTTCTTTTTTACATGATTCCATTCTAAACTTCAATAGATTTCGATCATATTCTGACTGATAACTGATTGAATTAATTGACCGTCAAAATGTTTGTGAAATGCATTCTTAAGGAGTTCAGTTTGTGCGAACCAATTTCATGAAAAATTCAAAACTAGATCCTTGCAATTTTAAAGAATAGATAGGTCGAAAACCCTATTTTAAGACATCTAGGCTGGTACGTACCTAAGTTACAAGTAGCAGTACATTTTAAATTGTACTAAGAATTGTCCGAATTTGTTCGTTCCATTTGGAAAGCTCAAAAGCAGGCACAGTAGAGGCGAAAGACGTTACGACAAGCTACGGAAAAATGTAAGTACTGTGTCTTAGATGCATTAATCTGCACCATATTCCTGCAAAGCAGCCAGCGCTAACTTTGATGCCTTTTATCAGGTAGGTCTCATGTTAAGCACTGCCGTTCGCGAAGCTATGAAACGAATTCGTCATGTTAGTATAAAAACCATTAGTGTGTAGCGAACAGCGTGTCTTAGCGGTGTTACACTGTACCAAACTTCCACATGAGCTCCAATCAGTAATAGTCATTAGAATACTCCATCAGAGAAAGAACAGTCTCCTTATCTCCAAAAACGTGCTCACACTAAATGTGTCAAAATGTAAAATAGTAACATATTGTAGGAAACAAAATGTCATGCTTCATAAGGACTGCAGTATTAAACAGGTAAAGTTAAAAAGACCTAGGTGTTATATTTGATGCCAAGTTTACATTTTAATGGTTATATGAATAACAATACATCGTTTGCTTCCCGAGGGCTAGGGTACTTGGTTTGTCCTATCGCGAAATTGGGCGCCGTGTTAATTTTACTGCAATGATGGTAATGCGTGTGTGTCGTGTGCCGATAGAAGAACGTAGAGGAACACGATGAAGGCCAACTGGGCCACCGACGCGTATCACAGAGCGTCAAGATAGTGAGGCGCCTATGTTGAAGCTTGACAACTAACCCTACGAGACCGTTTTGCTACTACACGTGAGATCGCTGACCAACGGCCTGGAGAAGAAGGTATACGCGTATACAATTTATACATGATGTATACAAAGCGCCCATCCAGGCAGCAGCGGTGGCCGCAGTAGTAGACTCTTCGGTCTCCTGATCAGTCGCCGTGCGCTGTGCGGGTTCGAGTCCCGTCCCAGGAGAAATTTTTCCCTTGGCTATGGATGTTGTGATTGTCCGTAGGTGGTAGATGGTCTCTGACTGTCGAACGCGGAGGTACCACCCGGTGGTTCTCATAGGCGGAGCCAGAATGTGTGCATGTTGCATGCACACGTGTTCCCTCGCCAGAGTCCGTGCGGCGCTCCCCCCTTTCCCATGTATCCCCCTATAGCCACACGGTATCCAATGGGTGCTTAGGCCTTAGGCGTTCGTGGTAGTTGGAGTATAAAAAAAACTGCCATTCGCTCGGGTTGCCTAAGATTTGTCATTCAAGGAGGGTCGTCAATAGAATGTAACAAACACTATTAGAGCTAAAGTGCAGCCCTGGAAAACACCCGCATCAACATGTTGCGATGAGGCGAGATGGCACCAATTACAACAGATGTCACATGAAAAGGAAGTAGTATATCTGTAAAGACTTTCAAAGAAATTGGAGAATTGTAGGACTACCTGTGTTAATACCAAAAGAGTAGTTGATAAAGGATAAAAGGATGCATAGGAGTGCAGCATACACAATGGATCGGAATCCTTTGTATTGTTGAGTTTACTCTAAAAATGTAGAAGCTTCCACTTTGATCTCTGACGTCGGGAACCATACTGATTGTTGCTAATCAAGTAGCGATGCTCAAAATAATTATTCGATCGGGATTAGATCTCATTTCGAGATTAGTCGAACATGACAAAATTCCACTGTTCAGAAAAATTACCAAAGCAGTAAGTTATCTTAAAAAATTGCGTCAAGTATATTGACTGTACTTCCCATGCCTTCGTTCACTTTGGTACGATGAATCTTCGACCTCATCAACTATACAAAGCAGATCTATCATATTTCTGTTTCCATGGTAGTTGTAGGTAAAATAAGTGTGTCTAAGAGGTGCATAGTATCACTGAGATCAGACGCTTCTTCATAATACAACTGACACCCAATAGACAACAATATAGAATCCTTCAACAATGTCTGAAAATGATCAGGAATCTCTGAAACGTTCTAACACTGTGTAACAGCAATTTTACTACCGCCACCTCTGAATCAATTTTTAAGATCTGCAACTACCTAAACAAGGGAAATATTAAACTTGCGATAATATTTGAACTTTTATTCACAAGTTTTCTGTTGCTTAACAATATCTGCATCACACAAGTGCGTGTTTCCGATTTATGTCGGTTTGTTCAGACCATCATAGACGGAGTAACACAAATTGACAAGCTTAGATGAAATAGGTGGTACATTTTAGGAACATAAAACTCAGGGAAATATATGTGTAGATATGAAAACAGATAAGTTGTTACTTATAAAAGCATCACAGAACGCTAAAATGGTAGTGACGGGCGTATTGTATGTTATACGCCCAAATACACATTTCTGTCGAATCTGTTTGGGATCAATTCCAGATCGACCCTAATGGTTCTCCGATTTTAGGTGGAACTGAAAGCTTAGGATAGATACAAATTCTGCATTATTGCATTATTGGTTTGACTGTGGAAGCAGTTTATAAATAATGAAAAAATATGTAATATTTATTTATATAATACGTATACAAAGACAGAGTTAAATTAAGAAAAACAAATGAACCCTAGTCCATCGATTTCTTTGTTCTTGGAGCGTCCAACCATATATTTCGGATCATTTTCACCAACTTTCTGACGTGAGAAAGAGTGAGGTGTGAAGCTTTGAATAGTCAAAGCTATATTGACAGCTGCCTTTCCAAATCGCTTCAATTTGTCCACGACCATCATGCCAATGACCATATCACGTTTTGGCCAGACCTAGCATCATGCCATTACTCAAGAGATACCCAAAACTGGCTCCGACAACACAACATACCCTTTGTTCCCAAAAACGATAATCCTCCAAGCTTGCCGCAGGGTCGCTCACTGGAGGATTTTTGGGCTTTTCTGTCTAGAAAGGTTTATCATGGAGGCTGTGAAGCCCAAAATGAAAAACAATTAAGACGGTGAAATTACGAAAAACTGAGACAAATTGATATGAATTTCGTGCAGAACCTCATGAGAGACATTCGAAAAAAGTTGCGTGTGGTAGAGCAGAATGGGCCACTCCACATAATTCGATAGTATAGCTTAGTTAAGTATTGAGTTGTTATTTATGATAACTATTTAGTGTTTAAATAAATTCCTTCATTAAAACGAAAATTCGATAAATATTTTGTGCCAAAACTTTTGGGACATACGTTATTGCTAAAATATATAACTATTTATCCTGTAGCAGTGTGTTAGTAACGACACCACCTCAGACCAGTTAGTGTTTATTACCCAATACACAGTCGGCAGTAGCCGCAGTTATTGTGAACTGTGGGCACATTATACATCAGACTTTTATCATTTAATTTTCCACTTGTTACCGGGATCAGAGGCGTCACAATGATAGAATGTCTTTGTGAAATGATGGATCCAAGCTTCAGTGCGCGGTGGAAATCATATACACATACCAGGAGATCTGCAACTCTAGCAGTTCCTTATAGTATCTTATTCCTATAACAAGAGCCCCCATTATCCCCATCAGTTATCTGGAAATCTGTTGACGCTGTTGTCTTAGTCAAAAATGGCCATCTAGCTCCTGTTATGATGGCAGGCGAACTATGCAAGCCCTCAAGAGGAAACAATAGTTACCAACCACCGATGACATTCGCATTCTGCTTCGTTATAATAACTCACTCTCATCACTCGAATCGATGTGGATAGCGGCGCCGTGGTACGCCTTGCTGAGATGGTCTGATCGTAACAAGAGTAGTACCGGACAGCGGCAAGCGCGGACGGAGCGATACTCGTTTGTCCGCTAACAAATGACGATAGCAAAGCGAATCAAAGGCGGCCGCTGCGGCAGCCGCCCTCGTTTTTGCGACGATTCAGTGTGTGAAAACAATGGCACATCGCCGAGGCCGCATTCTACCTTTGATGAGCCGCCTTACCCGAAGGTATGCAGCCCCGGGCCCTGTAGCGCAGGGCGATGCCAAAAAACACTGCTGAATGCACATCTCGACGGTATGGGATGCCTTCCACATTCCCGGTACTAACGAGAATTGCTGCCGTGTAGTACGATGTCTTCTGCAGAAATATTACGCGGCCTGCAAAACATATCTTCTGCTTTTTATTTCCCTCACAACTGTTCCGGTTTCTACCGTAAAGATTCTGCATTGGAGAGGGGATGACCTGCTAATACTATCATGAAACGTAGTACTAATCAGTTCCTTTGCATTATCCGCAAGATTACCTAGGACTGGATCTTAATCCCTATAAACTAATGAGATGTTAAACAATATGTCGGAGCTTCTTCCAGACTGGCCTCAGAAGGGGAGCACTGTCTCAGAATATGCAAAGTTAGGACTTTCCTTTTCAGAAACAAATACGCTTAAAATAAACAAGCTAATGTGTTCATTTTCAGAGAAATTTCAAGCACGGCTCTGTCACTTATAAGAACTGATCGAAGTTGTCGCCGTTGGTATAATCTTTCCTTTTGCCAGCCATAATGCTTCCGCTGAATTGCGATAACCTTATTAATAAACTCATCTCAAAGAGCTGCTGAAATACCAATGGCAGTCCAATATGAATTTCGTCTTCATTTATAATACGTTTGTCAGTAAACTTGTCTGTGAAGATTCTGGTGTCTTGCTGTTTCTGCTTTTTAGGCGGGTGATTTTCATATTCTCGGTATTGATGAGTTTGTATACACTACAATATCTTCTCCAGAAATATCATGCAGCCAGCAAAAAATAAGTTTTAATTTTTTTTTCGCACTTATCGATTTCAGTGTTTACCGCAAAGCTGCTGGAATTGAGGGAGGATAATCTTCCAAGTTAACCACATTAGATTCCTTATACATCCTTCGCAGATTACTCAATGTTGAATAATTAAGAATACAAAACTAGTAAAGAGAGGCAGCATACATCTCAAGGGAAGTCACCCTCCAAGATGTGACTCTCACAAAGATCTGGCATTCTTCCAGAAGCCACAAGTCAACTTTCTCCAATCTTTAGGTGACGATGTCTGTAACTATAATGAAGCTGTTGTGCATGGATAGATGGAATAATCGAGAAGATCACTAAATACCCCGAATGTTGCGTCTCACAAATTTTAGTATGGTATTGTGGATGCAATCTGTTGACATTGATATTTTATAACCTTGAGCAAACAAATAATGAGGCTCAGCACCGAGCATTTGCTCTTATCATATCTTTGTTAGACAACCACCTGCAATATTGCTTCAAGATTGTTTATATTTCGTATTTCTGTTTTACTTATTAAAACAACGGATGCATGTAGATTTACATTTCACGCGTCGGTCGATAGACAGGTGACGTAATCTACATTCTATACGACATATAATATCTTAAGCCTATTACACACGTTAGGGTGGGTTCACACTTTATTCAAACACCTTCCCCTCAAAGATCTAACCGTAAGGGTGGTTTGCTCACACGACCATGTACCAATTGACTTTGTGATGTACTTATTCTGCTACGTTTTACAGAGGAACTATTGTTTAGTTGATCATTTGCTATTATCATCTTCATCATTGGGGTACAATTCAGGTTCACATAATAACTGATATTCAGTCTGAGTACATGAACGTTTCATGTGAGATGTGTTCCATCTTACAATTTTATTATTTTCATTTTTAACCCAACATGATCTTGGTTCTTTTGCCTTCTCAATTACAATAGCTTTTTGCCATATTTTCTCTTTAGGTGTTTTTATTATTACTTTTTCCCTCTTTTTGTACTCCCATGGTTTTCTATGTGCAGATTTGTTAAACTGATTTTCATATTCGCTTTACACTTAACAAGCTTATTATATACATTTTTTTACTCTTGGTTCTAACATTTGGTTACTAATTTGTAACTGAGCAGGGGTTGCATCAAGATTTACATGCTCTTGTTCCGTCTTTCCCGAAATAATCATATCATCATGACATACAACAACATTTTTTATTTGAGCAAAATGTTTTTCTACTTCATCTTGAAATAGATCTTGTGAGTTTAGACAGACGACAAGGTAATACAGGGTGGGGCAAAAGTCGCGAAGGGATTTGAAAAATTAATAACTTTTTTAAATTTTAATTTTAATTTTTTTCCCTAACACAAAACTAAAATGCAATGTTTGGAGTTTGTTTACAATTTAAGTGTGAAAGATTACATCACGCAAATGACCGCCATTTTCAGCCTCGCAAAGTGCAGCTCTTGCAAGAGCATTTTCCATTACCCGAGTCAGAATATCTGGCCCCAAAGCACTTACTTCTGCTCGAATATTATCTTTTAGTTGCTGCAGGGTTGTGGGTTTATTAATATACACTTTTCCTTTCAGATATCCCCAAAGGAAATAATCAGGGGCTGTTAAGTCCGGCGAGCGGGCGGGCCAATTGAATCCTGAATTTCTCGAAATTAAACGTTCGCCAAAAATCTGCCTTAGAAGGTGCATAGTGGCTCGAGCAGTATGCGCAGTGGCTCCATCTTGTTGGAAAGTCATCGTTTGATTGTCAGCAAGAGCTGGTCTTAAGAAATTTTGAATCATATCACGATATCGGTCGCCATCTACAGATACAGCATTCCCATCGTGGTCTTCGAAGAAGAATGGTCCAATAATTCGTTGAGACGTAACTGCGCACCATACTGTACATTTAAGCGGATGTAATTGCCTTTGATGAACCACCCTTGGGTTCTCGGTACCCCATATTCTGCAGTTCTGCTTATTTACGAAGCCATTCAAATGAAAATGGGCTTCATCGCTCATGATCAGAGAATGAATAATTTCATTATCTTCTCGAGCCATTCTTTGCAAGCGAACTGCATAAGTTAGTCGTTCTTGAAAATCTGCTGGTTTTAGTTCTTGCACTAGCTGCACTTTATATGGAAACAGATGTAAATTTCCTCTTAATATTCTGCGTAAAGACCTTTGAGACATCTGCAGCTCAGCAGAACGTCTTCGGGTTGAGGTTTCCGGATTCTCCTGAACACTCTCCTGAACGCGTTGAATGTTCCCTTCATTTCTTGCGGAACGTGGCCTTCCGCTTCGTGGGAGATCCATAACTGTGCCTTGTTGCTGAAATCGTGCCACTAAGCGTCGAATCATTGATTCAGAGGGCGAATTCCGCAAATTGAAATGACGACGATATGCTCGTTGAGTTTGAATTATTGAATGGTGATATTCAAAATAAAATTCTATAAGTTTGGTTCGTTGATTGAGGTTGTAACGCTCCATAATTAATCTCCAGGATTTATTTTACACGGTCCTGAAAAAAAAATGAAAACAAAATAAATTTAAAAAAGTTATTAATTTTTCAAATCCCTTCGTGACTTTTGCCCCACCCTGTACAACAAATCTATATGTACCACAAGGAGTGCCAAAACAACATTTCCAAGAAGATTTTTCATTTAGAACTACGTGGTGGTAACCTTCAGCCAAGTCAAGGTCAGTAAAATATTTTTTATCTTTTAAATTTGCACAAATTTCTTCTATATTTTGGCCTAGGTTTGGCTTACGAATGATCTGTTCATTCAAATCAGTTGGGTCTAAGCGAAGTCTGATTTTTCCACTTGGCTTTTCTACAATTACCATTCTATTTATGCCAGCATCTGCTTTTACTGCATCAGCTTTCACAATTGCTTTGCGCTTTACTAGTCTACCTAGTTCCTTCTTTAGCTTATCTCTAATTGCAAAAGCAATTTTTGTTGGAGGGTGACATACATTTATAAAGTTTTCTTTAAGAGGTATGTTGTGCCTCCCAGGGAATCAAACAAACTCACTAAAAATGTCAATTTCGCCTTAATAAATTTATCTTTTTCCTCTTTATGTATACACTTTAAATTCACATGATCAATTCTTTTTATTAAATTCAAATTTAGACATGCTTGGCCTCCCATCGGTACTTGACTTGCAGCGTTTACTATCAGACAATCTTTATATATGTCATTATCTCTATATTTACAATGTAAATTTACAATACCCAAAGGTTTTGCCTCAGTACCTTGGAATCCTTTTAAAACATATGGGGTAGATCTTATATTAAATTGTTTGTTGATAGACTTAAAGATTGATTGGGGAATCACATTTACATCGGCCCCAGTATCTAGCCTTACTTTAATCTTTCTGTTTTCAACAAGAATACATTCCATAAAAGTAGTTACAGTTTTATTCTCAGGATTTTGTTTTGTTACACGAACATATCATTTTTACGATTTTCTCCTTCAGCACTATTTTGTTCTACATTTCACATATTCTGCAGGCTGCCGCAAAAAGGTTTTCGATTCCGCATTTCCCACACTTCTTCCCGAAGGCTGGGCATTCTCGAGCGGCATGTGTTTTTAAGCTCGTTTGACACTTGAAGGTTTCCTTTTCCTGTTTTACGTACTTGGAATTCTGTGTTCCCTGTCTTTTCTTGACCAAATTTATATTATTTACTGGGTCTTGACTCTGGAACTGCATACTCTGTTGCTTGCTTTGTTCTGAAGTCCTACACACATTTATTGCCTTATTAATATTAGGTCCTCAATTCGTAAGTGACTTTCGTATAGTGGGATCTCTGATGCCCATTACTATTTTGTCCCTAAGAGGTTTATCTTCATGGCCCTGATCTAATTTATTATAATTGCACTACTTTATCAGCTGCTTAGACTCTGTTATGAATTACTCGAATGTCTCTCCCTCCTTGTGGGTTCTTTTCAGTAATAAGTATCTCTCGAAACATTCGTTTCTCCGTGGATTAACATATTTACCTATTTCTTCGGTCATCTATTCGTATTTATTGACCAAATTTTCTGCCAACGTGAACGTGAGCTGGGAGCATACTGTTCCTCAGGATTGAGAGTTTAACGTTGTCGTGTGCTTGATCCTGCTCTATTGCCACTAGGTAATCTTGGAAGGCTGTCAACCAAAATTTCCATTCATTCGCCGCATTTTGAGCTTGCATGTTGAAATCTGGCGGAAGTTTCACTGGTGGACCCCCTATACCGCCATTTTCTTTTGTCTTGAGACTTGTCCGGGTGCTTTCAACTATTGATACACTTTTACACCTCCGGCGTCACGATTTTACACTTTTGCGCTTTTAAACTTAATCCGCACAATTTTTCACTACTGCGCCATGTTTTGTATTTCTGTTTTACTTATTAAAACAACGGATGCATGTAGATTTATGCAAATCCTTTATTCAAACAAGTTAATAGTGAGCCGAGTGGTCATCATGCTCAAGAAATACTCACTGCCGATGACCCATTGCACATTATAATTGGGAGCTTTAGCTAAATAAAAAAAATTATATTTATTTGTGAAATACGTTAGGCTACCGTCACTATGGATACGAATTCTGACGAAGTCTTGTTCTGATGAGTACGTCCAAGATCCTCATTAGGGCGGTCGCACTGTCCGCGTTTTATGACATATTAATAGCTTCTGCCACTCAGCAAATAGAGACAAAGTTGAATTTCATTTCCTTGACAGTAAGATGGTGAAAAAAGCAGAACATGGCGATCCCTTCTTTTCCAGTAGGGTTGACAAATAGGAGTTTGAAATATTATGCGAAGAATTGCTGGACCAACCGCAAAAATGTTTCGAGTATTTCAGGACTAAAGTAATGAATGTAAATCTTAGGGTCGATTTCACCAAGGTTGTCAAATTAACAGTCCGTTATTCTCCACCTATAGGGTAACAGTCCGTCAAATACAACGAATGAGCTTCAAGTTCCAACCAACAAATTTTAGCAACTAATAGCTATGAAATGTTGAAAACAAAATACTGTCAAAGTATGAGATGACAGCTTGTCATTGAAACATCACCAGCTTATTGAATATTAAGAAATTACATATAATTCAGTCAAAATTTAAAGAAATCTTTGATTTTTGAATTAGATTCATGTTTTAATTACTATTGTAGATTTTTTATTCATGTTTATATTATTTTCTTCAATTGATATGCGATTTTACTGATTCAACTGGGTGTTTTTTCCTATAAACCTCTTATAGATAGCCATTAAGCACCTACTTGATTACAGGCTCTACCAAAAGATATTGCTCGTTTCCAAACATTCATTCATTTACTTGCCGTTCATCAGAACCATTATGGCACCTTAGATTGATATTCCTACAAAACCATTCAGGTTTTTTCATGCCCATACCATAAAGTTGAATATTTTTCATTGTTCAGGAACTGAACAAACATCCACACTATATTCACAGCGATTAAAAGATTCCCAAATATATGCCTTAAAGCTACCAGCAAACCTCAAACCTGCAAAGAAACTACAAATTTGCCATATTTTTCTTTTTTTACGAGTACACATTCCAGGTTATATTTATATTAGACATTATTTGAATACAGTTGATTATTGCATTTCAAGACTCATCGAGTGACACATGTGTGCGATCTGTCAACCCTTGGTCCCAGTTACAAAACATATACTCTGAAGAAGGTTTAGTTCCATGTATTCAATGACAAAACGGTGACTTGTGTGGTTGTCAGCGGCCATTTTGTGAATGTGCGACATGGTTGCCAGATTGTGCATTAATATCCCGTTTCACCCCCTGGTCCCAGTGGAGTAAGCTGCGCCAACTGTTGAAATATACTCTACTATGCTTTATAAGATTATTCGTGGATTTTTTTCCAAAATCGTTGCACAACACTTGGAAATGCAAATTAAAATTTAAAATTATTTCCATGACGCCGCAAAATAGCTCCGTCGGTACCTCGGGTTATACATCTTGACAGTAAGGATGTTCGATAGGATCCTATATTTAGAAGTATCAATACATTTCACGAGTATCGTCATCTTTCGATCCAGACTGTGTCAGAAAGAGTGACTGCCATTTGGGTGCGACATACCCTGCCAAATCAGACATATCTTTAATCATTTTCAAACAAATTGTACAAAATCTTCAAATTTGTAAAGTTAGCGAGTTTCACTTCATACGTTGTTACCAGACATGCCCAAATCATCAGTCGCTGCCGTGATATTCATCCCGACCACTGCATCCCCACGTCTAGGCGACCTGTTTGTTAAATTTGTATTGATAGGGCAGCGGGTTATGCTATAAATCATATGTCACAGTTTTTGTGCACTGATTGCAACGGTTAGATGATACCAAAAATATTTACATAAATACGGGATCTTTCCCATTCCGGATCGAACAATCTACCAAAGATGATACCTAGTAAATTTACATGAAATATCCTCTGTATGTAGGTATATAAGAGCTTTCTTATATTTGTTCATCAATTTGATGATACAACACATCATAATCAGGATAGTAAACTATACTGAGTTTTCAGATACTTCATTTGCAATTTGACAACAGACCATGAAGGTGTTCACGTTTTTCAAATATTCTTCAAGAAGTGTTATCTGTCTAGCTCCAACTATCATAAGTACTATGTTTGTATCCCTACTTTAAATTCAAAACCATTAAATGTAAAAGATTCATGTCGCACCCTTCACCACGGGACGTGATCGTCGTTAGACTTGGCAACCCCGCGAGTGACAGATAGATAACCCCACCAGTGGAAAAGGCAATCAAACAATAAACATTAATAGTTTTTATGATTTTTGGACTTAAAACACATTATTTGTGAGACATTTTTCATAATTTTTTGTAGGGATTGACACGTCTTACACATATATGTGTTTTAGGATGGAGAGGACAATGTTTTTATTGCTTTGAAGAAATTCATTAACTCGTAAATTAATAACCGATTACTATTATGATGTAAAGGAAGATGAGGAATTGGATGGAATGTATTTTATATTCTATTTCTTGCAAAATACATACAAATCCACACTATTCAACAGGTATGTAATGATAACAGTAACGTATATTGAACTTAAATTCCAGACTGCCATGCATTAACAAACGTCCAAATCTGCTGCCAAATTTAACAGCTAGAAAATCGACCTATTATTTGCCGCATTCCCATTGGCTTTTGGGGATAACTGATTGTTAAATGTAAATTTATAACACAAATCAAAATACATGAAAGTTGACCTGTTTTCTCTGTACAAAAGCATAATGTTGGAATCAAGAAGTGGTCTTGTTTATAATACAGTCGAATTTTCACGTTTTTATTCAATATTTTAATAAAAATCACTGATATTCTGAGACCTTTGACAGCTTGTGTCAAATTGCATTCGATAAGGTATTTTGGACCATAATATTAATATTGGTGAAATCAACCCTACGTCATGTAATTGATAAATAATGTAGACATCAGCATGAAAAAAAATCGTATCTGTATGAACGCTCAAATAGGTCTAACCTCTGCCAACATATTCTGACGTGCTATTATGCGAACTTATTGCAACGTTTGAGCGATGAAATCAAGCAACGGCCGCATTTGGTTAAGAAGAAAGGGTTGTTTCATCAAGACAATGCACCAGCTCACAAATCCGTTTTTGCTATGGGCAAAATTAACAAATTAAAGTTTGAATTGCTACCTCATGCAACCTATTCACCAGATTTAGTCCCCTGGGATTATTTTCCGTTCCCAAACTTGAAAAAATGGCTCAGTGGTCAAAGATTTTCCAACGATGAAGATGTGATGTCGGCAGTTGATGGCTATTTTGAGGAGCAAGACAGTCCTTATTATAAAAAGCGTATCGAACTCATTGAACATTGCTGTTGAAAATTAAATACATTTTTTTAAAAAGAATTTGTGCTTTCTTCGTTGGGTCGGGTACTTCTGGGACCACCCTCGTACCTATACGAGTTTCTCAGGGTCACGGTTTTTTTTTTAATAAAAATAGGCTATTTCTATTTCGCATTCTTACTAGTAAGTATGGAGTGGGAGTCTTTTTCCTCAAACTCAAAATGAGGCTGCCCGTAGCTTAGCAGTTGTATTCGGTTAAAAAATAAAATACGCTGATCTGAAGTCGAAATCGGGTTATCGAGTTGCCGACAAGTTGCTTTTGATAAGAACGATGCTCTACGGTCTCCTGAATCTTTTCATTAAGATCGATTTCCAATCACACGATAGACCTCGTAGATGCATATACCTATAGCTGATCTAACTTAGTATGTAACCTTCTTTGTACACCCTGGGCTTTATTTCATAAAGAGTAAGACGTAATAATTACAAGCGAATTTACTTATAACTTGTACTGATACGAGATATTGCGTTCCATGTAAATTTCAAACAGTCCTAGGTACTCCATATTTTCTAAATTGTAGTATTCTTCTTGTTATTTCTAATACATTTGTTTCAAGTGATTCTTAATTGGTAAAAAAAGATAGGACAAGCCCTTAGTACAAAAAAGGGTCAGATAATAGTAACAACACTTATAGAGGATATCAAAAGATATGTTAAAGGTGCTGATTTTTTTTGTAGAATTAATATTATGGTATAGAATTCAAATTCAACATAGGGAACCTAAGATAACAACATCATTTTTGTCATTTCAAACTAATAATGTTTATGTACATCACAACTCAAGGTACTCTATTTACGGATTCGTCTTTACTTTTTTTAACTCGGATAATTTCTCATTTTTGAGTGGATTTTCTTTCTGCATTATTCGAACTGTAACAGCAGAATTGGCAAAATTCTGGTTCATCGATGGCACATCTTACAAGAAAGTCCTATCAATACCGTCTTTGTATTTTTATCATTATTCAATTATTGGACGTCGAAGAAGTTGTTTTAAATCAAGGCAAGAAGCATATCTGAAGCTCTGCCACGTCTTCCTTTCAGAACGAGCTTACCTGATGGACAGTCTTATTTTTTATACATATGCATGTGATGTTGTTATTTTGTGGCTAAGGCCCGTTTCGTCAGTCGTCCCTACAATTGTAGGTTTATGGCCTCCTTGATTCTCATAGTTTTCTACTTCCCCGTGTCAGCGCTCTATTTTGAGGTTATGTCACAAACATCTATTTGCATCAAATTGTGTTTGCTTTTGAGTTTTATCATGTTTTATCAGCCTGAAATTTAAAAGGAAAACATATCTTAACAATAGGAGAGCGCTGACGCTGACACGGGACGGGTGTTATCTAGAAATTTTTTAAGGACAGAAAAGAGTATGACAATCAAGGAGGCCATAAACGCGCCCTACAATATTGTAAGGACGACTGACGATACGGGCCTAAGTCCACAGATAAGTAATTTCTGTGCTTCATCACACCTCTACAAATCAACACATTTACGGAATGTCACTTTGACAGTACTGCACTTGTGCAGGATGACGTTTCTTACAAGTACACTCGGTGATATGTTGAAAAAAATATTATTTGACCATATCTATAGGTGCTTGTACTTGTAACTTGTAAACAACTAGTCTAGTATTTTTACGGAAGAGAGGGACCAGGGGCTACAACTCACTGGTACCGTATATCATTGCTCGACCCATTCTTGGTATTTAATGAAAGTCAGTTATCACCCTTTCCCGTTTCCTATAGTTTTTTTCTTGGGAAAAGGGTAACTTAACTTAATACTTTCGTACTTTGAACTAATACTATATCAAAGTCCAAAACATTGTAATTGTTCTTGATAAAGTTCTAAATTATCGATGAGTTCATTAATTTTCCTACTTCTGATGCAGCGTAGAGATGCAATGAACGCGCCTCCTACTCGTACAATGCTACATTTCCAGCATCACGGTCATGGCAGCAATGGTATCTTGAAGATGTGAATGCAGTGCAGCAGACATTTTCCTTTCCTACGTTTTTATCGCGAGCCTTTACTAGAAGAACGCGAGGCGCAGCGAGTGGGGATTTGATAAGGAATTTTATTTATTAGGTGTATCCACCTTTGGCATTTTATAGCTAACTTCATGCTGTCATTCCATCGGAGACGTCAACCTTTGGCGTACTGGCGAAGATTGTTCTTCTCTCTTTTGTTTTCTCCATCGTGAGCATTCTAGTTATGAGAAGCGTCCTGAAGTCGTTCCTTGTTGAGGAGCTGCCGAGGATAAGGCCGCATATTTACTGTTTTCTAGAATGTTGTTGCTAGCTGCTGCACGAGTAGATCATTGTTGGATTTCTTTCTCAAAATTTTGTTTAGTCGAAAGTCCTATGGTTTTTCGAGGTACACAGTGTTACGTTTTAGAAAAGGGTATGTCCCATAATATATTTCGTAGATCGTAGATTATGTCGTGGAATTTGAACATTTTTTGCAGGGTAGAGGTGATCGCCACTATTTGAGACTGCTCAAAATGTAATTTAAGTAGTTAATAATGATAAATAACATAAAGGGTGTACTTACATAACCTGTAGATGACTAGAAAAATTAAAACAATATATAAGTTATCAATGTCTAAAACAGTCAGTGTATTATGTATGAATTAACAAGGAAGAGGAAAAGTACATCAATGAGTTACCAAAATGTTCCGGGATATGCATACTTCAGGGTCACACCTGTGCTGTAATATGTAACCCTAAATTTTTTGAGTAAGTGAAGTGGGTCACTTGGGGTGCGATTCGATGGAGATTATCAGCACATGGCGAATGGAGACATCGTTCCTACATCATCCCTACCTCAGGGGTTTCTGAAGTTAACACTTGGGGCAGTGTGAAGGAAATATAGCCTTCTCCAATGAAGGAAAGTTTCCGGATGTAGGTAGGCTCAGTAGCCAGGAATAGTCATATCGGCAAGGTAAACTAGTGTATTTTGCTATAAAATCCTCTTTGATCTAACCCTGCATATTGCTCAATAAGCTAGTAGTGATTCCAGGAGGACAGGTGTTTTGAGATAAACAATTTGAAATTCTCAAAATCTACTTGAAAAACCTACTCCAATTTTGTTGTGGTTATTTGGAAGTACAAGTCCTACGTATTTGAAAAATTTCAAATATCTGCGAGAAACCATCGTCACATTATAAACAAGTTCCAAAACCTGCAGATTGCCTCGGTTTTTGGCCATAACTTTTTTGCTAGTAGTCGGACCTTTTTACGTGTGGTCTTATTTTGTAGGTCTCATAGATGCCTAAAAATCTAATTTGGAGAGTTTTTTTCTTTCCTGTCAACACTTTCAACTGAATCCCAAAAAACACGTTTTCTCATTCTTTGTTGTCAAATAAAAAGTTTTCCCACAAAAATTGGTGTACCCATTTTATGCGTTCATGTTTTGAATACCCCCTTGAACAACTTGCAGAAATAAAACCAGACTTTACAATTATTTCGCAAACCCGGAAGAGTTTTCGTCTAACATGATTAGACTAACATGTCAAAATGAAGCAACAGTGAGGTTAGTGCCGAACGAAAAGAAAACATTTTCCAGACCGTGAAGCTTCTACTACAACAGTGGAGATTAAACGGAAGATTCTTGAGGAGCCATAGGATTGCCTTTGAGAGTTGAAGGTAGTTTCATCCAAAATATGTTAACTATTGTAATGTTTACAATCTTTGCATGGTCACAGCAGTTGCTATAAGATTTCCGGATGAAGTTCAGGGTTGATCCTACGAACGACCTGGGCACCTGATCTAAAGATTATGAATCAAGCATTGGTAACCGTTCACAGTGTATAATTTTCCAGAAAATAAATCTTAAGTTCTGAGATAAGAGTCTGATCTGATTTAAGCACGTAATAACAGCAATCAGTTTACTTTAGCAAAAATCGACACTAGTCTAGTTGAATTGTTGTCGTTCTTAAAAATATCAATTTTTTGAACATGGTTTTTTCAAAATACAGTGTTGTTTTTTCTTATGTTGTCAACTCCTCGTGAAAACTATTCTAATGCAACATTATGATGAAAACCAATTTATACGTTATACTTTAACACCCTGTATTAATATTAAAAAAGAAATAGGATCTCCCTGTCAAATACTTGTATATTTAATTTGGTTGTCAGGATGGTAGTGTTTGCTAACATTTTTTGGCTATTTTCTTTTTACATCAATTTTAATGGAGGGTCGTCTTGTTTCTTGAATATAAAAGGAATGCTATATAATACGAATAAGGAGTAAGGGACAGGGATATTATTTGTCATCTTTCTTTGGCTCATTGGCCCTGCACATTCCAATAAGTCATCATTTTAGTTTGCGAATATCGCTTAGAGAGATTTCGTAACAGGTATATCTGATTTTAGGTAGCTTATTTTTTTAATGCAAAAATAATTTCTTGTTCAGAGATTAGATATAAGTTTATCGTGGTTACTCAAAGTATCATCATTTTCACTATAACCTTCTGAACTAGGTGACGCAAAAACACTACTGAAAAAGAGACAAATCCATAAACAATATATTTTAGAGATCTGAGAAATAATATTCTAGTAGGTAGGTATCCGTGAATAGATCTTTTCCTAAAATAATTCAAAAAATATTGGGGGTCACTACATATTGACTCCACTTTGCTTAAATACTGAACAAATGCTTAATTTACCAGATGCCTGATAACAGATCCTAATTCTACAAACTCAACATAATGATATTTAGGACCTGTATTTTTAAATTTTGTAAGGTATTTGACTTGATCCTGAATATTGTGTATAATCTCAGCAGTCTACCAAGATAAGTACATTTATTTGCTCGATTTGAAAAGTGGTACATAACTTTCTCATTATATTCTATTTTTTAAAACATTATATTTATATTGTGTTTTTCATCCATAATTACGACATACGGCTCACACAATAGATAGTTGTCAAACAGAGAAATGGATAAAATATCTTTCATCGTCTTTTGCGCTATACCTAACCTATTCTGATAAATGCACAATTCATTAGCTATGCAGAGCGCTTTAGTCAGTTTTTTAAAACAGGCCTTAACATTTTTTTAGGTGAATTGATCATACATTCAAACAAACAACTTTTTTGGCATTTGACCAAAATGTGGGATGATTTTTTCAAAAAATTAAGAATTGAAACTGACCTATCGAAACTTTCTCTCTCACAGTATGCACCTTGAGAAATAAAGCGTTTCTCAGATTTTTCTATAGCAGAATGCGTCGCACCGCCTAGTAATGTAGATAATCATTTTTTTAAGGAAAGGTAAATCCGAACTGAATATCTTCACAGCTATTGTGCTTCTCACAACGTATAATTATCCAAGTGGTGCAAACGCAAGGCCATCTTGGCAGCTCTTTGGTTTTGGTCAAGTATGGAAGTTTACGTTTCGTCATCTAGGCTAGAAAATCTAGCACAATAAATTGAATATGTACTGGGAATTTTAAATTTTGATAAGCTTCATTTCGAAGAAGTGCTACGTGATACTTGTAAAAAAAGTTGATTAGACACACCTTACACGCAAAAATGGGCTGGAATTAGGTAGTGTCGGTTCTGCTCAATAATGCCAGAACGTTCAAGCAACAACAAGAAAACTAAGATATACCTTAGAACAATTTGTTAAAACAGACCATTCAAATCTTGATCAATATACCTAGTAGATTAAAAAGCATGATTTATAACAAATAGTAGCAACAGGTGTCATTATGTGACCACTGCATATCTTGCTATAGGTAACTGAGATCTTCTATGGTGGTCCTACTGAAATAATTGGCATTTCGTAGCGCAACCAGAGCTTTCAGACCTCCCGTAAGCCAAGTACGACGCAATATATTATATTGTAGATCCGGCAGTCGTTAATGCTTCAAGCCGTATTCTCCATGTTTACTCGTAAACGTGAGTCTTTTTACTCTTTTTCGATGCAGATTTTGCATAAATCGTGTAATTGATCATTCAAGTGTGTTGAGAAGCACGTTGGTAATTATCTATTATCGATGCTTGTAACTGCCGCTGAAGTTAATAGAATATCAACTTCGATCAAGCTTGTAAACATGTTTGCCATGGGGTGTTTGTCAAATTATGATTTGATATTAGCTTTTTTCACAAGAACACAAGACAATAATAATAATAATAATAATAATATTTATTTACTCTAAAATACAGGGAACATGAAACGAGTAAATAAATATAATATATCCATAGGAGGACAACGCCTGTGCATGGATCATATATGTATGTTGAATTGCAAAATATAATAAAATAGAGAGAAAAAAGAAATTATTGGTAAGAATGGTAGAGCATTTATTGTGTAATATTTGAGATTATTTTATTAATTTGATTTCTCCCAATCGTGTTAATAAATTCCTAAATATTTTGTATCATCAACTCTATTGATTTTTATATTTTTATCATTTACCTTAAACCGAAGGTGGGTATATTTTGGTAGATGATTAGATAGTGATGAAAATGGTAAAAAATGAGTTTTAGTAAAGTTAATTGTTAATTTTCGGTTACTAAACCACTGAATAATTTTGCAAAAGTCATTTTGGATAATATCTTTTAAGTCGTTCCAATCCTTACCTTTATAGAGTATCGTCTGCAAAACTGATTATTTTACCAGTATATACTGTTAATTTTGAATATATCGTTTAAATAAATATTGAATAACAGAGGACCCAAAATTGTACCTTGTACCACATTTAACAAACATTTCTTTACTATATGAGCTTAATAATTTTACTGATTGCGGTCTATTTGATAAATAATTTTCCATTAAAGTATACATCTTTCCACGAAAACCTATTCTTTCTAAGATTTCCAAAAGTATATTGTGGTTAACTGTGTCAAACGCTTTTTGTAAGTCCACAAATACGCATATCGATGGTACTTTTCCATCTATATTTTGGGTTATTTCATCTACTATACTTAATACCCCATCTGTTGTAGATTTGCCCGCTATAAAACCATATTGATTTGAATTTAGAATTTTGAATTTATTAAGAAAATTAATCATTTTATTAAGGAGTAATTTCTCAAAAACTTTAGCTAAACTTGATATAAGTGAAATAGGTCGATAGTTAGTGACGTCCGTATTATCATTAGATTTATAGATAGGTATGATGATTGTTGTCTTGAAAGCTGATGGAAATACTCCAGATTGGAAGGATTTGTTAATGATATAAGCAAGTGGTTCTGTTATTTGTTTGGCCAGTATCTTTAGATGTTCAGCTCTAATTTCGTCAACTCCAGGGCTTTTTTTATTTTTTAGAGTCATAATGGCATTGAAAACATCCTGATAGTCTACTTCAGTTAATACAAATGAATTATTCAGTCTTGTTTCATGCTGATGAATATCAGCATTTTGTTTGATATTATTTGCTAAGTTTCCTCCTATATTCGTGAAAAATTCTATGAACTCATCACATATTTGCTGAATATTGTCTGTTTTCTGTCCTGTTTTTTGTTTTTATTTCATTAATATTGTTTTTTGAATAGTGGGCCATATCCGCAATAAAGGAACAGGAGCAGAAATAGAAAGATGTTTTTCATCAGGTTATCCCCGTATCCAGATCAGATGAGCATGTTTTCACTTCGGCGTTTTAGATGCACATCTGTTTGGACCTGATCTATTTCTGATCGGGTCCTCACGATTGCGCTTTGTCTCTTTGTTTCCCGCAAAACTACTGGCCTTTCTTTCCCCTCAAGGGCTTGAAGTACCACGGCAGGTAGCTATAGCTATCCTCCGTGGCGACGTTAGTTGATACCTTGTAAACACGATATCCTCTGACCGAAACCTGCTAGCTTTTGTGGTGGCATCTAGTTATATTCCTCCTTCCATCCTTGTTTTCCTTTTAGGTTGCACCCCTTTCCAGATGTGATCTGTATACGTTTTCACTCTGGTGCTCGGCCAAAAAGCAGAAACGTACGTCGCTCTGGTTACCAATCCTCATATCTAATGATTTTTCTTACAATGTTGCTATTATTTATAATGACCTTTTTTTTTATACTCCAACTACCACGAAGGCCTAAGGCCTAAGCACCCATTGGGTACCGTGGGGCTATGGGGGATACATGGGAAAGGGGGGACGCCACACGGACTCTGGCGAGGGAACACGTGTGCATGCAACATGCACACATTCTGGCTCCGCCTACGAGAACCGCCGGGTGGTACCTCCGCGTTCGACAGTCAGAGACCATCTACCACCTACGGACAATCACAACATTCATGGCCAAGAGAAACATTTCTCCTGGGACGGGACTCGAACCCGCACAGCGCACGGCGGCTGATCAGGAGACCGAAGAGTCTACTACTGCGGCCACCGCTGCTGCCTAAAACAAACACACAACATCCATGGCGAAGGCGAGATTCGAACTCGCGGCCCGGCCAGCCGGCTGATCAGTAGCACGACACTCTGACCCACGCGGCCAACCGAGGTCCCAACCTTCCTAAACTATATAACGAATTTTCATTAACTGTCTTTCGACAAAAAGTTAAAACATTATTACTCAACCCTCCAAACGTATAATTTACGTAATCATTCATTTCTTTTTTATTCCGTCTTTAATTCAGATTAATATTTTTTTGTGTACTTGGGTTTGGAAAGTATGCCTTTTTCTCTTTTTTTAATTTTTACTTTAGATGTAATGAACCAAATCTGTTTGTGGATAGTGTATTCTTGTGAACATCTGCTAGAAACTATATTGTTTGTAAGAGTAGCAGCATGCTAAACTTCGCCATGTAAGACTGACATTTGGCTATACTACAATGTAATTGTGGATAAATAAAGACGTCTATTATTATTATTACGCTCTCGTAAATGGGACTTTGAGTGGCGATGGTACGGCTTTGGAGAGTCGACGCTTCTGCAACCAGTTAGGCGACCGTGCGTGAGTGCCTGTGGAGATATAAAGTTATGATCGAGGTTCAAGATTAATCTACTGCCACCGCGACGAGGCATGGAAAACGCTGGAATGGCGCTCGACTAGTCGATAGGGGAATAAATATCCAGCCAGATGGCGGATCAAGGCAACCACAGTCGAGCAGTCGATATCGGGTGATGACTCACGACCCGACGCGGAACCGTAGTCCAGTCAACATGGTTATAAGTTGTCATTCATTTGTACAAGTGTTATAAATTAGAGTAGAGGTTATAATTCATTATCGGTAAGTCGAGCTGATTAGACATGTTTTGTTGCTTATTATCTATCAGAATGTTAGATATTAGAGATGATGATGCATGTGAGGTCGACTTTAATGAAATATTAAACAGTGGCGTGATTAAAAGTGCATTCAGCGAAGCTATACGACCAGCGATTAGTGAGGTACTCGCTAAAATGCAGAATCTGCAAGAAGGGGCGGTGATTCTGCACGAGTCAAATATGAAGCTAATCTACCTATTGACAAATAAAGGTGCTACTCATAATATGGCACATCCGAACAATCAAATTGATCACAATAAAACATCTGTTAATTGGAACGCTGAAGAAACTAAACCTCCAGCAGCACACAAAGACAAAAACGAACCAACGCAAAAAACTAGCAACTATAAAAAAGATATATCTGCAATCAAACGAAATCCTGGATATATGTTGGAAGAATCTCGCAGGGGACTGGTGTTGCTGGCATAAAGCAACATATGCAAATGTTTTTTGGCAACTCTAACGGTGAAATTGGAAAGCTTCCCAAGTAGAAGAATAAAACTCAATTATTTAAACTAAAATTCAGAAGTAGTAAATGTAAAAAACTTTGACCCTGGTTTGTCAGATCATTCCAGACAATTTATTTTTTGTAGCATATATCATACCATAAAAACCACACAACAATTCATTGCGGAAATTTCGCTATTTATTACTGAAACATGGGTTCAGTGACTATTTCGATGATTTTCTAGAAACGCACTTGTGGTCATTCAATATTGCCTTCAAACGTAAAATTATTCATAATGCGCCAAATAACACTATTCATAAGAAAATTAAATTCTCTAAGTCACTTCAAGAAAAAATTGGTCAACTGAATGACCTAGCGTGGCTAAGTAAAGAGATTAAAGATACTAATTTGGAAACAAGATTCAAATATTTTAAAGAAGAGGTTGATAAGAATATTCGTGATTCGATAATAAGCAAATCTAAAACAAACAGGAAACTACTTGGAATATTGTCTGTTCAATAAAAGGTAAACAAAAAAAATGCAGTTATTATAGAATTAGCCTGCGATAACGTAACTATAACCAACCCTACTGATATCGCCAACTTTTTTTGGAAAACATGTATTCACTGTAATTGGCAAGAAAACTACTTGGAATATTGTCAATTCAATAAAAGGTAAACAAAAAAATGCGGTTATCACAGAATTAGTCTGATATAACGATAAGTGCCAGACAAGAAATCAACAGGACCTGATAGAATTCCAATCTATTTAGTAAAAAAAACCTGGATATCTTTGCCCCAGTATTAGCAAACATCATTAATAAATCGGTTGCTGCTGGTAAATTTCCAACAGCACTCAAACTGGCGTCATATGATATTTAATAAAGGTGAAAGTTTTGATGTTGAAGACTATAGGCCAATCGCGCTATTAAGGATTTTCTGGAAATCACTAAAAAACTGGTTGCAATGAAAATTGACAATTACTTTCTTAAATTTGCTATTATTACATATTCTTAACATGGTTTCAGGGCAGGCTACTCAATTGAAACAAGCATTATCGAGTATGTTCAGTATGTTTGCGATAAACTTGATTTAGATAATTACGTAGTGAGTATCCAATTTGACTTGTCTCAGGCATTTGATTGTGTAAGTTCGTCATTTGTGGCCGATCAAGTTCATGATGTCGGCATTCGCGGATGTTTGAATCAATGGCAAATACTGTTGCTGATAAAAGATCTGATAAATTTAGTTTAGATTGGGGCACACCTCAGGGCAGCGTCCTTTGACCACTTATCTTCTCGATTTTCATAAGTCTGTAGACTCATCCTACGGAGAATTACTTTTGTATGCAGACGACACAAATATCCTTTTAGCTGACTCATCGCAAGAGCGTCTTCCAGAAAAAATAATGATTCGGTTAATGAGGTCAATCAATGGTGCTTCAAAAACAGACTAATAATAAATACAACAAAGACCGTTTCAGTTGAATATTTTATGAGACCAAAAATTCCGTCAAATTTCAATTTCAGTCTTCAAAGCCAGACAGTTGCAACTTCCGAAAATACTGTGTTTTTAGGAGTAAGCTGTGATTGCCATTTAAAATGGACAGAGTAAATTGATTCCGTATGTAAGAAGTTTGGAAAAAGGTTGTATCTAAAACTTACGCTAGGGAGAATGTTAAATACCTCAGCATCAACAGATGTGTACTATGCGTGTGTAAACTCTGTCATTTCATATGACACTACTGCGTGGGGTCAGGCTAGTGAAATCTCAAGAGAGTTTGTCTTACAAAAAAGAATCATTCGCATTATATGTGAAATACGGTCTAGATCTTCTTGCCGTGAGCTATTCGTTGAACACAAAATACTTACAGTAGCATGTGCATATCTTTATAAACTTTTAACATATATTTTTCAGCACAGCAAACATTATCTTAAGCATGCTGACCTCCATGATTTCAACACTCGTAATAAAAATAATATATATGTAGTTAGACCTGTGTCTTATCATACATTCCATTCAAAATCTCCTATAACACCTCCGGAGATTAAAGATAAATAAACTCCATAGGGCTTTTCAAAAGACGTTTGCGGAACAAGCTATCGGATTGCGCTTTTTATGATCTGAGTGAATTTGTCACATTCCACAATGCTTCTTAAAGATCTTAATAAATAATTTATTGCCATCTGTGTGTGTATCATATTGCTTATTTATGTTTCTATTGTACCTCATTTTATCTATATTTTAATCTGTATACACCGACGTATCCAATGTAGATCTAACTGGATCAATAAATGAATTTGAACCTGAATCTAAATTAGACTTTGAACAAAAATACAGTCTTTTTGTTATAAAATGAGGTACCGTTGCTTCATCTATGAAATTTTGACACGTTTGTTTCTCTGTTTTCTTTCACTTTCAAAAGGATAGGGTCTCATAGACGGCGCTGTCTATAAGAGCATATAGATTAAACATATATGGCTATAGCGCTATCTATGTGATGCTAAAAGCTATTTAAAAAGCATATAGTGAGTAGAGAAATAGTGGAAAATTTTTAGAGATGTTGCTGCTGTATCTGATTTTATCTCGGATAACTTTTTGGACGCGGAAATATAACATTAGGTTGGATATCTTCAGGTACAATATATTAATTAACGTCAGTATTTAGTCGTCTAGTGGTTGTCTCTGACGCGCGAAGAAAGATACTAAAGGAGATGAATCATGCTGTAGTTTTTCTGTGTATAGGCAAGGATAATCTATTGTATATTTCAGAAGAAGGATAATGGGCTCAAATATTCAAAGACGTCAGTCCACATACAGTTCTTATTCAAAGATATACCTATATAGGCTCTGCGTCAATGATAAATGAAAGTAATTTGATCTTTCATGAGACGCGTGTCATGAGATTTGTTTCATCAGTTTGTCACTTTATAGGTACGTTATCTTTAAATTGTCTGCAGTATTAACTAAAAGTTTTGAAAACTATCGACCCAAGTCTCCTCACAACATAACTTCAGTCGAGTAGACTAATACAGATCCGTTATTGATGTAATGTTACGTGATAATCTGATAAAAAGGATGCTTGAATTAAATAAGTAGTTTCACGTTAAAATTGTGAGGGGAAGGTAAGGTCTCCTGGACCGCCTCGAGAAGAAACGAATATTTATGAAAAGTTATAGGTATGGAACAAAACGAAATTAATAAAGCAGTGTTGGAGTGTTTCAGAAGTGTCCTTTACAAAAGTTAATTAATCAGGGCATACACAAATGGTGCTATTGAAGATATTGTCAGGAAGACATAGGAGTTTGTAAAGCCAACGAGAAACGCAATATTTCTTTCCATATTCATCAGCAGCAGAGCTTGCATAGGAAGAGCACTGAGTACTAACTCTTAAGAGCATTGTCCCTTCAAAACTATTTTTAAATAAAACTGCCCAATTAGAGTTTTGCAGCAAAAGATCCGAAGGCTCAAGAGATGAATACCGCAAAAATATCATCATTCAGCATGTTTCTCTAGATATAATCTGAATCTCCTTCGATTGCTGTAATTTTTGCTAACCTTTCACCGGCGTATACAAGGAGGATATTACGCCCTTACAGATGACTAAAGGATTCCAGCTTTCATTCCCAGTTGAATGTGGATTAATTACTGCAGCTATTGCCCAAATATTGCAGGTTCGGAATATATTCTACAAGTATAGTTGAGGACAACGCTATTTGATCTGTCTATACTTGTTGCACTATGTCTTCCTGTCAGCATGAACCTGTTCAATAGTCCATCGTCATACAAAATCATGGCTGCGTTCTATTGTCTCGCAAAATTGTTATCTATCAGAATATGAATGTGATCCAAAGAATATTGTTGGAAAATGGACGCCTCATTATAGTTTGATATTTTCCAAGTTCCTCATAGCTCTTTATAGTTTATTTTATTGATGCTATAAGTATCTGTATCTAATTTAACATATGCAATTGATCCTGTGGCTGCATAAGTAATGAATCCACCATGTAGCGACAAACAAAAATGAACTGTTACCTGGAGTGCAGATAAATTAAATATCTTGTCAATGAGGGTGCTCAGCCGACGTAAAACGTTCCAGCGATGCAGCGCTTATATGCCAAGGAAAAGCTGTGTCATTTTGGCAACAGTTTCTTTTGATTGTTTGATTTGATAGTGTGCCAACTAAAGGTTGCTATCTCTCAAAGCTATCCCACGGCTATTGCTATTCAGCATAAGCTCCCCCTCTGGATCGCCTTACGTTGAATCCTCTGGCACATTGACATTTTCTTTTATTTGTACGTTGAAAAGGACACCTGGACGGCCGAAACATGAAGATATACCTGTATGCTTGCAAGAATTGTTATAGGCTTGTATCGATAAGCATTTACTTTTTGATCAACATTTTCTTAAAAAATGTTTGAACATGTGTTGTCATTGAAGTTTGCTTAATAATTACCCCTAACTACAGGAAAATAAAGTAATAGAATAACTGAAATAGAGAATACTGCTACTATTTCCAGTATAAGAAAGTACAGGTGGCGTTTTACGGATATCTTTTATCATTCTTCCAAACATGCCTGAAATACCAACTGATTACACTGATCAACAGCCAAAAAATATCCTAAATAAAATCAACAAAATATTACTATTTTTAATGTGCTAAAACCGGAATGAAACTTATTTTTTCAATATAAGTTCAAGTTTTAGATGTACGGTAATTATATGTGTTCCTGTTGTGACAGTGTTAATATACTGTAATTCACAAGAATGCACGTGCTACATTTTTATATTCGGCAAGGAAAGATGATGTAATCGGCATGATTGTGTTACGTTATACATACGTGTACATTATATTGTCTTACATTATCCATTTTTTCCTCAGTTGGCTGACAGCGTTCATGCAAGATGTCTCGAAAGTGTGTAAACAATCCAGATCAGTTTTGTTACGTGTGTGGTGATGTGACTTTTGCGTCTCAGAGACGGTCTATTACTCCACTAATAACAAAGGTTGTAAACTAGGTGATCAAGACAAACAGTGGGCACCCCACATCTGCTGTAATACATGTGCTTCAAGTCTGAGGAGCTGGTTAAATGGCAAAAAACGGTCTATGCGCTTTGCTGTCCCAATGGTTTGGAGAGAGCCTACAAATCATATTAACGATTGTTACTTTTGCATGGTACCTTGTGTTGGACAAGCCACAGGTATGTCCAAGAAAAAAAAATCGGTTATTAACTACCCAAACATACCATCTGCGATGAGACCTGTGCCTCACACTGACGAAAATCCTATTCCAAAACCCCCAGAATCCTACACTTGCGAATCAGAAAACGAATCAGATCATGGCGATCGAGTGATTCGTCAGGAAGAAGATATGCCATCAACGTCAAGAGATCCTGATTTTATACCGATCACGTCATGCCACCAACCGCACAAAATAACACAGTCAGAATTAAATGATCTTGTAAGAGATTTAGAACTTCCAAAATGTAAGGCAGAGTTACTTGGATCAAGCCTGCAGCAGTGGAACTTGTTAGAAGACGAAGTTTTGGGATGTGTTTTTCGTAAACGCCACAAAGACTTAGAACCATTTTTCAATATGGAGAATAACTTGCTTTTCTGCAGTAACATTAACGGCTTACTGGCGGCTTTAAATGTAAACTATAACCCAGAAGAATGGAGATTCTTTATAGACAGTTCAACATTGAGTTTAAAGGCAGTGTTATTGCATATTGGAAATATTTTACCATCTCTTCCTGTAGGGTATGCAGTTCACATGAAAGAATCATACGACAATATGAAGTACCTATTGACATGCATAAAATACGATGAGCACCAATGGCATATTTGTGGCGATTTGAAAGTTGTTGCACCTTTACTTGGGCTGCAGCTAGGCTACACAAAGTGTTGCTGTTTTTTGTGTGAATGGGACAGTCGGGCAAAGGCACTTCATTACACCAGCCAAAACTGGCCTGTTCGTCAATTCCTAGAGCCAGGTCAAAAAACTTTGTCAAGGCATTAGATAGAAATGGGTCAGCTTTCAATACCTGCGTCAGAAATTTCCAAGACTAAGTGAGGCAAGGGTTAAAGAAGGTATTTTTGTTGGGCCACAGATTCGAAACATTTTGAAAGATACACAGTTTGAAAACACTTTAACAGGTATTGAAACAACTGCTTGGAATGATTTCCGTCTGGTGATCACTAATTTCTTGGGAAATCAAAAAGCTGACAACTATAAAATTCTTGTCAAAAATATGCTGTCATCGTATCAGAAGATGGGCTGTAATATGTCTCTTAAGATACATTTCCTACACTCACACCTGGACTTTTTTCCTGACAATTGCGGAGCCGTAAGTGATGAGCACGGCGAACGTTTTCATCAGGATATTTCAACAATGGAAAAAAGGTACCAGGGAAAGTGAAATCCTTCCATGCTTGCAGACTACTGTTGGACTCTTGGTAGAGATGCTCCAGAAACGATCCATAAAAGAACAGCAAAAAGACAGCGCATATAGTGATTCTTATAAGTATATGAATCTTGTTACTTTTTTTAATATATCCTTAAAAATAAAAAGTTTTTTTCTAAACCGCAACTAATTTTTTTATTTCATTGTCATTTTTGGATTCAGCGCCCCAAAATTAACAAAGAAGTGCACTTTTCCCACAAGATACAATTAAAAAACTAAAATTTGTTGTCCAGTGTTATTCGCATCTGAACCAGCCAGTAGAATTTGGAAGAGAATTCGTAGATACATGCAAGCCTTATGATGTAAGCACTATACTGAATGCCGTAGGTACTTTCATTTCAGTCCTGCTTTATTTATATCGCGATAGCGCTGGCAAAGGTAAAGATTAACTAGGAGGCACCGTAATATTGTTAACAAAGAATTAGTTTCCATATTGTAATTTTCAACATGACAGACAAAAATGTGTAGCTACGTAAACAAAAAGAAGAAATTGGTTCACATGCGCTATACTTCTATAGCTCATAGTTTGTATGTACTGATTTTAAATATCTACTAGTTCTTGGTGGTGGAATTTTATTTCATCAAGTTCAGAAGTGAGATTGACCTGTTGATTTCTCTTTTGTATATTTGATTTGTTGAATTTCAATTTAGGTATAGTTAGCGATTACGAAGTTTTATACTTTTTAGATACCTACCTACTCCCACTACCAAAAAATTTCACAGTTTACCAAAGAATTACGCTCAATTCTACGGAAGACAGATCATGTTCATGTGACAAGACCGGTTAAACCTTTTTTATTACACCAGCTTTTTATAAAAGTTAAAAAAAGCAGATGTTCCTACCTACTCATACTGAGCAAAACAAGTCTGCATTCCTGTCGATTTAAAACTGCTTGCAATACAAGCCTTGTGGCTGTTGTGATTTAATATCGTCAAAACATAAAAATAACTACAAAAAAATAAGAATTTAATTTGATTAACCCAAAGTAATAATTGTCGTGCCACCTAGTGGCGTGTAGTAGAAGATCGGGCTTTGTCCGCTTTAAAACTCCTCTTTCAACTGCAGGCACCGATATAGAATTCACGGCTACAGTTTCCTACGCCATAATGTCCAGTGACGAGGGAAGTCTGAAAAGTGTGTAATCACCACCCATTCTAGGTAATTCGATAATTTGGTCGAAATTACTGACAATGATTACAGCAATTCTATTTTAATTATATACGATAACGATATCGCTACCTCAGAGTTATATCGCACATCAGAATGAAAAGAAAATTGGGCGCACAATCAACGAGTCGTTGACTGTGTTGTTGATATTATTAAGTTAAACGTTCCCTTAATTCTTCCTAATGGTGTTGTTAAGATTGACGTAATTAGATCAGGTGTTCATGATTTACATAGAAATGCGATTTTCGAAGGCAGCAAAGGAGTAAATGAAGTTTTTGTATGAATCATTTGTAAAGTTTTTATGAGACGACAGCAAGTGCTTGAGAAAGTAAAAAGTAAGAAGATAGTTAATCTTAATCTCGTGTAAACTTGGATAATCGTACCATGGTAGGTAGACCTATATTATGAAACACCCAATTAATTTTTAGAACTTACTGAGTGGGCGGTGGCAAATGCATGTCCCAGAAGTTGCTGTACTCTGTATACAACTTCTTACCGTTCAAGTGATTGTACACGTTAGTACCGATTGAGGGAAGGCGGTACAATTCCGAAAATGGGCCACTTTAAGTTTATTTAACACGCAAAAAGAAGGCGGTAGACAAGGACCAGTCAATCGAGGCCGTACCACCCGATAGCTTTTTCCAGGGTGTCTTAAGAATATCCACATGCTTCCACACCTGAGCTACGCAGTCGGTTATCTTCCCCAACACAGAAACTAATGGTGATAAGTCCTTCGAGTAGTAAGAATTCCGGATGGAAACTCTCTCCAGTCTCAGGTGAAGGGAACAACATCGATGATAAAATTTGTTTCACAAACAGCTGCGGAACTAACAGCAACATTGATGCTGTTCATCACTGCCTGCAATTTAATCGTCCCGCTGTGTGTTTTTTTGCGTAGACAAAAATCTCAGCGTCTGCGTCGATTAATCACCTTAGCTTCCCAAATTGCGAGGTGTGCTCCAATCTGAGAAAGAACGGGGGAGTTGTGGCTTTTGCCCCCAGCAGTATTTCCTGCTTCAGATACGTTTCTTATTTATTTAAATTTATTTGCCTTTATCGCTCTCCCTTGGACCATGACTGGGATGAAGCCTCGCTCAGAGACTTCTTCACTTTTCCTTGTTTGTTTCGCTGACGCGGTTGCGTCGACTGTTTGTTCGTAACCAAAATTATCCACGATGACATGGAGGAATACATCTCTCATACAGTGAATTAAAGCCTAGACCACTGACAAACGGCTGGTTCAACAATTCGTGCGACACTGCTCGTTAGCAGATGATCAAGACACATAGAATCTTCCTGCAAAAGCCCACTGTAGAGAACAGACAAGCCGACATCGAGTCCACAATGCCAAAGACCTGCACGGTATAAAAGTTAGGCACAGAGTAATGTCGCAGCGCAGTCGGTCTTTCTGGACGCTGGCCAAGCAGATTGAAAGGAACTTCTCACATAGTAGCCTTCCACCACTAAGTACGTCTCAGGAAGGAACGATTGTAACCGACTCAAAGGCTAATGCGGGAGTACTTACCAAGATCTTTGCTGCCAATTCCACCATGGACCTACCCCCCAACGCTCGAGTGCCGTCGATTCAAAGGATTCCTTATACTATGCGGGAAGAAACATTCAGATATAAGACCGTAGGATGGGTGCTTTTGTCGCTCGGCATCAGCCAGGCTTCTGGTCCGGTCTTGATTCCTATCGATGTATTGAAGAGGTGTGCAGCGGAGCTCGCTCCAGTTCTTCCGCGTCTCTTTCTGATGTCTTACGAATCCGGTAACTTTCCAAGATACTGGAAATTTGCTCATGTCCAACCCATCCCAAAAAAAAAAGAATCTACGGCCGACCCTTACAACTACAGGCCTATTGCTTTGCTTTCTGTTATAAGTAAGGCGATGGAGAGACACATAAATCGCGACTACCTGGAACGTCGCTTGTTTAGTGACAGGTAGTATGGTTTCCGGTACCTACCAGCGATTCACAGGGGACCTCTCAGTTTACGGCACGCAATAGCGGAGTAAACTCATCCAGACTTTCGGTGAGGCTCATGTCGTTGCTCTTGATATCACAAAAGCGTTCAATTAGCTGTGGCACGTTGTCCTCTTATGCAAACTTCCAACCTATGACCTCCCAGATAAGCTTTGCAGATGGTGGATGACTGGCCGCAAGATATCGTACAACACAAGGTCAACGCGGGTGTTCCTCAAGGTGAGCTGGTGAGCTGACTTCCTCTCTGACGAGAGACCTGCAGGTTATCACTGTAGTAGTTTTCTCTACATGACCTCCTCACTCTATACTAGACCCAGATAAGAGCTAGCCTCGAGTAGTGCTCACGCGTTTGGGTTGCTGCCACCCCGACTACAGTATTTATGCTTGATGCTATCCAGAGGAAGACTGTCCAACTGATCGATGACTCTTCTCTAACGGACAGTTTCGGGACCCTTTTGCAGCGCTCCTTTGCCCCGAGGTCCGGTCCGGGTGTTGAGATTGTGGAACAATCTACAAGAGGGAGATTTTCCCAGTTCTACTAACCGTAAACAGTTCAAAAATCGGATTAACAAAACTTCTTTTGGATCGTCATAGCAGCCGCGGTGCTCTGGCATTTAAGATTCTGCCTCCGCGGTTGCTTCGGTGAAAAACAATTAATGACTTGTTTGATCCGAACGATAATTTATAGCGAGATTAAGTATTTTACAAGTTGCTATCAAAATGCGCAACAAAAACTTACCCAAATACTGAAAGCTTAGAATAAAAAGCTTTTCGGAAAAAAATGCGGCAAACAGTACAATTTATCGAACCGATACAACGCACACGACTTATTAAACTGTTCAATTAGTTCAGGTAGTTCAGTTCATGCAGAAAATGCATTTAAAATGAATAAACATTTTAATACAAATCATGAAACCGTTTATTTTTTAATCGCGTCGGCAGGACACGGCTCTTCATTCGTAAATGAGCGGGTCGATGACGCGCTTCTAACTCCTCAGTTTCATTTGTGATTTTTGTGACGGGCTTCATATTCGAATGTTATCGTTGTTGGTGTATTAGGTGTGAAGTGGATCAATTATGGCAAATTACTTGAGCAAAATGCTCTTACTGACCCATAACCATGGTTAGAAAATGTATCGCTTCAAATGGGAAGAATTTTGAAAATTTGTTAATTCAGCCACATTTAATAATAATAATAATAATAATAAATCGTCTTTATTTAGGGAGCGAAGTTGAGCATAATGCTACTCTGCCCCTTAACCCAAAAAAAAGAAAAACTGAAAAAACAACACAAAAAACATAAAGACATTTGATAGGTTAGAAGTTTAAACATGTAGGTGTATAAAAAAACATGATGTATATAACATATACAGGTGACTTTGAAGTTGAGTCATTAATTTTCAGATAATGATTGTAGAAGGAAGATAATCCAAATATGTGTGTAAAAATAAAAAATAAAAAAAAAATGTTATCTTGTTTAATAAAGTATCGTCCCGACAGTATTTCAGTGCGGACCTGTATTGATCGTGCGGTCTTGAGCAGCATGCCCTGACCTGTGAGGTCTTAAGTCACCTGATTCACGAGCCCTTTGTACTACATTAACAAAGGCACGAAGGGTTGGTTGCACTCGATTGGGAAACCGATTCGCATAAATCCGTGATGCATCCGGGAGCATTTTGTAAAGACTGCCCCCCCGTAAATAAGAATCATGTCCACAAGTTCAGCATTTTCGTAAACATGTGCCATTTTTGATTTCGTTTGAGCCACGTAACAAACACTACTATTCACTAACGCGTTATCGACTGACGAAAAACACGTGATAACGTTTCAAATTCTTTCGCTTTTTTGTTTCCGATGCGATGAACCGGTTAGGCGGATGATATCCGGTGTCGCCAAACACGAACATATTATTATTGAGACAGGGCAGTACTCAACTTCCAAAGGCTATAACTTTGTTACTTTAATTTTACCAGAAAAATGGTAAAGGAAAAAAACATTTCTTTTGATCAGATCTACTCACTGTTAAAATAAATGACTCAACTTCGAAGTCACCCTGTATAAGTGAAGGCTATTTCATGAGTTAAAAGTATACAATTATTGTAACAGTTACAGGTATACAAAACAAAGGAATGCTATTTTGCAAATATTTTGTGTGAGGTGACAGATAAATTTGATCAACTAACTAATGTACTCCTATTCAAAATAAATTTCTTCATACGTATTTTAAATTCATCATATGATAGCAATTTTGTGGATCGAGGTAGAGCATTGTAAAAAATAATTGCGTTATAGGTGAAGCATTTACGATAGAATGATGTCATCTGAAGGGGCATTGTGAGTGTTTCAGTGAATCTAATATCCCTAGAATGGATATTGCTTCTCGATATCAGCTTATTTCTCAAAAACTACGGAATGTGTGATAGCAAAGGCCTGTGGGTGTAAGTAACTAAGTGTAGCTAACACAGTTCATGCACTCTCAACCACTTCGTATCTTTGAAAAAACGGCTGATATCATATTTTTTCAAATTATTGATCAACCTACAACATGAGTTTAGGATTTTTTTGGAGACGTGCCAGAGATATAGAGTTAAGAAATGGCAAATCGCAATAACTAATTTTGGACGTTACCAAAGATTCACACAAAATTTTTTTAGTTGTAAAGTCAAGAAATTGTCTATTAGGATGAGATATAATTAAAAAACAACTCTTACTGATATTATTTACATGTGGTATAAAATTTAAACATTCATCTAAAGTTACGCCCAAGTTTTTCACTGACTCACTTACTCTATAGTCTCACCATCTAATTCTACGTAATTCTTTGGCATTGCTTCTAAATAGTTTTGGTGAAAAAATAATGACTTTCGATTTTAAAGGGTTCAACTGAAGGTTATGATTTTTGCATAATACTAATAGATGTTATATCTTCATTAACCTGAGATTCAGCATTTCGAATGTCGTGATTGTGGAAATGACTGTAGATCTGTGAATCGTCGGCAAAGAATTGGATACTACAATATTTAACAGCTGCGTGGAGATCAGAAATATAAAAAATGAATAGGAGTGGCCCAAGTACAGACCCTTGAGGCACTCCGGAGGAAATGAGGCACTTTGAAGATAGAACCATATCAATATCTACCCTTTAATATCGATTTCCTAAGAAGCTCTGAATCGTTTTTGAGGCAGAATCAGAAAAGCCAAAATATTTACACTTGGCTACTAGAAGACGATGATTTATGGTATCGAATGCCTAAGAGAAGTCAAGAAGATCTAATGATGTGATCATATGCTGATCCCATGGCTCTAACAATGTTATCGGTTAAGTCTAGTAGGGCGCCTGCAGTGTTATATCCTTTTCGATAACCGCATTGTTTGGGAGGCAAAATTTTATGTTTAGAGAGATAATCGTAAATTTGTTGGTATATTGCTTCTTCTAATAATTTATACTAAACAGGTAAAATACTGATTGGTCTTAAATCAGAATATAATTTTGGTTTACTTATTTTAGCTAGAGGTAACACTAATGCTTCTTTCCATGATTCTGGAAAGAATCTCCTTTCTGAACAGGTATTTATGATGTGTAAAATGTGACCTGGGATCGCAAAAAGCATAGTTTTAGCATTCTGAGTGACACGCCATCACTTCCCAAGGCATTCGATTTCAGAGACTGGAACATCGATTTTAAATCAGTCATGTCGTTTGGTTTAAACTTGAATCGATCACGAGAATAGTGATTCTTTTCATAATGCTCAATCTTCTCTGTGCATGAACAAATGGCGTTATTAAAAATGGAACAGAAATAACTATTAATATCAGTAGAGTTCTTTAAATGTAGAGGAATATCGGTATTTTGTGACTGTTGGATACGCATTGATTTTAAGGATCTATAGAACATTTTTGAATCATTTTGTTGACGGAGGGATAATAAATATGATGCTTTTTCATATTTAATTTGAATTTCTGAGCGCTTTGTAGCGATTCCAGTAATCTTCTGTCTTATTAATTTTAAACTGATATAAAGCTCTGTCTCTGTCTCTCACTGGAATGATAGCCAGGGTGCATGCTTATCAAAAATGAATTTTAGCCCATCTGTCAAATATGAAATTTTGTGATCAATGCTCTCTATGGAATATATAATGCTCCAGGAAAAGTTTAAAACATCATCTTGAAATGGTAAAATATCAGAATTCTTAAGGTATCTGAATTTAACGAATTTTTGCTTAGGTTTTTTAGACTGCAAAGTTATTTCACAAAATACTGAAAAATGATCGGTAAGTAAATCCATATTTATGGTCCCAGAATTTGAACAGACTTGAAGATCATTGATAAATATGGGATCCAGTAGGTTGCTCGAAGGACTAGTTATTCTAGAGGGTTCTATAATAACTTGATGGAATCCATAAGCATTAAAACAATTTTCTAGTTTGTTGTCTGAACTTAAAAGATTTATATTCATATCTCCAACAACTGCAACATAATCAAAGCCCCATACCAGAAAAGAGAGAGCAATATCAAAAAAATCAATGGCCTAATCAACATTGTTATGGGGAGGTCGGTAAATTACCCCAAGGCAAGGGTTTGACCAGATAATTTCAATATTATCCACATATTTTCACTAGGAAAGTAGCCAATATGTTTCTCAATCTGTAATTCTTCACAGAGCAAACCATTTCTCACGTAAATGCCCACGGCTCCACCGCGACTGTCCCTATCTTTTCGACAGAATGTATATCCGTGACTATCTAAGAGGTTTTGAATGAGCTATGTTTTAGATAGAGCTAGAATATCATAATCAGAATTTTCCAATATGCGGGCAACAACTGATAGAGAAGGCAATAGAGACCGAATATTTAAGTGACCAAATTTAAAAGGTTTGTTTTCTTTCATAATTTAGAATTAAATTTTGGATATAAGATCCGCTTCTTGAAATCTCAAAATAAAACTCGTGACACGTGTTGTTGTTGGAAGAATTTGAAAGTAGGGCATTTTGTATTAGTACTTGTAGTTGGCAGACACACAGTTGCAACATTTGGTGGTTGGTTGATTGCAGGAGGAAATGTCATGGTTTTCTCCACATTTTGAACATACTTTACAATTTTGACATTTTTTTCGTTGATTTCGTCATAAACGGCAATATTTTCAAATCCTAATAAAATTTTTCCATTGTTGTTATCAAAAATATATCTAAATAACTTACCTGTCACTTCAGCAAAAATAATGTAAAATTTTTGTGGGCAACATAATTAATATGAGTAATGGATATATCTCCGTTAGCCACAAAGTGATTTTGTTTTATAATTTCTTCTTGTCCTTCTCTTTCGGTAATTTTTTCCTCCGAACGATAACCAACTATTTTAATTCTTGGCTTGAACATTCTTGGTTCAGATATCTTGTAGGATGTAGGCATGTTTTTTTCGATTTCTTGTTTAAGTTGGGTATGTACACAATCTTGGACGTTTATTTCTACAGCTCCATTTCTGCAGTTTTTGATTTTGTCGATACCTATCTGAAGTTGCGAGAGGTCTAGTTTTTGTTGAGATCATATTTGGTCTTGTAGTTTGGTTGGTGTTGATCAGGTGTAATGATTATGCTTTTCAAAGATCTTGTCTCTTTGTTTGGTGATGCCTTACTTGCAGCTGTCTGAGAATATGAGACATTCTTAGTTTCGGTTGATTTTTAAAATACTTCCATTCGTGTATTTAGTCTTTCCAGTGAGCTGATAATAGTGTCGTTTCCTACGACCTTGGTGGCTAATAGATCGTAGTGCTCTTAGTACCAATGATTTTCGTTGGACAACTGATGGACTAGCCTATATTTTTTAGCTAGTAATTCACTCAATAGTTCAATTTTCTCATTAAGTGTTGTTTCCGTATTTTTGTCATTATTCATTAACGTCCGAATTTCTTGATTTAGTGCTGTTCCTGAAACATTTTCATTTTTGTTGACTATAATTGTATGGCTATCCGCTTGATTCTTACCGTCTTCTTATTTTTCTTTTTCTTCTTGCTCATTTTCGACCTTCAGTCTAGAGTAACACTCAGTACAGCACTTTTACCTGATTTCTGACTTCTCTGACTTTAACTTCTCGTGAATTTGATTGTCAAAAATTGAATGTCAGATTCTGAAGATCAAAATGGCCGAAACTGATATGCAAGCGAGCAGGTACCTCACCAATGTTCCCAGGGGTATATTTCTTCCTTATGATGTGCATCGTCTCAACAGATCAATTTTAAATGTTGTAGGACTGGTGATAATTATCAAAATATGGTAGGCTCTACAAGTAAGTTTGTAGCAACCTATATAAAGCACGACAAAAAGCAGGTCAATGAAGGGCATGTACACCCTCTATATACAGGTATGTGCGTAACATAGGATTAGATTGTATAATACGAGTAGAAAGTGGAGCCTTCTGTTGTTGTAGACTTTGTATATTTGAAAATTTCCTATTTTTCTTAAGTGCTGTCGAATTTATTTATACATATATGTGAATGGGTTGAATGCGGGTGAGTACGATATGGTCTTATTCAGTTTCAGAAATCCTTTTCTCTACTTTCTGAATTAAAAAAAAAATGCTTCCAGTGAATAGTCATATATTATAAGTTTTTTCTGTACAGACAAATAGTTGGTAAAAGATGATCTCATAATATAATAATTTTACAATCAATGAAAATTAAAAAAATCGAAGTTTGCTAGGGTTATAAAATTTGGAGGTTTTTATTTAGATTCGAAGCATCGACTATGAAGTTCTCAAAATTTTTAGATATCAAAGATTTTTCAGAGCACAGTTATAATTTACATCATCCAGTAAACTGCAATTTGATTTTTCAAATTCCAAATATTATCCAAATATTCTTTTAAATTCAAACAAAATAGTTTATTAAATCGGGGCAAGCACTTTCACCTAGAGTAATTGCACAAATTTAATAAATATAATTAAATTGTTTTACTTGGAGCAGGTAAACTCATTTTAATGGTCCATTAATGTTAAATGGATTGGTATAATCAATCTAAACGGTCTAATAAATTTAATTAAACGAATGCGTTTTGGTTTAATTAAATTCAAGTAAACTGTTTTAGATATCGAAGTTTAATTAAAGTAATTTAACTTGTTAACTGTCACATAGTTAGTTATTTTTTTTTAGTTGGCCTAATTAAAATGTTAATTGGTTTATGATAAAGTTTTTTCTCCGTGTGACAATAGACAGAATAATCTTAGGTACTCCAGAAACACCACCATCGATGTCGGGAAATAATAAACGGTACAGTCTACGTGTATTAAAAAACAGTCAACCCGACTACAGTAACTGAAAATAATAAATATTTAATTTTGCTATCAAGTGAAATCTAGAAACACCTCATGTCATGTCAAAATCCACCAAGCCGTTTAAGGGGTAGACAGTAAAATACGGATTGAACTTTTTCTGCCATTTTGTGTTTATAAGATGTTAGGACAAGCAATGGCACTCCACTGTCACGACGAATCTATAGATACCTCATATGTAAAAATCCATCGAGCCTTTTGTGCTGTATGCAGCCTGCAATATGGGAATTACAAGATGGATTCTGTTTATTAAAATCCGTCATTTTGCTTTCATAAAATCTAAATTTACCTTGCGTCACTTGCACTGCTAAGAAAAATCCAAAGACATCTCATATGTTAAAATACATTAAGCCGTTTGGTATGTAGCCCCTGAAATAGAATTTTTTGGATAGATAGAAATACCCACGCGGGAAAAACATATCCCTCTGAGGCTGTCGGGTAATAAAATAAATAGTGTCCGACCATAGTTCCGGTTTAATTTCGATTTCGGCAGAAAATCCGCCGAAACTACTACCGACACTAGGTCCGTATGTTTTCCCACATGCCAATCATTGAGAAATTCCTGTTCAAGCTCGATTTCAGAATAGATATTTAAAGCAGTTTGTACAAACTAAATTTCAAAAAAAATGCCATAGTTACTAATCTCTTGGAAATAGTTTCTGTTTTTGGTCTTTGAGTAATTCTTCTAGGAAACCACTATTTATTAGTTCAAGCATACACAAGTCATCACTTAAAATGTCATCATTGCCAATAAAATCCATTGTTGCAGACTAAAAATGAATTAGACGATCTTTAAACTCCAAAAATTGACCGTTCAAGTAGGTATGTCATATTCCTCAGTTAGAGGTTTCGGTTTCGATTTAGGTTTGCATACCAGTTTCGGTCGGACACTAAAATTAAACTGCGAAATAACGATTGATACGCAACATTCCACCTACGTCGCAAAGATATATCGTAATGTATCGTCTGAAAGGAGAATTTGCATGTTTCCCTATGCGTGTCGTTTTTCTGGATGAGACCTTGTTGGTCGGCCGAAAATATATATCACGGTTGAGCCAAGAGCACAGTCATTACACTGTCTCGGCAAGGAGATGCATTACACGAAATCTCAGAAAGGTATAATCAGTAGACCGCTAAGCCGCCATTCTCATCTTGAGGGAGTACTGGTACTGCTACAAGGTAGATAAAAGGAACGCGGGAGGTCGCTGGTTTATAATCGGACATAGACATGGACAGGGAGATTGCTGGGAAGCTGTTAGTTGACATGGAAGGAAGAATGTGTGTAAAAGAGATCTATGGTAACGTACACACGAGAGGCAACTTTTTTGTATCCGTGAAGTCGTCCCATTGCCTTGTTTACCAATTATAGTACCTTCGATACATCGTACCTTACTTACAATGTAACTCGATGGCTCCATATACCGGGTGTTTCAAATGCGACTTTCACCATTGGGATCTCTGGAACGGTAAAAGATACGAAATCGCTTGTGTGGGGAAAAGCTAAGATAATTAACAAAATGCTGCTTAGAAGGCTTCGAAATTCAAAGTACTTCCGAAGAAAGACGGGCAAAACAGAATTTTTCCAAAACCGTTTTAATTTTTTCCTGACTTCAGTGCTAAACTGGTTTTTATCATTATCCCGTACAATGAAGACCATAAGATACCCTTAGGCTCGCTAGCTCATACCGCAGCGCACCATAACGGTCAACGTGTCAAATGGTCGGAATACCAAGCATGCATAAATGCATACAAAATCCATTGCTGATTTGCTCTGTCTATTAATAATATTATTTAAGTGAAATAAATAAAATATAACAAACAATCTCAAAGAACAAAACAATACATACCTACGTCAAACAGAGCAAAAAGCAGGCGGAAAAACCAGCTGACCTGTCGCAACAAACACGTGATTAGCAGGGTCCCTTTCAATGGTTGAATTGGGAACGGCAACGCAACGGCAGAACAACGGCGTCAGTCACAGTCGCGCTACTGTTGGTGATTTTTCTTCATAAGAAGATTCGTCTTCAGAAACTTCTTCAACCGAAGATCTGTATAGCACAGCACCGAAATCTTCCGGGATCCCTCATTTCCCACCAGCAGAGATTCAAGATCGTGTTTAAGTCCTCAACGTGCGTAAAGCACCTGGGGCGTATCAAATCAGTAATAAGGAGCTGAAACTGCTTTCGCGGAAGTTCTTAACCTATCTCGTGGCAGTACTAGATGCCATGCTTCCCAATTAGCGTGGAAGACCGCCGAAGCTATAATGATTTCAAAGAAGGTGGGTTCGATATTTTCCAAGGACTATCATCCCATTAGCCTGCTGTCAGCTCCTTCTAAGGTCGCTGAAAATGTTCTGCCGACAACACGGAGGATTATATTCGGTGACCCTCAGGGTTCGGTCCTTGGACCAATCCATGCCGTCCCTAGCCCCATCAATTGTAAACTATGCCTATACTGACGATGCTACATTTGTGACCCAGTTGTGGTCCGGTGACATAGTCCACGACAACCTGCAAAGTGCGGGGAGAAAACGCAAGCAATCTGTTGTACGAAAAGACGTCGTTAAAAACTAAATTGCAAATTAAGTTTCGATAGCTTTACTCATTAATATGTAAGCGTTGAAAATTAAGTTTGATTGACAAGAATTAGGCTCTTTCAGGTGGTCATAAGACCAGCGATGACTTACGCTTGTGCAGCTTGGTATTTTATTGCCAAAACACATATGCGACATATGCAGTTTCAGCACAAGGCCGCGGCTCGCACTGTACTCAAAATTAATTCATAAATTTAACCAAAACTTTGTTAAAATCCTTACAAAAGTCAAATATTTTTACACCATATCAAGATCTATCAAGTGATTTGATGGCAACGCCAGAAAGTTGATACATCCTTAAGTGTAGCGTCAGCGTTGCGAAATTCCTGTTTATAAACAGTTTGTCAAGAGCATGATTTAAGTTCTGCCGTACGGCAACTGTACGTTAGTGGTATAGGACGTCAGAGGTTATGAATCGACCTCGAGGGACTCGCTACACCCTATTTCACGAGTATTCATCACACTTTAACACGCTGTAGCGTTTCATTTTTTGCATGTAAATGAACTTTTCTAAATAAAAAAGCTGTTAGCAAGTGCAAAATGAATTTGTAGGGCACAAAAAAACCAAAGCAAAATACAGCTCTCGCTACCTGACGTTCACGGATCCATCAGAATTGTGTGTCCTGTTCCGATATGGGGAATTTTGAAATATTACTAGATAACTAGCTGTCATTGTTCCGTGATGGATACTCGTGAAATAAGGTGTATCATCTTCATTGATGATCAAAATCAGCTTGGCAAAATCATTGGTGGTAGCAGAAACGACTGATTTCCATCTATTTGCGCACAGCCGCTTAAACATGGCGGAGTTTTTGTACCCAAGAACTATTTTTCTCTTACACCTCCTATTATCCGGTGAAAGGCATTGAGATACAAAGCTTGATTTTTTAACACTGAATGTCTCAGAAATGTGAATTTGTATAATCAAACAATTGTCGGATTTTGAAAAACAAAAGAAACATCGCTTGAGAATGCTGCTAGTTATTTTGCTAATAATTAGTCCAGCACATACAAAAACAGTGGCGGTCTTACGAAGTTTTAAAGAGACAGTGGTGGTCTCATGCATAATGCTTGGGAAAGTTTTTGTCGGGGACGGAAGGTTGCCGACGATTGAAAGTTGAATAGTGGGACGCGAGTGGCGCGCAATTCAGGTCTAAAAATGGCAGGCCTACGGGTCTTCGACGACCTTCCCCTAAGTCCTCTAATGTATTGAAACACCAACAAAACCTTCCAATATGAATATTTGCAAGATCACAACTCTTGATCATAGCAGGTAAAGTAAACACTCTCATACTTCAGTAGGGCATTATAATCAATAGTATTTTGTTGCCAAGAAGGTTTTAGTCTAAAACTGAAGTCGCCCTAAGCGCCATGTCCCGGTACCGAGTAACGTTGGGAGATATTTACTTTCCTATTTACCTTATTTTAAGAGCCAGTTTTTCGTAGTCCTTAAACAAGGTTTCACTTAATGCATGGTTTACTCCAGATCATTAGATACATTATATTTACTTGACAAGAAGATTGTTTTCTGTTTCCACTGAGCTGACCCTGGATTGAAAAACATAATATACTTATAACAAATCTTAACGTATAATAAATTCGGTGCTTCTCGCAGTGAGCTAGCTGATTCATTACGTGCCTACAATTTATTAACTTTCTGAACGTGTAACATATAACTGTTTACGAACTATCCATAGTACAAAATAAACAATATTAAAGCCAAGTTACTAGCCATAAATTCAATTCACGCATTTGAGAGGATAAAACCCTTCAATCATCAATTATTAACTGAAAATAAAAATTTTGACGATATTGCCTGCACGCGACACAATTTATATATTGAAAAACTACTGCAATCGGTGTCAGAACAGATGGCTTTAAAATAATTTTCATGTTTTCAATTTATTATCCAATAATTCTATCAATAATTCAGATGGTAAGTTATGGGGAAACTGACAGGCATCACATTTACATACCACAGAGCTTGAAAGCAGCTAGACAAAACAAAATCTTCTCAAGAAGCTACAAAAATAGCGCTTTTGTTATATTGACAACCGAATGGAAAATAAGGGCGCTGAAATCTGTTTGAACTCTAATTTCTTACTCTTTCTCTCTATTTTATAACATCATTTGCAGGTAATTTATGACAAATTTATAAGGGGACTATAGCTTGTGATTCATCGGACGCTGTCCGTTGACTGTCTTCCTCCGCCATTTCTCCCTGTATTTATTCCCCTATCGGCGAGTCGAAAAATACCCCAGCGTTTTCCAGGCCGAGTAGCTTGATATTTCTACAACTACAAGACTTGAATTGAAAATGAACTTGCTTGAAACGTTAATGTTTGACTTGACTTAATTTTCTCATTGTTCTACTTGACTTGAGGTCGAGCATTTTCAAACTACTTAATACTTGATGGCAAATTATATTTTTGTTCTACTAAAGACCTACAGTGATATTTATTTGTCGAACCGATGAACCGTATTTTGAGTTCTAGGGCTTCACTGACCATTATGGAATCCCGCAACGGAAAAAGCCATAAATTCAGATTTTTTAATTTCTTTGTATCAGCTGATGCAGAAATTCTTTTTTTATTTGAGTTTACAGTTCCCCGTTTTTTTTTTTAATTGTTACAAGATGAACAATTTTTTTCTCTATCACTTGTCACAAGGTCTTTCCGTTATGTTTATATAATCTACTCGTATTTATATTACATAATTAATACTTGACTTAATTTGTATTGCTAACATCTAATACTTGACTTGAGCTTGTCTGGATTTCAAGTCAATCAGCTTGAAAAACAAGTCATTTAGAGAATCCCTAGACCTAGGATATACCTGTATTAGGTATCTGCCGGTTAAATAAAATTGGATACTTTGATATTTTTTTATTTGTTGGTCCCAAGATTTCTCAACCATAGCATTAAGCTCAATTATTTTGGCAAAATAGAGTTAATACCTATCTAACGGCAGTATCATCAAGTTTTAAAGAGTCACCTTTAGAGGCTTACATCCAGCCTCAGAAGCTGCACTACCTATGCTGGGGTTGAACAGTAATTTCAAAAGGGGTTAAGAGTGTTACGACTTTTAGACGTCATTTATAGCCAGGTTCAGAGTTACGATTAAACGGATCCCGGGAAAATGAAGAGCTTGGAGGTTTCTCGACTTTCCGGTCTTCGCAATACTGCTATAATGGGAGCCCTATCCTAATGAAGAACAAAAAAACATTGCTATTATTATTATTATGATAATTGAGATGAGCAGAGTACACAGTACTATAAGCTCATGCAGTAAATATAGTGTACGGACACGTAACACAAATACATCAAATAGAAAAAAATAAAAAAATACAGTTCATAGCTATAAAGTTTGTACACTCCTCCAGCTATCATACTGCACTTTGAAGTTATTAACTCAAGTAGCACCAACCACACTTTCAGGTAAACTATTCCAGGTGTTGAATATGCGGTTGGGAACAAACCACTGTCGGACTGTTGTTTTAAATGGCTCCTTATGCAGTTTGAAGCTGTGTCCGCGTAGATTGCTGCGCGACAGACGGTATAGATGCATGAGGTTGGTGCCCATCAAACCATGAAGTATCCTGAACATAACTATAAGATCGCCACGATGTCTTCGCTCAGAGCATGAGGTCAGGTTGAATAATTCAAGGCGATCTTCATAGCTTGGTCTTCGTGCTCCAAAAGGGATACGAGTAGCCCGACGCTGTACTGATTCGACCAGATTTCTATCGCGCAGAAGCACAGTGTCCCATACCGGGCCAGCGAATTCAAGAATTAGCCTCACGAATGCCTTGTAAATGTAGGCGCAAGTGTTGACATCGGATCCTTTGAAGGACCTCTCCAGCATGTATAGAAGTTTCTTGGCTTTTGATGTAACGTGGTGAATATGCTCTGACCAGGAAAGACGATCGTTGACTACAACGCCCAGATCAGTGTGGCTGGAAACTGCTTCGATGTTGTGGTCAGATATCTTGTATGTAAATCGCGGATTCGTCTTCCCGAGATGAAGGACACAACACTTAGTTAGATTTAAGGGTAAAAGCCAACTGACTGACCATTGACAAACAATATCAAGATCTCGTTGAAGCATAGCAGAATTTACGACAGTATTGTAAATCTTGGTGTCGTCGGCATAAGCTGAACATGTGGAGGAAATCAATGCGGGCAGGTCACTTGTATACAGAAGGAACAGCACTGGCCCCCAGACAGAGCCTTGAGGAACTCCACTTGCTACATGATGAAAGTGAGACTGGCTATCACTGACGCGCACAGAGAAAGTCCTCCCGGTGAGAAAAGCCTTAATCCACAGCAACAACTCGCCTCTTATTCCCATACATTAGGACAATTCCGTTACGTAAAGCTCCTTGAAGCGGTATCCCCTTATCACAGCGGCACCAGAGATTCACAGGGGACCTCCTAGCTTACGTTACGCAACTGTAAACTCATCCAGTCTTCTAATAAAGCTCATGTCGTTGCTCTTGATATCACAACATCAATGCGGGTGTTCTCCAGGGATCGGTCTTGGCTTCGACATTGTTCCTATTACATATACAACTACCTCATTTCTTGTATGATCAATCCAATCCACAGCTTTACTGATGATAACACTCCACATGCAGGAATTCAGAGTGACAAGCCCATCTCTGCCATGGAGCTGGAGAACAGAAGACTAGCAGCGACTTTCTCTCTGACGAGAGACCCGGAAATTATCACTGCTTGGGGATACAGCAATTCTGTACGGTTTAATGCTTTCAACACATAGTACAGTACTTGACGAACAAGAAGCGCCCTAGGGCTCATCCTGTTTTCATGGACGACTGAGTTCTACCAACGAGCCGTTTACTTCGGCTGGTCGACGTCCAGATCACCGAGGACTTGATCTAGCACGAACACATCCCGGCAATAGCGTCAGCTGCTGGGAAAAAGTTGGGGTATTTTTTAGGGCTACATGACCTTACTGTGTACAAGGCCCGGGTACAACCTAGCCTCGAGTACTTCTCACATGTTTGGTATACTGCCGCCCCGACGACATTCATGCTCGATGTTGTTCAGAGGAGGGCTGTCCAACTGATCCATTACTACCATGACTACCGGACAATCTCAATACCCTTTCGCACCGGCGGGCCATCGGCGATCTAGATCTCTTCTACCGCTACGCCAACGGGCTTTGCTCCTCAGAGCTCTTCTCCATGATGCCGCCAGGCGATGTGCCTGACAGACAGATGTGCCTCCCATGCTAATTATAACGAACTTCGTACATCCAGAACTGGCCATAGGGTATCGAGATTGTGGAACAATCTACATCAGAAGGCTCTCAGATCAGCACTCAACTCTGGCCAGCAGCGATTAATCCGCTCAGTTCATGCTTGTTCGAATAGAAGATGAGCAGTTGAATCAGTGATGGGCATTCGCGAGTATATATCAATTGTCTATATTTCGATGTATACAATGTATACAATGCGTACAATGTATACAATATATACAATGTAATAAAAGAAAGTAGTAATAAAGCGTGTGTTACTCCTTACGATTGACCAACAACAGCCTTCCCAATATACCCGTAAGTATTGACTTGACGATGCTGACGAAGCTAAACAACGTTATCAAATGGCTGGATTTGGGTTCCAAGATGTATTTTATAATGCTTTAGAAAATTTCCTGATTGATTTGAAACTGTACCTAAGCTTGTACATACGGAGAATAGATATCTGTATTTGTACCACCTCTAATTATTCAAAAATCATATATACCGGCGTTGCATATTTGCAAGCGAGCTAATTGAGTTATATTTTGCTATTGTTTTCATTGTTTATATGAATAACAACTGCTCACATTATGAACATACTACTTATATTTCTGTAAATGCAGAAATTTCTAGTCTGAAGTCTACACATTTTAGTGTCTGGGTATACCTACGTACGTGTTTGGTATGTGCATGTTTCCATTATTTACCATTGATTTGATCTATGATGTAGTACATATCCCTGTGCACGAAGGTGTAAGTTGGTCACGGATGCATTAAAAATTATACATGGAAAACATATACCGACTAATATATTGAGATTTAGTTTCTTATCGTTTGCAAGAGTCAACTTTCTCCATTGGCAACAAATAAATTGCATTCGATTGTTATACACATTTGATTGGCACATAGTTAGGTAGTCTTAAACACAGTGCTCAGCTAAAACTACAGAATATTCTCTAAACAGATTGATTAGTTCGCAGCAAGAAACCTTTTTTTATACTAAAGCAGCCGCGAAAAAGCCTAAATGCCAGGACACAAACTTTTGTTAGAACTGGGAGAAGCTTCCTCTTGTGATTCCTTCAGAATCTTGACACCCTCGGGACAAAGGAGTGGTCGTATCGGCCAGTTCTGGGTGTACGAAGTTCGACATAGTTGGGATGGGAGGCCGAAGTCAGGCGGGTCTGTCTATCAGGTAGCTACATCGCACAGCGGCATCACGGAGGAGAGCTTTGAGGAGCAAATCCCGTTGGTGTAGCAGTAAATACTGAGAGTTTAGAATAAAAAGCTTCTCAAAAAATGTTGCAAGTAATGCAATTCAACAGAGTCTGTAAATCGTACTTTACCCGAAAGCATTAGATTTTCATTGATAATGTGCAAAACAAAATATTGTGATGAATCAAACGTTTTGTTTAGCCGACTTACACGTAGATCTTAAATTTGGTGTGACAAAATGTTCATTTCCCTAACAAATTAACTCAAGATATGTGTATAAATGGAAAAGTTTCACTAATCGGACTTAACGTAAAAGTCACCTAGTGGTAAAACAAAAATATCACCATAATAAATAACTTACATCTGTTCAAGCTAAGCACAAATAGCACAGTATGGTCTAGTCCACTAGGGAATGACGCACATCTTCCAAGCATCCAATTTCTGCATTGCTTGCACCAGACTATATCCTCTACAATACATTCCGGTACAATTTAACAAGCCAACGGTGGTATAATTTGCCAAACTGATACGATTCTTGCAAAATAATAAATATTTACAAAAAATAACACCTCAACTACCAGAAAGCAATCATTTGGATGCAAAGGCTTAACGATAAATTATAATACTGCGTAAATACGTTTTGCAAAAGCTAACAAATTTCAACTTCGTCAACGATCGTCCGCTATACCTTTTGATTAGATATGTTTTGACGCCAAAAGGGATCAAATGACGTTGATAATCTACAATTTGGTGAATACTGAAGAAGTACAATTAAAAAACCGATACAATAAATCCGACTTTCCCCGATAACATCATGTCCAAAAGTCAACCAATTGAAAATTTCGCTTATTTGCGTTTTTTGACCTTTAGGTACTAATTATACGGTTTTCTTCTAACTGAACCTCTAGATACGTTACCCTTGAACGTTGAAAGATGCTGCCAGGGTAACGGAAATGATGGTATAGCACGTTTTTCAACATCCACGGTTCAATTGCTGGTTAAAGAAACAAAAGTTGTGTATTTAACGCAATTTTTCTTTAAAGCATCTGCTTCGCCGTGACTGTGGTATCCTGCCCAACGTATCTGTCTTTGCAGAGTAAAAGAAACTCTACCATTATGGTTGGAGTGGCCTTCGTTGTGCGTGGGTGGATGGGCGGTTACCTTGTCGACCAATAACCAAACCGGCCTTAGTCAAACAATAAACACACGATTTCCGAACTGCAAACGGACGCTGCATGGTGTGCAATGGGAATAAATGATATGCTACCGTCAGATAGAGTATACCTGTTTTGTTTTGGTGATGCCCGTTTATGAATACGAACCGGAGCAGGTAAAATACAATACAGTACATACACACGTCAATCTGTAACGAAATTTTATAGTGTACCTACATAGATAATAATCTTATAATCCACTTTGCAGATGACACACATGTATATGTATAATATACCTATAAGAATTGTGTAAAAATTTAAATTTGCGAATAAAAAGGTACAGGGAAATAATGAAAACAATTAGCAAATAACAGATATATCACATATCAAACTTTAAAGTCCAAGAACTCATGGTATGAATAAAAACATTTTCAACAAGGATACTTATTATCTGTTTAATAGCATTTAAATTTAAGGATCTGATTTGCAGTGGTAATTTATTGTAGCATTTGGCTTCTAGAATTCTGAAGCTGCTCTGACTTTTTGTTAATCTGACAAAAGGAATATTTAAGTTCCCAGCACTCCTTGTATCATAGACAGTATGAGAGGTATGCGAACAGCAACTTAAATACTAAATAAGTAATAATATGGATATAAGTTTGGGACAAATCAAAATTGGACATTATTGCATTTTGCATTTTTAAGCATAGCATCGATTATAATTTAGTACGGATTTCTAATTAAGGATATAGTGAGTTCTCCATATGGGGAGGGGCAAGGGAAATGATTTCTTAAAATTTATTTAGGACAAAATTGTTCAGGTACAGGATTCTCTCTAAGCTGAATCAATATTTGTTATATGCGAAATTATTAGGATTAGTTGAAATCTACGTTAGATTTTAACTTGAACTTGCTAAAAGCATTATATAGGGTGTCCAAAAAGTCATGGATCAAACGAAAGGGGCTGATAGGGGTCATTACCAGTCTGACAAATTATCTATTTCTGCACGGTTTTTGAGCGCTAATTTTGAGGCTGTACTATTCTTCCTTATTTTGTTAAAGACACGATATCAATAAAAGGCGTACGTGTAGCAATCGGTAAAACCACAATTTGGACTATTGTTAAAGTAATAGTATATTCAAAATGTCCCTACAGAAAATTACATTATTAAGAAATCCTTCCAGCCTGTCGAAATACCCTTTAGACTGTAAAATACCTACCCTAGATAGTTTTTGTGTAAGATAGAAAAAATTCTTACAGGTACCCTACATCTCGGAACTTAATCCTATAACTGTAACTATCAACATTCTGCATTACGAATATGATGAGGAAAGAACACTAAACAACCACTACTCTTCAAATTTCAAAGAAGTTTCGGTCAAAAAAACTCTTGTGATGGCGACTTTGACATAACTTTGGATAAAAAGATTGCAGAATAGGTGTGATTTAAAACATCAACATGCCGTGCATTGTGTGTGCGCTCATACAGTTGTAGTAGTTTGTTTCAGAGAGGATTTAAAAAGAGTTTCTAAACAATCTTCCTGTTAATCAAAAAAAGTCAATAAAATTGGTGGTGAAAGTGGTCCTACCACATCATTCGTAGATTCTCTAGCTCTATACAGGGTGTCCGCAAAGTTGGGGTTTTCCTTTTCAGTGACAACTACCCTTGAAATAACAAAGGTAATGTGTAGTGAAACGAGGGCGACCAAGTAAAAAAAAATAAAGGAAAAAGTACTCACTCTCCAGTTGACGAGAAGGGCTAACTACGTCTCTGCCCGAAATCATACCGCTCCAACAGAAAATGAAATCAGCTGATGCGCTACCGAGCAGACGCACCATGCCAGCCCAAACATTCACCGAAAATGTTTGTTGAAAATGTGCAGAACGGACAGCGTGCGGATTTTCTACTGACCAAACATGAGTGTTGCGCAAGTTATTCACCCCATTACGCGTGAATGTAGATTAGTCTGTCACCAATATGCACTTCAAAAAGTCCGGATTATTGTCATGTTGATGCAACAACCACTCACAAAACCGCACTCTTGCTGAAAAATCGTCAGGTTGAAGGGCTTGTACACTTTAGTTTTTGATACTTGCACTTCTCTAGCCACGTCTCTAGTGCTTGTTGAGGGATTCTCGTCTACGCGATTACCTCTACAGGCGTGACCGTAACCGTCGGTTGAAGGTTGCATACTGACCTGACACTCTGACCCCGAACCAGTTCTGTCGTCGGGTTGAGCCAGTGACATTGTACCACTCCGTGATGTCGCGGCTACAGGACGGTATTCAGATATTTTTGATGTTGCAGAGCCCTGTATCTCGGTTCCCTTAAGACATTGGTGTATATGGTACTAAGAAAAATTGCTTATGTTTTCAAGATCTACACGTCGTGTAAAGGAAAACCCCAACTTTGCGGACACCCTGTAGAACTGAAATGTTATAAATGCCTGATCTTTGAAAACTGTCTATGTCCAATCCACAACTTTTTTCTAAAACTGCATTTCTGAATTGATGAACCATTTTGGGTAGTTTTCTGGAAAAAGTACCTGCGCATGCTGGATATGGAGCAGCTCTCTACGTAAAATCTGTAGAGTGACCTGGCTACACCAACATTTTGTGAAATACGACGCACACTACCAGAGTTCATTATGACAACTGTTGACAGCAATGGAATGCGAGGAATATTGCCGACTTCTTTGATACCGCCCACAGTGGCGCGACAGTTTCCACTTCGGAACGGGTTAAAAAGTAGAATTTACCTCAACATTTTGCAACACTTGGCATCATTAAACAGAAATAGCTAGAGCATCGACCTGTAACTGATCAATAAGATTAATAACAAAAATAGATTAATTTGTCAGAACATTAATGCAGCTCTCAGCTAGCCCATGTTCGGGCTACCCAGGTCTCACGGGGAGGTGGCTGCATATCAAGTCCCGTCCCTCCCCCCAAAATAAATATGATTAATCTCTAAAACTTAAAAATACAAATCACAAAAATAGAAAGTTTTGAAACTGAAAGTCGCACAAAAATTGAACGATAAATTCTGATTATTCATAAATTAGCAACAACTATAAAACGACTATGAATAATATACGCAAATAGATGCAAATGTAAATAAATAGATAAATATTCAATTGAACAAATGGTGACTATCATTGTGGCCATTTGAGTTAATTATCACTGGTTCGATTATCCGCTCTATGGAATGGTCCAATTGCCAGAACTTTTCCTCTTCTTTGACTACATGCCATATGCAATTTTGCCACGTGTCACCAGTTACACCCTTAATGGCATCTTTCAAAAGAATACGAACATCCGCCATCTTAAAAGTAGTATTCTCACGCGGTACCTCGTTTTTTATCTGAGTCCATATCAACTCCATTGGGTTGACTTCGCAGTGGTACGGAGGTAATCTCAAAACCATAAATCCTTTTCCCTTTGCTATTTCGTCTACCACTAATTCCGTGTACAAGCGATTTGCATCAACTCTGCCTTAAGCATGAATGGGTCTCATGTTATTATTTTTTGACACTAGCCAATTATAAATTTCAGACCTTCTCCATTTTAAAGTAGGAATATTTTCTGCATTATCTCACCTCCTTTCCGTTATTCGCGCCATAGCTGACAAGCAAAAGGGTGCACGTGTGCTGCCTTTGTAAGTCGGCAAAATGGGTAACGATGTTGCCGCGTCTTCGCACCCAGCGATAGTAAGCCATAAAATGATAATATCACGTATTTTTTTTTTAATCACACTGCTGTTATTGTGCGCGTCTTAAGACAGTACAGAGCTAAAGCCTGACTTTTGAGAGATACCGCTCGAAAGATATGGCAAAAGTCATAAAGTAGGTTTAACAATGTATTATCGTTATCACATTATCGTCAAGACTCAAACTGGTATCTGGTAACAGACTGTTTTGAAATTACACGAACAAGTCAAAATAATTTGTTTCGTAAGCCTTTGAAATATTTGCGGAATAATCAAAATGTGTCAATTAATTTTGAAGCTTGTAGTCGGTTGCTATGTTAGGTATTTCTATAATCCATGCCAACAAAAGTCGTTTACCAAAACTTTTATGTACCACCTAACTTACTTAATTTTATACAGGGTGTCCCAGAAGTCGACGTCAAGCCGAAACCGCGTGATAGGCAAAGTCATAACAGCTATCAGAAAAATATTTAAAAAAATTTCATGTGTGTGTGTTGAAAATTATAGGTCTTTGAAAAAGATATAGAAATTTCACACCCTACAGCAGTCTGTCAACTCCTGTTACTACAAATATTAACTTTTTTTGGATTTTATTTTTACAATGTAATGATGAATAATGCATCTTCAAACTGGTGTCTCAACCTTACTGCCAACTTTTCTCGTTCAGGAAAAATTGCCACTTATTTCCCAACCAAGTATTCCAAAGTAAAACTTTGCTCAACTTTAACTGGCTGTACTGGAAAAAATGTACTACGAGAGTTTGGCAAGTAACCTTAAAATTTGGCGCATTTAATAACAATTCTAAAATGGTATAACACTTAGAAGATTACTCGTTAACTTATGCACAATTTATATTTGAAAAAAAACTAATGAAAATTTTTCAAAATTTCCTAATTAAACAGCGATTATGAAAACGCACAAGGACCCTTAAGGATAACTGTTTGCACAACAGTGGGCGTCAAAATGCTGCTGATGATGATTTACCTTTACAGCAAATGCTCAAACTGTTTTCCTTCAGCCGCAATACACGCTCGACATCTTCTTAAAAAAGATCGGGTTATTAAACGAGCGAATCCACGGTTATTAACAAACTCAGCTGCCTCCAATAGTCTTTGCCGTAGCTCAGCTACATTTTGAATCGGCTTGAAATACACTTTTTCTTTTACAGTTCCCCAGTGAAAAAATCTAAAGGATTCAAATCAGGTGATCGGGCTGGCCACGGTATTGTACCAGACCGCCTTATCCATCTGCCTGGAAAGTTTTGATCGAGATACTCTCTCACTGAGAGTGCATAGTGCGCTGGGCAGCCATAATGCTGAAACCACATGTCCCTGTAAATACTCAGTGGCACGTCCACCAATAAATTTTGTACATGATTTTTCAAAAAATCCAAATAAACTTCAGAAGTCAAAGTCTCTGGGAACTCAAACGGACCGATTATTTTACCATTTAAAATTCCTGTCCAATGGTTTATCTTGAAGCGATATTGAGATTTATCTTCTCTCATCAAATGTGGGTTTGCTACGTGCCACTCGTGTAAGTTATGCAGGTTCATGTACCCATCGTTCTTAAATGTAGTCTCATCCGACCATATAATTTTTTCAAAGAACTGTGGATCTTTCCTGTGTCTTTCTAACAATGTGCGACAAAAAGCAACTCTGGGCTCATAATCCCGGGGCAGGAGAGGTTGAACACGCTGTATGTGGTATGGATGAAGCACATCACTTACTTGCTATTGCACACTTTGATACCAGTACTCCTTCGTTTACTGCGCATCTTTACATGTTCGTGCTTGTTGATTTCGTACTGTTACTAATTTTGGATTCGTGAACTGGACTGTTGATCGCTTGTGATTTGGATTTGGACTGTTTAATTGCTTTTCAAAACAACATTTGCTTTCCTTAGACTATCTTTGATAGTGTGATTGTGCAGTGCCGCTATGTCCGTGTACACCGTACAAGAATATGCTAACATGCACCTCATTTATGGGGAATACAGATGCAACGCTAGTGCTGCAGCGAGACTTTACTGTGAGAGGTACCCGAATGCAGCTCGTCATCCAGATCATCGAGTGTTCACAAATGTGTACTGCTTACTGTTCTCAGAGGGCCAACTACCAAACCAATCACACGGTGAGGGAAGATCTTTCCTTCCTTACGAAGACGTGGTGCTAGGAGCTGTCGAAGAAGACCCGAGTACTTCAGTGCGTGCAATAGAACTAAAAACAGGTGTTTGCCAAAAGTACAGCCCATAGAATCTTGCAAAAAAACGTGCTCCATCCATACCACGTACAGCGTGTTCAAGCTCTTCTGCCCCGGGATTATGAGCCCCGAGTTGCTTTTTGTCGCACAATGTTAGAAAGACACAGGGAAGATCCACGGTTCCTTGAAAAAATTTTATGGTCAGATGAGACCACATTTAAGAAAGATGGGTACATGAACCTGCATAACTTACACGAGTGGCACGTAGCATACCCACATTTGATGAGAGAAGATAAATCTCAATATCGCTTCAAGATAAACCATTGGACAGGAATTTCAAATGGTAAAATAATCGTTCCGTTTGAGTTCCCAGAGACTTTGACTGCTGAGGTTTATTTAGGTTTTTTGCAAAATCATTTAGAAAATTTATTGGAGGACGTGCCACTGAGTATTTACAGGGACATGTGGTTTCAGCATGATGGCTGCCCAGCGCACTATGCACTCTCAGTGAGAGAGTATCTCGATCAAAACTTTCCAGGCAGATGGATAGGGCGGTCTGGTACAATACCGTGGCCAGCCTGGTCACCAGATTTGAATCCGTTAGATTTTTTTTACTGAGGAACTGTAAAAGAAAAAGTGTATTTCAAGCCGATTCAAAATGTAGCTGAGCTACGGCAAAGACTATTGGAAGCAGCTGAGTTTGTTAATAACCGTGGATTCGTTCGTTTAATAACCCGATCTTTTTTAAGAAGATGTCGAGCTTGTATTGGGGCTGAAGGAAAACAGTTTGAGCATTTGCTGTAAAGGTAAATCATCATCAGCAGCATTTTGACGCCCACTGTTGTGCAAACGGTTATCCTTAAGGGTCCTTGTGCGTTTTCATAATCGCTGTTTAATTAGGAAATTTTGAAAAATTTTCATCAGTTTTTCTTTAAATAAAAATTGTGCATAAGTTAACGAGTAATCTTCTAAGTGTTATACCATGTTGGAATCTTTATTAAATGCGCCAACTTTTAAGGTTACTTGCCAAACTCTCGTAGTACATTTTTTTCAAGTACAGCCAGTTAAAGTTGAGCAAAGTTTTACTTTGGAAAACTTGGTTGGGAAATAAGTGGCAATTTTTCCTGAACGAGAAAAGTTGGCAGTAAGGTTGAGACACCAGTTTGAAGATGCATTATTCATCATTACATTGTAAAAATAAAATCCAAAAAAAGTTAATATTTGTAGTAACAGGAGTTGACAGACTGCCGTAGGGTGTGAAATTTCTATATTTTTTTCAAAGACCTATAATTTTCAAAACACATACATAAAAATTTTTTAAATATTTTTCTAATAGCTGTTATGACTTTGCCCATCACCCGGTTTCGGCTTGACGTCGACTTCTGGGACACCCTGTATGTATAAATGTTATGTATCTAATCATGGAGTAAATTAGGTCACCTCTGCATTTTAAAATGTATCTATACTTTTGATCACATTAGGGTTAGTGTATTATTTATTTTTTTCGTATACCACATGATTTCCAATTGGTCTAGGGGTGCCTCTAAAACCAAAATTAACTTAGCAACGTTGTGTTTATGAGCGCGGTATTTGTGCTTTGTAGGAGCCCGTGTTGCCGGGTTGTGTATGGTATGCTAGATTTGTGTATTTTATTCAATACACATATAGGCAAGTCTCAATTAAGTTAAAGATTTAATTTGTGCTTTCAACGTTGAATTACTTACATTTTAATAAATATAATAAAATATTACGCAACCGTTAGATAAAGGAATTTCCAAATGAGCACGTCACAACAAAGTCAACAGTTTCGGTAATGAACTACAGAAGAGTCATCGTCAATTAACAGTATCACTCCGTCTTCACAATCTACGTCCAATAACTGCCTTCTTTCTTATCCTTTAGGCAATTATTTGTACCATACTCTGCAAACTAGAATTTGTTCTACTGGGATATTTCAGGAAATCGAGCATTTCCATTGCACAATTCACAAAGAAAGAACATTTTTGCATATTACTGTATGAATACTATATACGTATCTTACTTCGAAATCGCAGTATTAGAATCACACAACTGCAGTAAGTGGGCACAGTATTGTCTATCTATACAAACATTTTATAGTTCGGGCCCTAGTTTCTTCTCCTATATAAATATGTTTTAATTTCCTATTTGTGTTACAAAAAGCGCTATCGCATAGGTAATACGGCACAGCTTCCATGACCCTTTTTTTGCCCAAAATAATGTCAAGGCCGTCTTCCCTTATATTGATTAGATGTGGCATTGATTTAAATTTTAGGATGTATTGCCGCTTAATAGTCTTTTGACACTATCTGGAATGTAGAAGATTGACAATGGCAGTTATATGATAAGTTCATGAAATGAGACTTTCTTGCTTGAAAACAGCTTCACTCCTACACCAAAGAACAGAGGCGTTTATGTAATAATTACCTTTCGGAAAAATACAAGTCAAGTACGCGAGTACATTGATATTAAAATCAAATTTGAAATTTTATCATTTTTCGCTTCTACCTACACTCAGAACCAAATTTGTCTGACGCTTGAGTTCAATGTGTACAAGAGAGAAATGTGTATAGACATATGTTAGAAAGAGATAGAAGCCGGTCAATATGTTACACCAGTTGCTTGAATTAAGATTCCTGTTGAAAATATGCGTTAGTTTATCCTCTGTGAACATGTTTAGGATCGATTTCTAACGGCGCTCCATTTTACGTCGAAATGAAAAGTCAGGTTTGCCACAAATTCTGGAATATTGCGTTATTTTTTGCTTGGCAACACCGCATTTCGTATATTCCAGGACCATAGATGAAATATTTTGATCTGTACCCATCTAGCACCCATTGGGAAGTGTCCTCCTGCTGCGAAATGGTTTTCAACTGGATGTGTTTAAAAAATAATAATAAATAATTGTAATCAAAATGAAAACAAAACATTAAATAAAAAACCGACCAACTTCTTGGGTTTTAGAGTAACCTCTTCAGTCGGCTTTCTAATACTAACATAATTCCCGCGCTTCTCTCTCGTACACACTGAACTCAAGCGGTCGTCCAAATTTGGTTTTCGCTGTATATTTCTCTTTGTGTCTTTTGCTACCTTGTCGAGCTCCTGCGCCACTGGAAACTATAAACCTTTTCTGTCCTTGCGATAGTTGTAACCTTATGTCAAAATTTCATCAAGATGCCGCATTCGCATTTTCGTTTAAAACGGCATATCCAGAATGCCTGTACTACACAGTCAACTTATTGACGAAAGTCACCTTTGACGATGGAGTACATTTGCCTTCACCGTTCACTACGTGCAACCTTGTTTTCGCAACTTCGTTTTTACGGATCTAATATGAACTATACTTAGTAAGCATCTTATATTATTCCTGTATATTCCCGGTATTTACTTTTCTTATGAGTTCTTGTTAATTATGATGTGAATGATATCTGTGTATACGTACGAGTAAATGTTCTTGTGTACTTTCCCTTCATAACAAATTCCTTCAAGATAATGATTTGTTATAAATACGCATATTGCTAGGGATAGGATTACTCTATACTTTGCTGTACAATCAACATCTGAATAAATAATTTTTAAAGTGGTTCGTCGACTATTTTATTTAATTTAGGTATTCTATGTACAGTTATTCGGACCTGCACTATTAAGACAAGTCGACGGGGAATCAGAAGGAAAGTGAAAGTATCTTCGAGGTTGTAGGAAAAATTCTGTAGTTCTCACGCAATGCTGTCACCAGTTCATAAAGGTTTATGTTCATAAGAAATTAATCCCTTTGAGGGAAAAGTTAGCCATGATGTATAAAAAAATTAAATATATCAAGTCAGTCAAACAAGCCCGTAGAATAAGCACCCACCCATTCCAAAACTCTGCAATCTGGAAGGTTTTCTCGCACCCTACCGACAGCATAGGCCATCTGGCGACGCTGCTAAACAGCACCAGATCGCCATGAGCCTCCCACGGAGCCCTTTAAGGCCAAATCGCTCCTCCGTCACTGGATTCTCAAGAACTATAAAGCTCAAAATTACATCAAAATCCGAGCGGCATTTTCCTAGTTATAGACGAGTCTAGTATAAGCAGAAAGGCAGACCGTCCAGAATGAGTGTGTACATGTCATGTAATCTCAAAAAAATTCATTTTCGAAGTTTTCCGCTACAATGCGCGCCTTTCACGTCTTCGAACACTACGAACTGGCTAATATCTTATTGAAAAATCAAAAATGTAAGACGCGAGACAGTGGTTTCAAAAAGCATAACTAGTAGTCTCAGGAGAGTCGATAATTAAATACCTAGTACTGGAGTGCCGTGAGACATGAAAATATCAAGACCTCGAAACCCAGTTTCTGTTAACACACTTTTGAGAAACTTTTGCGATTGCGCGTTCTTAAAAGCTTCAATCAAAAAGTTTATCCATCAAAATTGGACGCTCTCCATTACAGCAATTTCGAAAAATCTAAAAATATGAAGAGGGTGATATAGAAAACAGTAGCCATATTTCTAGGTCATAAACAGGTTAAAAACAATATAAAATGTTCATATAAACAGAGGTTCCAAAATACTCCCTCATCAATATACAGGGCGTTGTAGTTATAATCCCAAATTATCCTGTAGTTTCCATGACAAAAAATCCCCCATATTTCTTTGACCAATCAAAACCACATATAGTGAATAAATCTTATTTGTTTTAAACGTTTTGGACACAGAAGTATGGGGGATTATCTTTGGGTTGTATTGAGAATTCGTATCGAATAAAAATTTTGTACTTGTAGTATTGACAACATACATACAAAAAATTACGCTCCAGGGACCACACCAGTGGCGTAGATATCAAAAAGTTTTTACTACTACAAAAGACACTGAAAATTATTTTCTACACCACTGATTTGTTATACAAATCTATAGCATTTTTTGGAATATTATATTACGTGAGTCATTTTCTTCAGACAGTTTTGTCAGACTACGTCTTTGATGGATCATCGGTATAAATGTTTGTCGTAAGATCCCTGCATAAAGCTTTAACCAGTTATACTGCTGAAATACGCTGAAATTAGAGAAGTTTGTCACTCAACATAGCACTATCTGAACAATGTTCATGCTTTCCCTTGTTCAGTCTCATGCCGTAGAAATTACAGCACCCATCTTGGTAACGGAAACTTTTAGGAACTATGTGTAAAAATACTACCTACAGTCGATCCACAAAGTTTCATCTACCTCACACATAATTTAAGAAAAATTGATATCGGTATTAGAAGAAGTTAACAATCTGTATTTCTGCAACTAAGCGGTAAGGCAGACAAGTTCATATGAACTTTTTGCTCAGTTCGATGAGGTCTATCAGGTAAAGTAATCTGAATAACCGTATACATTAAAAAATAAAATCAAAAGCGGCCAAAATTACTGGGTAAGCTTTTTAATATCAACTATTTTGAACGCTTTCCAGAAAAAATCTTAAAAATCTATCCTGTGCAACCGGGCTCAGAAGCTTAAATCTAAGTGATCGATTTCATGAACGTGATAGTTTTCAATTTTGAGATGTTTTTTTACACTGTAGTAGCCGCGCAGGCAGAAACCTAAATGCCAGGGCACCGCGGCTGCTATGAGGAGCTTAAAGAAGCTTTGTTAATCCGATTTTTGAACTGTCAAAGGTTAGAAGAAGAAAAGCCTCATCATGTAGATTGTTTCACAATCTAGATACCGTAGGGACAAAGGAGCGGTCGTATCGGTCAGTTCTGGATGTACGAAGTTCGACACGGTTAGGATAGGAGGATGAGGAGTAAAGTCCGTTGACGTAGCGGTAGAAGAGAGCTAAATCGACGACGGCCCGCTGGTGCGAAAGGGTCCGAGACTGTCCGCTAGGGGAGAGTCATCGACTAGTCAGACAGCACTTCTCTGAATAGCATCAAGCACAAATGACGTAGTTTGGGCGGTAGCACCCCAAACATGTGAACATTACTCGAGTCTAGGTCTTTTCTAGGCCTTGTACAAGCTGAGAAGGTCAAGTGGTTACTGATCTGGACTATGACAAGCCGAAATGAACGGCGCTTTTGTAGAAGTCGTCCATCCGTCTGCTGTCCTCCAGAAAGGAAGTCAGCAGCCATAAGACAGAGGTTTGCATAAGAGTTCATCATGCCACAGCTAGTCGAATGCTTTCGTGATATAAACAGCAACGTCATGAGCATTACCATCCGACCGGATTGCTAGTTGGAAACCATACTACCTGTCGCTGATCACGCCTCGACTTCGAGGAATTCCAGAAGATCCCGATTTATGCACCTTTTCATCACCTTACAACAGAAAGTAGCGCTATATGCCTGAAATTACGAGGATCGGTCCTGGGATATGAGCAAATTTCCTGTTTTCTGGGAAAGTGCCCGTTTCGAAGGATATCTGGAAGAGACGCGAAAGACTGGAGCAAGCCCTGCTGCACATCTCTCCAATACAACGGCAGGAATCAAGTCCATACCACAAGCCTTGTTGATGTCGAGCGACAAGAGCTTCCGTCTTACGGTCTTATGCCGGAATTCTGTGTAGCGAACCCTTTTAATCGACGGCACTTCGTAGTTCCCCAAAAGAACAAGGTTTGAGCTTTGAGTTGTCTCTTTGCGTTTAGTTCGGTCTGCTGGTTCGAATTATTGATTACCTCTTTATAGGGTTTGGTTGTTTTGGATATGATAATATAAATCAAAGTATTTGGTTCGTTTTTCTATGTAATTCAAATATGCTTTTTATAATTGTCGGGACTCTTCAAACTGTAAGCTTGAATCCTCTCAGAATTAGGTCGCTCCGATTCAGTAAAGCATCTCATACTTTTGGCTGCTACTGTATATTTATCAATCATTCAACTTTTTAATTATAGTGACGTGATGCATGAAAAGAAGCGCAGTGATCGATATCGATAAATTCCGATGGACACCGGACTATTAAAAAATGCCTCGGTAACTGTCCCCAACGTATATCATACAAAATGATAACCCTAAGGTAACTTTTTTGTTCGGTCGAAAATTATTTTCGATGGCTATCTTTCGGATCGATATTATTGACACGTGATGAATTTATGACAGGAATTCCAATTAAAAAATCACATTAAGTCGGGTATCGTCCATTCGGTATGATGTATCTATAATTTGTGGTTTGATGTGGTTTGTGATCCCACTGGTCAATCTAATATCTGACGTGTTCCGCTAGCCCACAAAACGCCATAAAAATGATTGACGATTGCTTCGAAAGAGATGTGCATTTGCTAGTGGCAACACCTTCGATTATGAAACTTGATGTTAACGTTTTCTTTCATAGATGGATAAATAGTTTCGACATTGGAGTAATAACACTATAACGGAACACTGTATGTCTATGGTATATATACAATTTATGATCAACATATCTGTTACGTCCGGTCCGCAACTATTAGGCCCGATTTTACAGTCAGTCAAGTCATCGTTGGTTGTCAGAGCGGTCCGTGGGACCTTAGCTCTTGAGTCACAGTGTCAGTTTGTAAGTCTGTCAGGTCTGGTAACCCAGAAACCAGACAATTTTGAGGAAAAAAGGGGAAGGAAAGGAGAGAAGGAAGAACGAGAGCAAAGGGGAAGAAGAGAATCTTTTAGGATAGGCAGCGTTTAGGCATTGTTAAAATCACTTCACAGATTTTGATATGGTCTAAAAATATTTGATTTTTTCTAAAGATTGTGTAAAAATGCTCCAATTTTGGTTGTTCTAAGTTCACGAGTTAATTTTGATTACAGTGCGAGCCGCGGCCTTTTGTGCTTGCGAACTTGCTCGACTGTGTAGTCCACTGACTCACGCAACAGAGAGTTGCTGTGCGATTCCGCTAGGCTATAGCGCCGCTGCGCCTGTTGCTTAATGTAGTCCTTTAGGTAAGGGACATCGAGGTCTCTATGTAGAGTTTCGTTAGAGACATACCATGGGGCATCAGCAATAGTGCGCAACGTCCTGCTTTGCAGAACCTGCAGATTTCGCATGTGTGTTTTAGCAATAAAACAGTAAGCCGCACATGCGTAAGTCCCGATTTTACAATTAGGGGTACAAAACTTGCGCCTATGACACAAATTGGACCAATAAGAAGGCATCTTTGAAGTAATGGACCTGATTAATATGGCCGATTTCTTGTAAAATAATAACTTTTTGTGCTTGATTTTATGAGGGGTTTATTCCCAAATACAACCCTGATCGCAGTCAACATCGATAGCGCTCGCTCCACTACGAAGTCGCTCGAGCTGGAGCCTCACGGACAGCGGTATTACGTATCTTGAAAAGTGTCATTATGTCGGTTTTTTGACATTACATATATTTTTGTAACTACTATTCGTCATTGTTCGTCAGAGCGGTCCGGTTAAAAGTCTTGTCGGTCTGTTAGTCAGGTCTGGCTGCCCAGATTCCTAACATTTTTAAGGGGAAAAGGAAAGAAGGAAAGAAAGGAAGGAAGAAATAGAACAAAGAAAAGAAGTAAATCATTTGAAATAGCTCAAGCAATATTGCTTTGACTACTCGAATAATTTTGTAACTCCAATAAATAATGTTGGTCGGTTTTGCACATTGAAATAATTTTGGTTGGTCTGAAATTCACAATTTAATTTTGATCACAGTGCGAGGCGCGGCCTGGAATGTTTGCGAACTTCCTCAACTGTGTAGTCTACTGAATCACGCAACAGAGGGTTGTTGTAAGATTCGGCTTGATTATAACTCCGATATTTTTGTGACATTACATAAGTTTTTGGTGACATGTAGGTGTTCATATAAAATTTCGACTTGGTACTACCTGTTGTTTACTTGATGTGCACTCGTTGTGTAGCTGTACGTATTGCCTGAGCGACTCTTGAGCTATCATGGTGAGGATCTGATGTAACGAAACATCTGCTTGAGAGATGGCATTATTGAGAGCTTAAGCTGTAAGGTGCATAGTATAGCTGGAAGGAAATAGCCAGTGCATAGGTCTTTAGTGAGGATTTGTGTGCTAATAATCTGTGTTGATGATTTGCTTCACTTCTTGTCTCAAATACACTAATTTGGAATATATGCTTCGTACTGGAAAGCACGTTTCCAAATTTACCGAATCTCAAAAAAAGAGACATAAAAAAAGAAAATCCCTGGCTGATGAAGTATATTACAGCAGTTGAAAAAATAGGCTACAGACAGGAATGTTTCTGTATGGTGGAAATGTAAATTTATCTTACATTATATTTTATTTCTAGTCATTTAAATTTTATATATATTTACTTTGCGATGTCAAGTAGAAAATACAAATCAGTGTCTAGATGAGAGGCACCGCGAAAATGTTTTATGTGTAATGCGTTATTCCTGATTTTTTGTGATATCTATATACTTTTCAAACTTATTGAAAACTCAAGAAAAAAAAAAACAGGGAAAATCGTAATTTATAGCTTTGAACCTAACCTCTCTTCAGAAAGGACAACACAAGTAACCTTTCTGGTACAGCTAGTAGCTATACTTCATGGACATCATACTCAGATTAGTCAGTAATAATTTTCTCGCATAGTAAATATCACTGATTCTATCAATGCAGATCAATTCACACAATCATCTTAGATGCGATCTTGCTACTCTACTGCTAACCCAATTTTCTTTTTGTTACATCTCCTTAGAGATATACTCTACAGACTCGGTATTCTGTAACCATCAAAGCATGCTGGCGAACTGACTTGCAGCTTGATGGTTGAGCATCTCGTAGAGTCATTCCTCTATTGGTAACACTATGGGAGGCGCTCACCGCGCTCATAGCAAGCAAAAGCGGAAGGAACTATGTTCATATAGGAAGAGTGACGACAATAGAGACTCCATTAAGAGGCAAAAGTTGTTTGTTTACTATAAGAGACGTGTAATTACGTGATACGACTTTGTGTTTTTTGTTTAGTTAGTGAGAATATTTTAATGTATTTTCATCTTAATTCAGATGGTACTAGTGTATTTAGTTTTGCTGTATAGGCTTTTTCCTGGTATCGACCACATTGATGGAACTCATTGGTATTTCCCATACTTTCAACTACAGATATTGGATGCAGTTTAATTGTTTTTAAATAAATGATTAAAGTTAGTATAATAACATAAATAAATAATGTTTATAATGAGAAAAGGTAATGATTTTTAGTATTTAGAGATACTTATGTTCTAGATCCTCCATGTGAAGGAAACATAACCTGTTAGCATCATCGAGGGTACCTAATCATTTTTAGGTCATCGGTTTAATTTTAGAGATAAAATTCTTTCTTTGTTGATACTTACATAGTTTGTGGCATGAAAATCTAGTAACAAATTAGCCCTTAAAGTTATTATACTTATTATGATTTGCAAACTAGTGAAAGAAACATTTGTGGAAGTCCACAACAAATGTTAATGTGCATGCATTTTCTAAAGTGATGACGTCTTACGTTTTAATCAATTTTTAGTGGTTTAAATAACTTGGTATGATCTTCAAAGCAAGTTTAAAAAACCTGAGCTCAACAAAAAAAAACCAGGTTATTTTATGTTAAAAAAGCATTTTTTTATAGAAAACCTAAAAACTGTGTTTGAGAATTATTTTTTTGATTTTTCGTTTTCATACGTAAGTTTAGTGTTTCTTATTGATGTTTTATGTGTCAATGTTTTGGACAATAGTATATAATAAAACATCAAAAAAGATACCTCTGCTTTTTTTTCAGAATAAAACCAGTAGACAATAATTTTTCTTGAAAATAAAAACAAAGGCAAATCAGTGACACTATTGCAATAATCTGCATATTTGAAAACTGGTTTCAGAACAAAAACTAACTGTAACAAAATAAATATTTGTTAGTTACAACTTTTATCTTAATGACTTACTTGCATATTTATTGAGTAAATTAACATTTTTCTTACTAGCTATTTTAAGCCTCAAAACCACATACTACTAACAGTTTTTTGCTTAACAGTATGACAATTTAATATATATTATCTAATCATATTTCTTTCATTTTTAATACAAAAATAATCTTTCAAATTTATATTTTGAGAACAAACTATGTCAAAGTATTTTTTAAACACGCTTCCCAGAAGATCCTGACATAATTATTTGATCACTTGAGTTTTTTTTAAAGAACTGCCCATAACACTGTCTAATGTATTAATGGATATCTGGAATTTATAAATGTCAGCATCATACACTTCATTTTCAGAGGAACCAAAAGAGTGTGATTTATTTTTTTTGTAGGAGTAGTATCAACAATTTGTTCTTCATTATCCACAACAACAGGTGAGACACTTGCAGAAATATCTCTTTCTGTCGGGATTTCTCTTAGGTTTGGCTTTGGTGGAGGAAAAAAATTGTTGGAACAGCATTACTCTTTAATTTCCTACTGTGATCTTCTCTCACTTTTTCCCGCATTGGTGGAATTAAACAAAGTAAAAATTTGAGAAACAATATAGGTAGCTATACTTATTTAATAACTTTCATCAATCCAACAGTATATTCTATTTTATCTTTAATTTAAACAAAATAGTTATTATTCAAAAGTCAAAGCTATACTGGCGTGTCTTACCATGCTTAAGGTTGAGGGATCCGTTGGTTGCCATTTTCCCCTTTTCATTTTGCTGCCCGCTACTTTCTTCAATCCTTTGGGAACGGTTTCATCAAAAATCGCTTGGAGCGGAATTTGTGCATCCTCCTGATGCACATCCTGACATCCTGTTGTAGAGCTGGGGTCTAAAAACATAGGTACACTCCATTTAAATTTGAAAAAACACGTAGTTACTAATAAAGGTTGTATTTATCCTAGTAAAACATTGAATCTAATGGTTTTATAAGAAACATAATTATAAGGAGATATTATTTGTATATTTACGAAAAATTCAGAAACATTCCAACAGAAAATTGCATCTTTGAACACAGAATTCAAAATAGGTTAAAACAGCACCTAGGTATTTAACATTATACATGTTTTTATGTAATTATCTTACCACCATGCCGTTACGATAAGCCTGCGCGTCAACGAGACACTGCGATGGGGGTTATATTTAGAAATAAATACCTCGAAAAACGAAACAGGAAAAGTTATTTTCTTCTGAGAATTCCTGTATACATGTTATACGAGTACATACAGATTTATTAACAAGGAAACCTACGTTTCATGCATATTCTTATTGCTTCCGCCAACAACTCAATATAGAAACAAATTGCCTTCGGAAAAATATGCGGAGCATTAAAGAATCAATGTGGACTGTATCTAACGGACGCAGCTAAGCTTTTTGGTAGCCGCTTCGTTCAGGTAAAATTGAACGGGAAACGTGTGGTGAAAAATTCGGAAAATGCTGGGATGTATTCTCCTGAACTGTAACAGACCCTGATGCAGTGCATCCAAAGCCCGACACTGACAATACTACTAATTATAGCAACTTATTGTTATACTGATGACATTTCGCAGAGCGACGAACTGCTTAGCACATCAGCGGAATCTCCTGAAATGCCGCATTACACACCAGCAGAGATTCAAGGTCATATTAAAGACCATAGAGTGCACCTGGGAACGACCAAATCACTAATAAGGCGCTAAAGCTGCTTTCGCGGAAGTCCTTAACTTATCTCGTGGCAATAGTCAATGCTAAGGACCCAGTATCTCTATGTTGACGATACTGCATTGGTGACTCAGTCGTGGTATGGCGACCTAATCCACAACAGGCTGCAAAGTGCGGAGGAGGAAGTATTAGATTGGGCGGATCGGTGACTAATTAAAATTAACCATTCAAAAACGCAGACAATCTATTGTACAAAAAGACGTCGCGGCGTTCCGTCTGAAATTTCAATGAATGGACTTCGTATACCATAGGAATCATCCGCTAAATATCTCGGTGTCATTCTGGACAAAGGGATGACTTGGCGGAGTCATGTAGAAGCTTTAACAACTAAATTCCAGATTACGTTTCGACAGCTTTACCCATTGTTAAGTTCAAAATTAAGTTTGATTAACAAGATTCGACTCTATAAGGGGGTCATAAAACCAGTAATGACTTACACATGTGCGGCTTGGTGTTTTATTGCTAAAACAAAGATGCGAAATATGCAGGTTCTGCAAAGCAGGGCGTTGCGCGCTATTACTAACGTATGTCTCTAACAAAACCGTTCATAGAGACCTCGATGTCCCTTACCTAAGGGACTACATTAAGCAACAGGCGCAGCGGCGCTATAGCCCAGCGGAATCGCACAGCAACCCTCTGTTGAGTGAGTCAGTGGACGACACAGTCGAGCAAGTTTGCAAGCACAAAAGGTCGCGGCTCGCACTGTAATCAAAAATAATTCGAGAACTTAACCAAAATTGGAGCTTGTGACCAAATCTTTAGAAAAAAATAAAATCTATATCAACATCTGTGAAGTGATTTTAACAACGCCTAAACGCTCCCTGTCCTAAAAGATTCTCTTCTTCCTCTTTGCTCTCGTTCCTCCTTCTCTCCTTTCCTTCCCGTTTTTCCTTAAAATTGTCTAGTTTCTGGGTTACCAGGCCTGACAGACTTACATACTGACACTGTGATTCAAGAGCTAAGGTCTCACGGACCGCTCTGACAACCAACGATGACTTGACTTGATCAGCAACTTATTAAATATCGCTCAAAGACAGTTATTAAAATATACATATAATATATTATATCAAGTCAAAATCACGAAAGATGACGATTACATCATCATTTTAGTCTGTAGTAAAGACAAACGACAGCGATTTGTGAAAATTTTTAATGAAGTTTCAGATATGTTAGACAGAGACAAATAGAATTTTATTGTCTAAACAGTCTGTATTGCCAATTTGCATGTATCCGACAAAGAGAGACGTTGTTGTCATGATGCATGATCGATCATATTTGAAAGATGAATAGTTAGGTTAAGTAAAAGCAGGTTAGGTTGTTTTCAAATACTTTGGTCTTTGGGGATCCTGTCTTAAAGTATTCTACTCATAACTGTTTTTTTTTCTCAAAACAAAAACTCCACACAAAAATTATTATTAAGGTAAAATAAAAAAATAATCAGTGACATAACCCAACTTCACAAAAGCATAATATAAATTTGTTGTCATTATGTTCCTGACATCATGATTTTATCATCGACGTACGTCCATTGATTACTTCAGTACAATTTATGGTATGACGTAATAGTCATCTTTCGTGATTTTTACTATATATACGTATATATATATAGCTGAAAAATTAAAGCTTCCGCCTTTTGTTGGGTACTTCGACAAAATTTAAGCAAAGAGGACTCTTTATACTTTTTTTAATTCTCTCTATCTTTCAATGGACTTTGCCATCATCATCAGGAGCTGCAATTACATTGATAACAGCTAGAGAGAATTAAAAAAAGTATAAAGAGTCCTCTTTGCTTAAATTTTGTCGAAGTACCCAACAAAAGGCGGAAGCTTTAATTTTTCACCTAACTGGTCTAGACGACAATGACCACGTCTCAAAAAAAAATATATATATATATATATCTATATAAGTGAGTCGTCACACTCTTATTTCCAATAAAATGCTTATTAAATGCTACTACGTTAGTCTAGATATTGTACCAGGTTTCATCCGCGTTTCTAGTAACTATATCGCAAATAATTATTTCTCCTTGCTTGAATTTGCATCTGAGTAGCAAATCTTGTATCCGGGATCAAATTAAAATATAGGATTTTCTATATGAAAATTAGAGAACCAGCCTACACATATCGTGTATTTTTTTCTAAATTCAGATATATTTTACAAGAAATAAGACAAAGCGCCATCTATCACACTAGAATCGTCCACTGCAGAGAGCGCATAGCTGATATTAGTTGGAACAGTTAGGGATAACAGTTCACGATTAATAGCCCAGTCACCTTCTGGCCGCTAGATAGCTTACGATTCTGGCTTGCCATTGAATAACCTAAGCAACGCTATGCACTCTATGCAGGGGTCAATTCTGATGTGAAAGATGGCGCTAGACGTTGTCTTATTTCGTTAGATTGTATGTCCTGGATGAGGATAGTTGCGATGCAATATTATCCCAGAGACGAGAGACCAAACCTAGACCATGTAGATGAGTAGCCAAGAAGCATGAAACACCTTTCCAAGAGAGGTTTTGGTCGGATAGACGAAAGCACCATGTCTAGTTAATTTTACAAAAAATCGACAGTATTCAATAGATCCATTATTTGGACCCTCGCGGATATGTTACCCACTACACGTATGGTAAACTAAAGTGCCTAGTTGCATAAAATTTGTAAAAAGATGCGACAATGGCATATCTTCCATAATACATACATGTTAGCGGCGCCGTTTCTTACATACATACCTTTCCAAGAATCATGCAGTGTGTCTGATGAAGTGATGAGAATTAACGTTTTCGAATTTTGTCCTTTAAAAAAGACCACTTTTTTACACCGAAGCAGCCGCGCAGGAAGAAGTCTAACGCCAGGTAACCGCGGCTGCTAGGAGGATCCCAAAGAAACCTTGTTAATTCGATTTTTGGACAGCCTAAGGTTAGTAGAACCGAGAAAAGCCTCCTCTTGTACATTGTTCCACAATCTCGACATCCTAGGAACAATGGAGCGGTTGTATCGGTAAGTTCTGGATATACGAAGTTCGACACGGCTAGAATGGGAGGCGGAAGTCAGGGGGTCTGTCTAGCAGGTACATCGCCCGCCGCCATCATGGAGGAGCAAAGCCCATTGATGTAGCGGTAGAAGAACGCTAGATTGCCGACGGTCCGCCGGTATGAAGGTGTTTTGAGAATGTCTCTTAGACAGCCCCTCTGAACAGCATTAGGAATGGATAATGTAGTTGGGGCGGCAGTAACCCAAACATGTGAGCAATACTCGAGTCTATATCTCATCTGGGCCTTGTGTAGGATGACGAAGTACTTCTTACCCCTAAATCCTCTGTACTGTAATGAATATTTCTAAGAGCAACATAGATTGGAGAAGTCTTTTTTGCTTTTTGATTTTCAAGCTCTTTATCTACATGCCTACCTACCTATCACAAGTTCTCAGCTTAGTTTTGCATTTCTTCTTGCTCCCAGTTCCCTCAATCCTGATTCGCAGCTTTTCCCTTTACATTGATATACATCTATATCTAATCTATTAAATCATCCTCCCATACTTACTCCTTGAAAGGGTCAAGTTGAATTTCGGAGTAATGAAATTGATGCATGAATAGCTGTTTCGGTGTGAAAGTGACATTTGAAAACATTAAGATGGCGGCTGGACGCCATTTTGGTATATTTTGGTAAGAGAACTTTATAATTCTATAACATAAAAACACTATCTCAAAATGGTAGACTGACAGGCTGTGAAAGTTGAGCGTTTTTGTAAATTGAGTCGCTTATAGATTAGTAACCAATCATCAAAACTGTTTCCTTTTCTCTTGGAAAGGTTTTCCCAATGTGTCATGAAATACGGAAAATTCGATAATAAAATTGTCAAAATCTGCCAAAATTTGGTTGAGCAACATTTCTCATATTTTGTTATATCTAAGGATAGATAATTCCCAAAGAAGATAATTGATATGCTGATGATTAGTTGAGGTATAAGCGATTCAATGAACAAAAACGCTCAACGTTGGCAGCCTGTTAGTCCACCATTTTGAGAGATACTTGTTTTATATTCTAGAAATATAAAGTACTCATAAGAAGCTTTAAAATAAAGTTCTACATGACCACTCATGATATTTAAAAAAATGTTACAAATGGCGTCCAGAAGCCACCTACAAATTTTTAACTGTTATTTTTTGTACCACATAGTAGTTATGCATCAATTTTATTTAGAGCACCCACACAGAGGGAGTAGGCAAGGCTTAAAGGCACAGTCAACCACTTTGAAGCAGACTTGCTAACTGCTTAAAGCGGTGGCGGAAAAGTCAATGTCTATCTAGGGATGTTTTGAGTGAGAAACACATACGCCATTCCTTGTCCAAAAAACAAACACTATTACAAAAAGGGTACTCTATTAAGAATATGTTACTCCTTAGGTGGAAGTTATGGACGGCATATGCCTCGTCGTACCCCTAATGGGCGCCCATGAATTTCATCATACCAAACTTTAGCTTTGTACTGTATCCATACACACGAAAATTCTAACCGTAATTAATGAAATATGGAATATGCCTGAAATCAATATTTTTTGGTTACCCAAATAGATTAAGTTCCTGACCCTTCCTAACGTATCTCGGCTGTAGACAAAATTTATTAGTATGTGAAAGACAACTATAAGGAAGATTGTATACGTATGGCATGGTTGTACTAATGCGTCAGAGTTTTATCAAAATAATCGAGAATTCGCAATATATCCTACAAAAACAATCAGGTAGTGGGGGTAAATAAGGCCCACCTAACATATTATGTAATTCTTTACACTTAGGTGGTGAGTATGGGGGATTATTTTATCATAGCCAGCAACTATAATGTATAACGTTTATTAGCACTAAATATTTTCTTTATAAAATTAACATAAGGATTCACTATATATATATATATATCAACCACGTCAGTGGGTAATTGGTCATATCCTAAAAATCTATAAATAATATCACACTTGCATTAAATACAGTTGGGGCACTGAAAATCGTCATCATCCATTTCTTCCAATCCTATACAAACCTCTTGAAAATATGTGAGACATATTATGCACATGCGCTTGTTTTTCATCTTTCCCACAAACAGAACAAAACAAAGACTCCTTACTGTTTGTTTCCTTTGGCTTGTACGGACGGCTTCTCTATTGCTTTCGCATCACGTGTCTTTTTAGATGTGAACATTTTTTTTGTTACCCTTTGGGCCTGGTAATTCAACGCCTTTCTGCGGATAGTCGTTACTTTCTAATTTTGATCTACAGGAGTTGGTAACAATTCCGTAAATGATTTATCATTTATCGGCTCACCCACTCAATTGGCAGTTGTTAATGGGCGAGGGGTCAATGTACCAGTCGTTGAAGAGCCAACGGTTGATGTGCTGGCTTTAGACATGGTGACCCGTTCAGACGTCCTGGTATTTCTGAATCTTCTAGCCAGAAGTGTTAAAGGTAGGTCGTCGTCTTCTGAAAAAGAACCTTGATCGTCAGCAAGTTCGTCCTTGCGGTTCATCTCGTTATCTTCTTGTAGCATATTTGTTACCATTGATGGAGCATATACAGCTTCGAAAATTGCAGAAGGATCTAGCGGAAACAAGCCAGTTGCTCTGAAACCACTGGGGATGCTTTCGGCCAAACTCTTGAGAAAATTATATTAAAGCGGCTTTTGTTGATGATTCTATTGGGATAAAGATGCCAATATTTTAACAGTTTGTTCTTGATACCAATACGCCTCAAAAGATCGATACACCGCCTTATCCCAGGGTTGCAGCTCGTGTGTCGTGTTCCCTAGACTTTCTGCAGATTCCGCGATCGTATAATCCAAACGACAGGAGGCGCCATCAAAAACTGAGAGGGTTTCACCATTCGATGGCTTAAATTTTACAAAATGCTGAAAGAAATCTCTGAAAATTTCAGTGTTCCTGCTTCCCTTGGACGCCATGTTCACCAGCGCACCATGTGGCAAATTGTCCTGAAATTCCTCCTTAAAACGTTTTCCCTTAAATATTATCATCGGTGAAATAGAATTTCCGGCAGCATTACAACAGCCCACAATTGTAGCATTCTGCGCATGTTCTGGCGCCACCATATGAACACGTTTTTGTCCTTTTTGGGCCAATACGCTTTAATGGTGATGAATGGTAAGCCGGAACCCCTTTTCGTCCATGTTGAATTTATTTTGCGGTTTGCCAAAAATGTCCAGTTCCCTAAAAGTACTCCGTAATTTAGAGAAGTAGTCTCCAACAATTAACTTATTTAGTTTCTGTGCTGGATTCATCAATTACGATTTTCGTTTGGTCAAATCAGCGGGTTCCTTTGAAGAAACAGTTTCAGCCAGTCTTTGTTAGCAGCTTGTTTTTCAACATCGAACATATGTGGTATTCCATTTAATTCGCAAAACCGATACATCTGATGTCGCACTAGGTGTAGTGTTAACGATAGACCAATATCACAATATCGTTTGATTCTGTTTACGAAATCTCTTTCATAGGTAAGTATCCTCGGCCTTCCTAACCATTTTACTTGAAGGCCTTCCCTCATACACCTTCTTAAAGCCCTCCTGGGGATTAAGAAGTTAGATGAAGCATTTCTCTGGGTTTCTCCTGCCCTGACAGCTGTGACTGCAGCTTCTAAATGTTCTTGCGTCCATCGTTATCTTAAATTTCTCTTAGCATACTTTACCATTGTAGCCTGAAACAACGTCTCAATTACAAAATATATGATTTTTGCAATCAAGCGCGATTAATGGGTAATATGGCCCACCAGATTATTTGGGCCATATTATCCACCCGAAATCGGGCCATATTCGCCGACACATGTTTGAGCGAAATAACCGCCAGAACTTAACATAACCTCTAAACATGCATTAACGAAATATCATGAAAAAGTAGCTTAAAACATCTAGTTACCAGGTGTTTTGAAGACGTTCACCCAAAATTCACATAGACACGTGATGCTGAGGTTATATTAACTTCGACACAAACGTTCTTGAAAATGATAGCGGCTGCCGTTTTAGTTGTACGTACCTGTATGTTTATTTTTTCTTTTTAAACTCCAACTACCACGAAGGCCTAAGGCCTATACACCCATTGGGTACCGTGGGGCTATAGGGGGATACAGGGGAAAGGGGGGACGCCACACGGACTCTGGCGAGGGAACACGTGTGCATGCAACATGCACACATTCTGGCTCCGCCTACTAGATCCGCCGGGTGGTACCTCCGCGTTCGACAGTCAGAGACCGTCTACCACCTACGGACAATCACAACATCCATAGCCAAGAGAAAAGTTTCTCCTGGGAGGCGACTCGAACCCGCACAGCGCACGGCGACTGATCAGGAGACCGAAGAGTCTACTACTGCGGCCACCGCTGCTGCCTAATTGCCGTGTTGCCAGACTTTCTCAATTTTGAAACTTTGAAAATATGTCACATGGGCCATATTATCCGCTGGGCCATATTTAACTCCACTACTTATCTCAAGTAAGAAAGTTTTGTGATTACAATAAAAAAATGGCGTCGGGTAAGTTGACCCTGTAGTTCTAACGATACGCTGTCCTCAGTTCGTAAAGGCTTATGTTTGGCACAAGTTAGCCATTCTTAGAAAAAAGTTAGCTAAGAACATGTATAACAAATAATTAAATTACCTACCTCCTTCTTCTGAGAGGAATTGTTGCAGGCGCACATGATTGTTGAGATGACAAGTGTCGCGTGAATGAAGATATTTTTTTCATTTCAATTTTCGAGAATAGTGATTTGGCTTGTGCTGATAAAATTGCATATTACCGAGCTAATAAAAATAACTCAAAATTCAAATTTCAATTTAATAAAGTGACTATTGACACCGTTGTTAAAATTATACATAAAATAAAATCAAATTCTAGTGGTACAGATGAAATAACTTTGCATATGATACTACTATGTATACCTGAAATTGATGTCTACTTAACGCATATTATAAACTGCTGTTCTGGTGTACCACAGGGATCAGTCTTAGGACCGCTATTATTTTCATTATATATCTCAGATTTAGAAACAGAGGTAAAATCATGCAGCATACAATTTTTTGCAGATGATACTCAAATTTTCTATTCATTTAGGAGTAATCACTTAGAAACCGCAAATAATAAAATTAATCAGGATCTTGCCCAAATTGAAAAGTTCAGTAGTAGTCATAATCTTCGTTTGAACCCTTTGAAGACAAATATGTTGGTATACGCAAATAGAACAAAAAAGAATACCTTAAAAAAGGACATAGACATACATTTAAAAGGTAATAAATTAATTCCTGTGGATCATTCGAAAAACCTAGGTATTATAATGGATGATGACTTAAAATTTGTTGCACACGTGAACTATCTAATTACGCAGTGCTACGCTATTCTCAGAGTTTTATTTGCAAATAAGGCTATATTACATAAATCTGCGAGAAAGCAATTGTGTGAATATTTCGTATTTTCAAAGATATCGTATTGCTTAGTGGTTTACTATCCCTATTTAGATATTATAACAAGAAATCGTATTCAAAGTATTATGAATACATGTTGCAGGCTTGTAACTGATCTCAGAAAATACGATCATATATCGAATGCCATTAATGAACTCAAATGGATGAAAACTGATAAAATGTATAAGTACCAGCTCCTAAATCTGACTCATAAGGTTCTTTATTCAAAAACACCGTCATATTTAGTAAACAAATTCATACGTAGAGGGAATATGCATCGTATTAATATTAGATATAGAGAGACTTTTTCAATTCCACGCCACAGCACGTCTCTATTTCAGAATTCATACATTTACAATGCGATCAAATCATTTAATTCCTTAGACCGCAGTTTAAAAGAAACCAATCCATTATCCAAATTCAAGAAAAAAGTGAAAGAAGTTCTTCTTGATCAGCAGCGAAATCGGTTGTAACCCATAAGTGTCCTCATATTTTCCTTATGTATTTACTTGGATTATTCGTTATTGTATACAGGTGCCTATTAATTTTCAATAAATTTTTTTTTTTTTTTTTTTTACATCTCGAATTGTTAAGGGGGTTAGATGGTAGAATAGATATATAATCTAAATCTCGCCTCCTGTAAGAATATTACAAATAAAAGACGTTAATTATTATTATTATTATTATATACATAGCGCACACAGCCCACAGCAATGGGGAAGCGAGCGCCAACTGTGACGTGCGACCACTGACGTCGACGCTTGTATCGACACCCGACGGAAGGGGTTTTAAGAGTTGATATGAACTCTCTCCCACTCCCTGCAACCCCTAACCCTCAAATTATAATCCCAACAAAAAAATTTCCGAAAAAGGTCAGGATTGTCTGAAACCTCAAAAAACCAAGTTTGAGCGCATTTTATTTCTTTGTTTTCGGCTTTTTTCTCCACCGCGACAGCGATTTTCAAAAACGTTTGCGCCCTTGGCGGTCTTTCTCAAGTTATAGGCGGTTATAAGATTAGCGTACAGACCGATAGACAGACATACCCATGGAAATGAGTAACATAATTTTTCGCGATGTACCTATAACATCCAAAAAACATAATGAGCCGTATTCATAAAAGAGAAGCATATCCTCGGAAGCTAAGGTAAAAGTATAAGGTCTTGCTTCGGAGAAAAAGGTAGAAGTATAAGCATATCCTTGTTTTCATATTCATAATGATTACCTTATACTTGCGAGGATATCCTGCAAGAAGAAGTAAAAGGTTGACTGGTATCTGTATCCTGAGCGACATGTCCTGACTTGTTCCAGCTTGTAGTTGACGTGGGAGTTCGTTCACTCAGCATCACTGACAGTTGTATTCCAGAGCTTACACAGAACGTTCCGTATTTTTACTGGATACAGTTTTTTACCAAATTAATAAGCATATCATCCTCAAGTGATGAGGAAACTATAGAATATACGTATAATGGCAACGGCCTGCAGTTCATCGCAAATGAAATTGCCATTGCTCCCATTATTTTGCAAAAGTCACAAGTTCCAAAAATAAAAACGAGAAAGGACGATGCCTTGAAGAAGATTTTGGAAAAATACGAATCAACATTTGGTAAACCATTAGATATTAAAATCAACAACATGAAATCAACATTGAAGAAAAAAACAGATCTAAAAAAAAACTGGTTATAAAGCAATTAAATTGTTAGACTGGGAAAGAAAATTGCTGAAAGCTATGGAAGGTGACCGGAATCCTACAATTGGGAAAATTAGAGGTGCCATTTAGGTTGGTAGTGTTCAAGAAGAACGAAGTGAACTATATACCGAGCGCAGTGAGCAAACAGTTAGTATTACAGCGACAGAAATTCAGAAGAAATTGCCACCATACAGAAAATTAGCAACAGAGAAATACGAAACTGAGGAAACTACAAAAGAACTGCAAGGTCTAGTGCTATTACAGCAGTACCAAACAAGTATTTTACAACAAGAGTATTATAAAACGAAATTAGAAATGATACAGCTCAGAATCGACCTGTAACTTATGATGTTCACGAAAATAAAACTTATTATCACTTATAAATACACTTTAATCAGTTTAACTACTTATTATAATACTCAAGTTTCTTCTTATTTGTTGGCATAGTTGGCGGAGAGGAAGCTCATCATTCTGATGACTTCCTTCATCTTCATCTGGGTTTTGTTCAACTAACTCAAAGTCATCATCGGCCAAGCTCTTCGCAACATTATGGAGTACAATACAAGCAATAATTATTTTCGGCGCATTTTCCAACTTTTCGCGGCAAACATATTGTAGGATAGGAAACCGGCATTTCAGTTAGCCGACAAGCGTTCAACTATAACTCTTTCTTGTTTTAAAAGCTTATTATAATTTATTTATGCACCTGGAGTAGGATTTCTGAAGGGAGCCATAAGGCTTGGCTCAATACCATAACCATCATCGCCAAGTAGTACAACATTTGCTTTATTTATTAGTTGTGATCTAGTCTGTGAATGTATCCATATTCTGGAATCTTGCACTGATCCAGAAAAACTGACATCAACACTTGTGAATATCTCTCTGGCATCACAAGTGGCTTGCACATTTAAAGTAGGTTTCCCTTCTCGGTTGATATACTCATCTCCATGGCGATTTGGTTTCAGGATTCCTATATGTGTATAATCAATTACGCCAATTCTCAACTGAAAATCTGTCCTCAAGCCATTGTCCATTTGCTTCGTCGAACCGATATAATTTTTTGAAGTCACGACCAAGTGAAGGTAAACGAGGTTTCTACGTTTTAACATCCCTAACATACACAATTTCCGCCATCATCGTTTGACCACCTTTCGTTACGAAGTTGAGCTACTGACCACACTCAGAATTTTTGAAGGATATGCTTCCCATGCCAAGTATAAGGTGAAGATTATGGATATCCTTTTACTTATGTCACTGATTTGGAGGATATGCTTATACTCAAAAAGCAAAAGCATATACTTCAAATGATTATAAATACCATCTGGAGGATTTCCTTCAAAATTTGTACAAGTACAGGGATATCCTTTGTTTTATGAATACCCGATTTTCAAAAATTTTCGCGATTACAATACTTCTCCACCAGGAGGCGTGGGAAGTAACAGTGAAAATCTCGTCCAACTGTTTGGCGCTGTACAAATCACGTATGATTGAAGGTTTTGGTGGGTGATATGCGAGGTTGTTTCAAAGAAGGGGTAAAAGAGAACTACGAGTCGTGGATTCAACCATCAAACTGTTCCCTGGGGCCTATAATTATACTAATAACAGATTCACTGGTGCTATAGCACGGCTGTGTGATATTACCATTTCCATACTTTTTTCACTGCTCTCGAACGTTTGGAATGATCCGAGAAATGCCTGAATATCTGAGTTTATTATACGAGGATGATGCAGTGGAATATCTACAACAGGTGTCAATATGACCAGTTAGACAAGATTTATTGTAGTTCCGATCTGTTCATAATTCAAAACTAAATTAGTATGTTCATGTTGTTCTATTGCATGAATAACTGAAATAGTACTGACAGACTACTGACGCTACACAAATCTACTACGTCCACATACCAAACCAATGTTACCACGCATTACATATACCTATGCCCAGCAACAATCTATTCCAGTTTTGATATTGTCTATTGAATACCCGAGCACCCCAAAAACTTTGCAACCACGCATTTTTTTGAAGAAAAGTTTCAGGATATCAACAAAGCAGTTTCTTGATGACCTCGAATATGACGTAGAAGATGACTTCAGAGATCATTTGAAGGTCGATTTTGTAAATTCAAATAGCAACTACCATTTTTGACAGCAGATGTGTCGAGCTCAAAATTTTACATCAGAATCCATTTTCATACATGGGATCAAGCGGTCATAGGTCATTAGTAATGTGTACGTCTTAAAAGTACACCGCGATCGATAACTAAATATTTTTGAAAAAAATTTCAGAGATCAAAAGAAAATATTGTTCTAACTCGTACTGCTTTCTGACGATACATGATGAGGAAAAGTGGGTGGTTGACATGAGCTCGACACGAATCTGCGGGCAAAAATGGTGACTGCTATTTGAATTTACTAAATTTGACCTCCAAGTGACCTGTAAACTTATTGTCTATGTCATATTTAATGTGATTGGCAAATTGCTTTTAAAAAACCTTATAAATTGTCTCAAAATATTTTTTTAAATGCGTGGTTCCCAAGTTTTTGGGGTGTTCGCGTATTTGATATAATTAAGAGGTTGCTTTTTCGAGCTAAGCGGTAAGGAAATGATTAGTACGAATTTCTATATTTTACGGCTTTCCCAAAACAAACACTAGAAAACGTCGCAGAGTGCAAAATAATGTAAATTCTAAACCTTACCATAACTGTATTATTTAAGACCAATCATATAATACTTCAAGGACGATGACACTCGATATTGAAAGTAATCCGTTATATTATTTTGGGGTAGGAAGAAATGTTGTTTTCCGATATTCTTCCATTTTAATAAAGAAAATAATTATAGGGATATTAAAAACATTATCGCAAAATTGACGGTCCTGTATTTTGTACTTGAAACGTGTGGCACTAACCCGATTAATCTGGTTATTCTATCTTAATCGATCACTCGGCATGGAAATTGTCCACATACAGTCCGGGTTTGCTATTGAGCATATTATGTGTAGTTGTATCAGCGACCATGTCTGATAATGTTCATGGCCCGCTGTCGCACTGGTTCATTCTGCCAGACAAGAGCCAAGGACCTGCGGACCGCTCAAATAACAAACGACGAGACGAGTCGCACTGGTTCCGACATGTATTCATATTGCTAGTAGCAAATATAAACATTAAGTAGCCTTTGACTTTAGACTTCACAGTTATTCTCTCGATCACCCTTCTATTGTCAGGAGAAAGCTTCTATAGCCGCTCTCAGGCAGAAAAGCTCGACAGTACTGCCCTGTCGGCCTTCGCTGCCCGAAGTGTGAGATTCTTGCGAAATACGGCATACTATAATAACATAAATATTAATAATAATAATTTGTTTTACTTGCACTATGTTTGTATAAGTACCGTCAATAGAGAGCTCTATATACAGAGACATAACAAAACGATGAATAAAACAAGATAATAAACATCATTTACACACTGATAAGCTCACAGACATTATACAAACATTTATGTATTAAAAAACCTTTCAAACTATACTTAAAGTGATTTTAAGTTGCAATTCCTTGTACAGCTTTTCGAAAGATGTTGAAGATTCTGGCACCAAGCATATTATTAATTTGGTGATTTACTTCCTACTGTAAATTAGGACAGTTGGTGGTAACTGTATGTATGTCTTTGTTGAGACTAGATTTGGTCTCGTTCCGGAATACGTATAACGCTAACTGAATCATGAAAGCAGAAACCGTAAGAATTTTACGTTTTTAAACTTCTTTACAACTGTGGGTGTTACTTACACGCGCCATTGATCTAAAAATTCGCTTTTGGGCAATAAAAACATGTTGTGCTACAGCAGAGCAGCCCCAAGAACAAATACCATATCTGAGACGAAACGGTTCACAACGCCAAAAGCTAGCACGATATAAAAGTTAGGCACAGGGTATTGTCGCAGCGCAATGGCAGTTGCTCCTTCTGGACGCTGGCCAAGCAGATTGAAAAGAACTTCTCACACAGTAGCCTTCCACCACTTATGTACGTGTCAGGTTGGAACGATTGTATCTGACTCAAAGGCCAAGGCGGAAGTGCTTACCATGATCTTTGCTGCCAACTCCACCATGGACGTTCCCCCCAACGCCCAAGTGCCGCCAATTCAAATACAATACACTATGCGAGAGGTAACATTGAGGCAAAAGACCGTAAGACAAGTGCTCTTGTCCTTTGACATCAACAAAGCTTCTGGTCCGGACTTGATTTCTGCCATTGTACTGAAGAGGTGTGCAGCGGAGCGTGCTCCAGTTCCCTCGCGTCTCTTCCAGGTATCTTATGAATCCGGCACCAGAAAACTGGAACTTTGTTAATATCCAACCAATCCCAAAAAAGGATCTAAGACCGAACCTTACATTTACAAGTCTATAGCTCTGTTTTCTGTTATAAATACATAAGATGATGGAGAAGTGCATAAATCGCGAGCTTCTGGACTACCTCGAACGTCACAGCTTGATTAGCGACAGACAGTATGGTTTACGGCACCAGCGATCCACAGGGACCTCCTAGCCTACGTCACGCGCAATTGTGGAGTAAACTCTTCCAGTCTTATGGCGAGGCTCATGTCGTTGCTCTTGACATTACGAAAGCGTTCGATCAGCTGTGGCCCGCTGCCCTCTTAAGCAAACTTCCTTCTTATGGCCTCCCAGAAAAGCTTTGCAGATGGGTGGCTGACTTTATTTCTGGCCGCAAGATATCTGTCGTAATTAACGGATTCTCCTCTTTATCCCACAACGTCAATGCGGGTGTTCACCAGGGATCGTTCTTGGCTCCAACACTGTTCCTCTTACATATCAACGATCGACCCAATCCACAGCTTCGCTGATGACAGCACTCTACATGCAGGAATTCAGAGTGGCAAGCTGATCTGGAAAAAAGAATACTATCGACGACTTTCTCTTTGACGAGAGACTTGGAGGTTATCACTGCTTGGGACGCAACAATCTTGTACAGTTTAATGCTTCCAAAATACAGTACTGTACTTTGACGAACAAAAAGCGTCCTAACGCTCAACCGGTTTCGATGGACGGCCGAGTTCTGCCAAAGAGCCATTCATTTCGGCTGGTCGGAGTCCAGATCACCGAGGACCTGATCTGGCACGAACAAATCTCGTCAATAGCGGCAGCTGCTGGGAAAAAGCTAGGCTATTTGTTTAGGGCTAAGAAGTACTTTTTTTCGCCTGACCTTCTCACTCTTTACAAGGCCCAGATAAGGCCTAGCCTCGAGTATTGCTCACACGTTTGGGGTGCTGCCGCCCCGACTACATTATTTATGCTCGATGCTGTCCAGAGGAAGGCGGTCCGACTGATCGATGACTCTTCTCTAACCGACAGTCTCGGGACCCTTTCCCACCGGTGGACTGTCAGCGATCTAGCTTTTTTCTACCGCTACACCAACGGGCTTTGCTCCTCAGAGCTCTCTTGCATGATGCCGCCGCGCGATGTGCCTGCCAGACAGACCCGCCTGACTTTGGCGTCCCATCCTAACCGTGTCGAACTTCGTACATACATAACTGGCCGATACAACAGCTCCTTTGTCCCGAGGGTGTCGAGATTGTGCTTTTCCTGATTCTACTAACCTTAGGCAGTTAAAATATCGTATTAACAAAATTTCTTTGCGATCATCATAGCGGTGTCCCGGTATTTAGGCTTCAGTCTGCGCGGCTGCTTCGGTATAAAAAAAAGAAAGTTCAATGACACATTCTTATGTTTAACGTCATGGATATTCATCTTCTTTTTTGGAATATGAAACTAAATTGAGTTGGTCTTTTCAGGGTTCAAAAACAACTGATGTTTGGAAAAGCAATCACTGATCTTTGCGATTACCTCATTGCTTCTATCATTTAAGTCATTCTCCAAATTACTTGAGACCAATATTGACGTATCATTTGCATATAGTGTGAAAAGCGCATCCTCACACACTGACTCAATCTGATTGAAATAGAAAATTAGCAAAATGGACCTTAAAATGGAACCTTGAGGAACCCAGTATCAACAGTGACGTCACTGGATTGGACTGAATGTAGCATTCGCTCATCCTTATGTAGTAAAGAAACAAATTATTGCTTCCTATCAACAAGGTATGAGCTGAGACATGTATAAGGAGAACTCACTGACTTTAGACTTTACGTTCACCTCATGACCATCTAAAAGACTCCAACATAGTGATGTTACGAATGTTTGTTATGTGTGCTAAATCAAAAAGTTATTACAATCGGCAAGTGTTGTTTCCATTAAAATTGCTTGATCAGTAGTTATCACTAACACGTCCATGTGACTAACCCTTGTACAAGGTAACATGTTAAAGGATGCGAATCACAGTCCCAATGGTTATCGTTAATGAAAAAATTGTAGGGTTTGATGCGAATTCGTGGAGTCGCAATTAGAGCAGATTTGTTCCTTTCTACCAGGTATAATTTTAGGCCATTGCCGATGGTATATGGGTACGAATACGCTGTAGGACGAGTTATATTTATGGTCTATATTTTATCAAACGCCGTATAATCATTGTACAAACCATTTTAAGGAAATTCTGATTAGATTTTTCATACAACGTATGAAAAATTATATTTCGTTTCTCGCAGCTGAGCACGCAAAATTTACGTTTTCCGGACAGCTGGAACAAGCTTCGGTATTCCCAAATATTGTCTTTGCATTGTCTGTAGACACCCATGTTTTTAAATGTCTACGCTGGAGCTGGCAGAGCGTGCTTTTTGGATCATCTGCTCTTCATTGTAGTTTCTGTGGACGTTGCAAGATTGTTAAAATGGTGTGCCACAAGGAACCTTGCTGATGCGGTAGATTAGATTGTTTTTTTTTCAAACCTCACAAGATAGTCTTATTAGTATCCGATTCTTCCAGCAGTGGCATCTGTCGTTCTCTCATACGAGCATTGGTAATCTGATGATGTCAGGTCGAAGTAACCTCAAGTCTTACCGAAAAAGCCATGAGAAAGAAAAAGGATGTTAATGCCGGTCTTTCTGTTGGTCTGAGGAAACTACGCACAAGTGTTTGTCGACTGTTACGTTTATCACGTTCTTTCTTGTCACGACTGCGGGTGTTCTGGACTTCTTCTGGTTTCCTTTAAGCGACGTTCTCACCAAGCGTGACACGGTATCGTGATTCTCGCATTCCTGGAATTGTCTACAGGGTGTCATAAGCTTGCCTTTGACCTCATCGGCAGACAGGCAAGTCCACGATCAGATGTCTGGTAAAATACCAGGAGGGAATAAAAATGAACGTCAATATTTGTAAAAAAACACAAGTATGAATAAAATTGGCGCTTAGTAAATTGCAGCCTAAATGATTCTCCAAAATAGTTAATTAATTGTAGCTTATCAGACCATAATATGCAGTTTGTAGGTTATAATTTAGAATGTATTAAACCTCAAACACAAATTGTTCTTCACAGCAAACACCATTTCGAAAAACCTCAAGATATTGAAATGTTCAAGGTGATTTTTTGTCTGATAAGGGGCTTGACATTGATTAAAAGTTTAATGCCAACTTTTGATAGATGCTTTCCTGTAATGTTAGTCAAAACTAAGCATGAAAATCCTCAAAATTGTAAGAAGCGCTGGATAACCAAGGTAATGATTGACGAAAGTAAGTTTTTAAGAGAGTTACACTTTGCTACAAAAATAAATAATGATACGCAGTCGACTTCACGCTTTAAACTACTGATTAAAGAACATAAAATAAAATTATTGGAAACAAAACGAGACTACTATGATAATAAAATTGCTAACTCTAGTAATAAGAGTAAGACTGCTTGGCAAATCATTAGTGGAAATTCAAGACATACAAAAATACAAGTTCCTGGGATGATTTCTGATAACGATCAAAATGTTTTCTCTGCATCATCCAAGGAAGCTGCTGACGCGTTTAATAATTTCTTCATCAATTCTGTATCGGAACACTAAAGATGAAGTTGTTGAGCTGTGAAAACATGACGCAAAGGATAAATCAGCGGGCTTTGATGAAGTACCTTGCTCATTCATATTAAATATCATAGACTTAATTGTAAAACCTCTGAGAGTACTGTTAAATCTGTCTTTTGCAGAAGGCATATTCCCTTATAAGCTGAAAGAATCACGTGTTATACCAATCTATAAAAAAATGATATCACCAACATGGCTAATTATAGGAGCATTTCCTTGTTATCAATATTCACAATAAGCTGATAAACTTTGCTGACAAATTCAATATCATCAACAGGCACCAATTTGTATTTCAGAAAAACCTATCTACAAAAGATGCAGAATTGTCTTTGTGTGACTTTGGATTAACCTGCCTTGAAAAGAAAGACAAAATGTGTTGTCTCTTTATAAATGTTTGCCGTGCTTTCGACAATATCGACTTTTACTCGAAAAGCTTAATAACTCCGGAATCAGAGGACCCGCTTTGAATTGGATAGAAAGTTCTCTATCCGACAGGGAACAAAGAGTTGTCATTAATCATGGTAGATGTAAATTATCTTCTAGCATCAAGGTTATTCTAATTGGAAGGATACTATGGTCTCTATTGTTCTTGTAGTTTGTCAACGATGCGCATATTTTCATGGAACAGCATTTTGTTACATTATTTGCTGACGATACCAGTGTGGGTTAAAACTAAAGAACCAACTCAGCTCAGTACCAAATTGTCAGTTGCATCATGTCACATGGAGAGGTCCTGTGAAAGGAATGGCTTAGTACTTAATGAACAGAAGACGCAACTGATGCAGTTTTGTTTACGAGAGACAGATTGCGATATTGATCTGAAAATTAACGGAACTAGGGTGAACAGATTCCTTGGTGTTATCATCGATTCAAGGAGTCAATAAAATATCAAAGCATTGCTTTGTGTTATGGAGACTAAGGCAGTTTGTAAGTACTGGAAAGCTTGGGACGTACTATTTTATTCAAGTACAGTCAGCTATGAATTACTGTATTGTTTGCTGGGGTAACAGCTCACATATGTCGGATTTACAACTTGTGCAGAAGAGAGGGATTCGTACAATAACTTTTAGTAATAAGCTCACTTCTTGTCGGGAAATACTCAAAACTCTCCGTATTATGACAATTTACTCACTTTATTTTTTTAATGGTGCATGTCATGTTCGAAAGAACTTTACATAATAGTCGCAAAACAACGTGGAGAGTGGTTACAATCTAAGGAATATATACGGTCTGCGTACCCAGCAACATAGCCTCGTTTTATCAGCAAAGGGTCCCCTCATAATGTCCATCCAGTTGTTCAACAAATTGTCAATTGTTATCGGAGCTGGGAGCAAATTCAATGATTTAACGCCGCGTTGAAAGTTTATTTATGGAAAACCCTTTTTACAGCATTGAGGAATACTTAAAATCAGACTTGTAAATTAAATTATTGCAAACAATTTATTTTCACTCTGTTTTCAATCTGTTCTGCCGTCTTTTTTTGTTTATCTGTTATTTATTCACATGTTTTTAGTCTGTTTGTTTATGTCGTTATTTTGTGTGCATCATGTTTGTATTATTTAATTTATTGTAGCCTTGACTTTAGTGTTGACTGGAAAAAAAATTTTCGATTATTTTTTTTATTCATGTTCCTTGACAATTTGCTGATACTTTTTCAAGTCTAATGGCAAGATATTATTATTATTATTAATCACAAGCTCCTTCATGGTCGGCTTCATAAGCCGAATCGAGACCATGTGAACTGCCTGTAGTCCTAGCTGGTTCACTTTTCACTCCCCATTCAAGACAAAGTTCATGAAAGAGAAGTCGAAAGCTTGCAATAACGTAACTTTATTAGTCAACTTCTCACGGAATTTTTTGCAAAGTGAAGATTTAAAATTATATTCTTAATCTGTGTGAAGTCGCCCATGAGTTCTCCCAAGGCATCTGCAACAAGTTTCTTGGCTGAGAAAGGCATATACTTCTATCCACTTGGTAAAATAGTCCGACGTGACACTGCTGGGATGAAACAATTGCATTTTCGATCTATGGTCCCGAAATGTCAAAAATAATTCTTTTAAATGCCTAGCTTGTACTGCCTCTTCGCTGCTCTCGTCTACCTTTGTGGCCCATTACCCGGAAAGCAAATACTCAATTCACGACACAACCCCTCAAGTCATCTCAACAGTTCATCCAGTAAAAACGCTCTCGCTTATTCTGCAGCGTTTTCTTTATACCCAGGTGCTCTCTTGCTGTTCTAATATGAAGACACCAGAGAACTGCCAGGGGCCGTATCGTCAGTCGTTTCTACAATTGTAGGACGTCATTATGGCCTGCTTGATTTTCATCGTTTTCTACTGTTCCGTGTTGGCGCTGTATTTTGAGGTTATCCCACAAATATCTATTTGTATCAAATTGTTCATACCTTTGATTTATATCATCTGTTTTATCAGCCTGAAATTGCCTACAACTCAAATGGAAAACATAACTTCGCAATAGGGAAGCGCTGACGCTGACACGGAACAGGAGAAATCTAGAAATAGCCCAGCCTTTCTGAAGAAGAGAAAAGGATATGACAACATAAAGGTATCCTACAATAACTATTATCATATGAACCACTGACGATACGTCCCTTAAGTTCCACTAGCTGTATTCTGCCATTTATCCATAATTCAATATTGGTATTATCAAGGACCAGGCACAAAACGTATGGTCAACTTGTCTAAAATTCAGTATGTAACTTGTCTTTGATTATGATCTTTAGAAGTTAAAATCAGTGTTATGTTGATTTTGAAGGTGGAAGGGAAATAAAAAGTGCACTAATATGAACGTGGCTTCGGGGCATTGTTTTTTATTGTCTATTAATTTGAGTTTTCATGTTTTGGAAAAAGATAAGATCTAATTAATTATCAATTTCATGAACTTATATAGTAATAATAGTAATAATAATAATAATAATAATAATAATAATCAAATGTCTTATATAAATGTACATAACATCTTAATTCCTGATAGGCGGAGTCTAGCTAAATCTATTCCACTCAACTTACTCCAATAATAATATCGGAACTAAGGAGAATATTGCAACATATAAATATTGTGCATCTTACAAAAAATACATATTCAAAAATCCTATAAATATATTAGAGAAAGGGAATACTATGAAATTAAACAAAATAAATGAATTAAAAAGAAGATACAGTAGGATAAGAATAAGAATAAACTGAATCAATCTAGGTAACGCTAACGATGTAGAAGAAGCTGTTTATCTTATTTTTTCATACTATTCACCGGCAGAGTTTTCAAATATTTTATTGTATATATTGTACATTTTAATAGAATTATAGATAAACGATCGACGGAAAAATGTACTATTGTAAAGTGGGATTTCTAGGCGATTCTTATATCTGAAGTTGAAATCGGTCCTACTACGGCGAGCTACAAACTTCTTATAAAGATAGGAATGGGATTGTGTAATCAGTATTTGATATTTGTAAGCTTCGTCCATAGATAACCAGCCCAGCTCACTAATGTAACATGAAATATGATCATACTTCTTTAAACTAAAAACAAATCTAAAACAACCGTTTTGCAATTCGTTCTTAGTGGCAGCATCAAGGCACGAGTTATAAACTACACAGCAGTAAGAGACTATAGGAAAGATTAGCGTATCACATAGTTTTTTCCTAGTTTTAAAATTCAATATACGTCGGACATCTGACATTACCTGTTTGAGGTATATGCACAAGTGATCATTTAGTATTGTTCTAACCTCGCTATTGTTCGTCGATTTTGTGTTGTTGAATTGTTGTGCAGTACTCTTGTTGGTGTGATTGTTCTTGAGTGCCTTTTTTTATCAAGGTTGATAATGGACAATAAAAGGTCATATGCGACAATTTTAATTACGAATGCAGTGAGTTTAATTCATGATGAGGACAACAAAAGTGTGGAGCAGTTCAACTCTATAAACGCAAAATACATTGGGGAAGGCGAATAAATTATTGCAAGAATAGGTTATACCATGGAAGATGTACTGCAGCTGTAGTGAGCCACAATACCGAATCTATGCGGTCCAAATAAATTTGCGTTCTAAGCTTAGTTCAACCTCGCATATCACTAAGATGGAAAAAAGACTCAAACGCAAGAAGCTTAAAAAAAAAGTCAAACCAAAAAAAGCTTATATAAAAATAACTAACAATTCGGATAGCAATTCCAAATAAAATGAATAGTTTTCTGGCGGATTCTGTCAAAAACTTGACATGAACGACATTGATTTGGAGGCTGCTAAGCAAGAATTTTTAGGGAAACTTAGAAAAAGTGACGACGAGATTTTGCAGATCGAACAAGTCACCAAATCACAGGACTGTACTTTGTGGCGTCTTCATCGGAGGATGAGGTTAACAGCGTCTCGATTTGGTGAAGTTTGTAGAAGAAGGCAGACAGCAAGCTGTAAAGTTCTAGTAAACACCATCATATACCCAACAGAGTTTTCTAGTAACACAATAAACAAAGGCAATACAAAAATCATGGGACACCTCGTTCAATCTTGTGGTTTGTTTATTCATCGCACACATCCATTTCTGACAGCATCACCTCCATCTACCTATTACAGTAGACAAGACATGTACTTAATCCAGGTATAAGCCTACCTGTTTATTGCTTTGCAAAAACTACCTAACTGTTTCCTCTTATTTTTACCGCATAAGATATTTTTATGACCCTCGTTCAATTGTTACCATCTACCACATGACCCTGTAAACATAATTGTGTTTATTGACATACATAAACGAATTTGAGTTGTTGAATTTATTTTAGGAAAGATATAAAATTATTTGAATACATTTGTTAGTCGGAACGCACCGTCGCGTCGCTTGGACTGACAGGATGAAACAGTAAATGAATTTCGCCCAAAAACCGATTTGCACTTAACAGCCTCCGTTTCGTTTTTATTATTTCCAAATGAAACTCTTGCAGCGTGCTACAAACAAAGTCCACGGGGTGCCAGCGATCCACTTTTTCGATTTTATCCACTAAGATCTTTTTAAAATATCAAGATGTTGAGCACAAATAGTAAGCATTTCAACCCACCATAATTCTTGCGCAAAGACAAAATTTTGTATAAAGCTCTGATAGCACCCTAGGCAATTATGTCTTGCTTCTATCCAGAAAAACATCACAAACTGCAGAACACAAATTGAGGGTAACGATGAAATGAGTAGTTACATTTCACGGGTCATGAAATTCAAATGAAAGTGCACATATAAAATCTACCAAATTATCATTCTCAAAAACATATTTCCTTGACATATCGATAATTTTAATGTTCCACGCTAAATTCCCCTATACTTGACTGGAGCGATATCCGAATTTATTCTCCCCTACTGTCGATAGTTGCAGATACTTTGGCTCTTGGTGTCAAACCTATAGAGCAGGTACCGATTTTTTCAAATCCTGAGCACATTCGTCGGATTTTCGTTACTTAAATTTTCTGTAATTACTGGGATCAGAAGCTTCTTAATAATCGAACGTGTTTCACTGATTTCAATCCCCCCTTTTTAAGTAATACAATTTTTTTATGTCAATGATTAGGAACCCCTGAAACGTCAAAAACGGAGTTTCAGCAATTGTTACTTTTTCTTTGTTGCCGATAGCACCGTTGCCATTTGACTAAAACTACGAAGCTTTGGCATCCTAGTAACCCCGTGTGGAAATTTCATAAAAATCCGAGCGGTAATTTCCAAGTTGATGATGAGTGATACCTACAGTTTTTCGTGATGTAGATAGAAGTCATATGACGTAAAAAACATCTCATTTTAGAAATATTTCGCGATTACAATACTACAATGGCGTGGGAAGTAAAACGGCTTTAAAATCAAGGAGTATCAGCGATCGCGATTATGAGTACATATTTGCAGAACGACTTATCTACGCGATATTATATGAAATAGGGCCACCAAATTATTTGAATACGTCCTTTCTTAGTCCGTACATTGCGCCGCAACGCTTGGGTTGGCAGCACGAAACAGTAGACAAAATTCGTCCAAAATACGATTTGTAGAGGTTTACGCGCTTCGAAATTGACGCTTTATTTTTTGATATTTTTGGATGAAATTTTCAGTGTGCTGAAAACAAAACCCCACAGGGTGCTATAGAGCCACTTTTTTATTTTTTTTCACTAGGTTCTTTTTAAAAAAATCGCGAAGTAGACAGCAGCGGTGGCCGCAGTAGTAGACTCTTCGGTCTCCTGATCAGTCACCGTGCGCTGTGCGGGTTCGAGTCCCGTCCCAGGAGAAATTTTTCTCTTGGCTATGGATGTTGTGATTGCCCGTAGGTGTTAGATGGTCTCTGACTGTCGAATGCGGAGGTACCACCCAGCGGTTCTCGTAGGCGGAACCAGAATGTGTGCATGTTGCATGCACACGTGTTCCCTCGCCAGAGTCCGTGTGGCGTCCCCCCCCCTTTCCCATGTATCCCCCTATAGCCCCACGGTACCCAATGGGTGCTTAGGCCTTAGGCTTTCGTGGTAGTTGGAGTATAAAAAAAAAAGTGCGCATTTCAACCCATCATAAAACTTATGCAAAAACAAAATTTCAAAAAGTGCTCCTATACCACTCTGGGCAATTATCTTCTCGACATACTGTATGAATTTCATTCAAAAATATTGAAAGATAGAGTGTCAGTTTCGAAGCAGCTGAACCCTTCTAAATGGCTCGAAACTCACTGCGTCGGAGCCGCCTTAAGGCCGGTAGTATAACATTGATAAGGTTTTTTCGTCCCCAGTAAAATTACGGTTCCTGCATATAGCAGGTATTGTCACATGTTCGACCATATATTTATTAGAATACAGACGTTTAAGAACAATATAACATTTTTTCAGGATATTAGCAACTCTTTGCTTTATCTACCACTGGAAGATCTATCCCATCAATCTGTATATTTATGGAATGGTATAAAGTTGGTCGGATACTATCAGAACAAAACAGCATCAGATTACATTTATCAGGGTTCAACTTAAGGTTATAACCTTTAGAATATCTCACAATTTCTTCTAGGTCCATATTAATTTCACAAACTGCTTGATGTGTAGAATTGGGGCTAAAAGACTTATATAGTTGCGTACCATCGGCGTAAGTTACTGGAGAAGAGTCAGATAAAACCATATTAATATCAGTAAAAACAATATTGGACCAAGTACTGGGCTTTGAGAAACACCAGATGTAAAAAGGCAAGGTTTAGAGTATTGAATGCACTACTTGCTAACGTTCACAAAGGTTTTCAAGGAAATTTAATGCTGTACTATTGGAGCCACAGTAAGATAGTTTAGAACATAAAAGTGAGTGGTCTATGGTGTTCTTTGATAAGGTCATCTGAGACATGTGCTAGAGCTGTTGTAGTACTATAATCCGCTCTAAATCCCCATTGGCGTTCAGTGAGAATATTATTGGCCATAACATAATCACATATGATTGAGTTTTAACAGCTTTCTCTAAAATTTTCGTAAATACAGGTGTACGGGCGATTGGCCTAAGATCTGAAAAGTTTTGAGGTTCACTAACTTTTGGCAAAGATTTCACTTTAGACAGCTTCCAAGCACCTCGAAACAGCAGTTAATGAGATGAGTGATTGGTAGATCCAAATTGGGAAGGCAAAGCTTGAGCATATCAGCTGAGATGTAGTCACTACCAGCGGCATTCGATTTAATGTACATCAAAATGTCAATTGCAGCCTGTTCCGATATAGGTCTAAACTCAAAATGACAATTTTGACTGTATGTCGAGGACCTAAAAGCAGCAGCTGTATTAAAACAACTTTTTGGAGGAGTAAACACAGATGAAAAGTAATTATTGATAGCGTTAACATCCTTCAAATGGTCTGGAATTGTTATGCTGGTTTTAGAATTGATGCCTACAGAATTGATGGCCTTCCAGAGGTCTCTAGTATTCGACTGCGAAGCATGGAAGGTAAAAAACACGTTTTTCTTGCCGAACTGCATTAAGAACATTGTTTCTCAAATCACGGTAATGAGACAAGTATTTTATGTTACGCGTTTGTTTATAGGCATAGAGCGTCGCATCGCGCTTTTTCATCAAAAGTCGGACATTTGGCGTCAACCATTCAACATATGGCTCCGTAACACGTGCCAATTTGATTGGAGTATGGATATCAAAAATATTTATGTCTGTCGTTAAAAAATGTATTTTGCCCCTTATATTGTTCATATAGTAAATTTGATTCCACTCTATCATATTTAGATCGCAAATAAAATCAGTTCTTGAAAAATGTTGTACGAACTTGGCCTCAAATTTATGGGTAGCCAATTTTAGTGAGCAGAAAACACACAATGATCCGAGATATCATCAGCGGAAGGTACACTAACATTTGTCAATCCATGTTTCAGAAACAGACGTAATAATATTAATATGACAAAGCAAGCAGATATAATCATGTTGTGGGCGCTATAAATGAAAGTACACTGCCTGTGCCATTCATTTGATTCGGTCTTTGAAAAAATGCTGCTGAGGTAGCCGAAACGTTAGTAAACTACAGTATATTCAGATAAGAGATAGACCGGATGTAAACAAAAGGTTCGGGTGATTTTCACGCTAACGCCGCCGTCTCGACGTAAAACAGGAGCTCTCATTGGTCAATTCGCAATTAAATGCCTATGCCGAGCGGCAGAGCAGTCGTATCAAGGCAGAGTCACATTCAGGTTCAGACGTGTTACGTATGTCGTGTGCATCATTGCAATTTGATATTTCTTTGGACGTTTTCGTTTGTTATCTTATTAAGTTGTTGAGTTTGTCGTTGTTATTGTTAACTGTTGACACTGGAACACCTTGTTTCCTCTTATTCATACAATAACTTTCAGGACTACAAATAGTAAATACTTAATTAAATCACATATCTCACACTTTAAGTTATCAGTGATGTTGTAAAGGAATAAAACATCATTCAAACTTCGCCTATCACTTAATTTGGTTTCAATTGACTCAACATATTCTTATGAGATTATAAAAGGGTATTGTGCTTTTTAGAATACAAATATCTAAGAAACCTGTATTGCTCCCTTTCAGTCATCTATTTATGTCATCGCTATGGATCATTGTCTGTGGTGACCAAATACTTGCAGCATATTCTGAGTTAGGTCTAACTAGTGTGTTGTAAGTTATTATAGTACTTATATTTTTTAAATGTCTTGTATTCCCAATTATGAAGCTAAGAAGTTTATAAGGTTTATTTACAATATTTGCTGGACAAGTTTCAAGTTTGCTTGGAAGCAGACTCCAAGAAAATTTATGTATTGCTTTTTACGAGTTTTGGTAACATGTTATCAATAACTTGTGTAACCGGAATCTGAACAACCGTTTACACAACCTCTTCCTGTCGTGAAAGGCTCAAGGAGCGTGCATAAGTCTGCATCCATGGATAAAAACATTTTCTGCTGTGAATGTACCACAACGTGCATATCGTGACTGAACGCGATTTCGTGTGTTTCTCCATCCGAGAATGTACACATCGCGTGCTTGCAGCATATGACGACGACGATTTTTCTTTCTCTTCTCTGCTCTGGGCTCTCTCAACTTTCCTGTGTCAGGATTCTCGGAATCGTGCGTTGCAGTGTAGGTAACTCGGCGCTGCAGTTCTGCAATGCCTTCGCGTTTTTCTGCATCGGTTGACTGTGAGAAAGTCAGATCTTTATTTTTGACAACCAAATTCACTATGTTTATTGATATGATATTTAAAACAATATGTTTTCCTTCGATGACTATAATCTCTCCCACAATCTAAAATATTTTTAACATTCAGCATAGTCCAGGTAGTATCTTCACAGCTGCTCGGAAAAATGTCCTGATTTAGTTTTTCTGGATGATCTTGTTTAACGAAGCTGCATGTTTACAGGCCCAAAATTGCGTCAAAAATGTTTGATTATTAGCAGATTCTTAACATTTTTTTTCGCTTTGGACAAAGCTTTTTTCTAGGAATTATTGAGTCATTTTGAACAAGAAATGTTCCCATAAGATGTTCTGTAATGCGCGCGCTCACTCGGGATATACGCGGCTTGTTCAATTGAAACCCGTCTTTACTCAGGTTAGCCTTGAAAACAATTCTAATTACTTAACTGACGTTTTCCAATATTATTTGCATTTCTTGTTCCTGTCATCTGTATTTGACTGCGATTTTAAGTATTGTGTCCCAAAAATGGCGTTTGCTGTTAACAATCTCTCCATATAATCGGTCATTCGGTTTTGGTGAAGATTTGCAGCCTTTGCAAATTCGTACGCGAATGCAAGCAGTGAATGGAAACGCATGCTTTGCGTATTCAACTGTCAAGGAATAGTGTCGAAAATGTAAGAGTGGGAGAGAGGAGACGAATGATAAGTCTCGACCAGGTGCATTGAGTACTGCATCAACAGACAGGGATGTGGCATATGTGGAAGCCATGCTTAGAGAAAATAGTCAAATTTTAGTCAGAGCAATTTCAGAAAATGTTGGTGCGAGTATAGCTGTCCATAGTATCGTACACAAATTGGGTTACAGCAAAGATTGTGCGCAATGCTCGGCCTCATGTTCCCAGAGTCGTGGAAGAAAATCTTCAACGAAAGAAATGGCGGATATTAGAGCTTTTACCCTATAGCCCCGATTCATCGCGTTGCGATTTTGACATGTTTGGGCCACTGAAAAAGGCGTTAAAAGGTAAGCATTTCCAGTCGGACGAAGAAGTACAAATTGTCGTAAGATAATTCTTCAAGCAGCAGCCACAAGAATTCTTTAAGCAGAATATACATCAATTGGTGAATCAATGCCGTAATTGTAGTGGTAATTATTTGTAGATATATTTACCCAAAAATTTTTTCTGGACCAAAGATGGGTTTCATTTGAACAAGAGCGTGCATAACTAACTCGATGATTAACAATTAAAAAACGAAAGCTTACAATAACAATACTCCATAAATGCTTTGAGATTTTGTTGATTCATGTTCGGGGAACATTCAGGATTTCTGGCAAGATTAAAATGATCGTTCCCTTATACTTCTTTTTAGGGTTCAAAAGGGATATTTTGTACTTTTCTGCCTATATAGCGAAAACTTTAGAGAAAAGTTCATAAGAATCGTTCTTCTTCAGAGTAACCAGTCTTAAAGGGTGAGTCATAGTTACATGACAATAGAAACATGCACTTTTTTCCAATGAAACACCCTCTATCTTTTAGTATATATGTCATTCAAAGAAAGAAGCTTTCCTATTGTATAGCATATTATACTAATTCCGGAAATAATTTCTCTTTGCCGATATTTATGGTTTTTATGATTTCGTTCGCTACTTTTTTTACAATTACATGAAATTTCGTCATATAGCCAAAAATAGTTTGATAGAATATGTAGAAGGATATGTATCTAGCTTGTTCTAGAGTGATTTAAAAAGAAATTTGACATACTTTCGTAATTGTTATCACCAAAACGATAAGAGGTACGATAATTTTGAGTATTTATATATTTTGGAAATTTTATTTGAAAAGTTTCAACGCATCGAGCGTCGCCTGAAAAGAAAACGAATTTTCGCAAAATAGTTTCAATTGATTCCTGGATTAACCACATTTGACTCTACAAGGTGGCATGAATAGAAAATTTCGTTGTGCTTCGGACTAAAGCCAGGAAAAAATAAAAATGATTTAGAATAAGTTCGTAAATATTTTGAATTTTATATATCTGCGCAATTTAACCCCCATAAAGAACTCCCTGTCTTTTAAATGAATGTCACAGAATTGGTACTTACTGTTGACCTGTCAATATTTTATCATGGAAAGTGTAACGTAACATATTAACGTACATAGTGCTTGTAGCCAAACTAACTTTATATCTAACATAGATTTCAACTAATTCTTATATTCTTGTCTATATCTATTGTTTTAGTCTGTGAAGAACCATCTCAACAATGCGCTCTTCATTTCATGCTTCTCAAACTAGGGGGCAGGAGCGGGAAGTCGCCCCCCCCTCGTATCATCCCGATGCTCTTAGAGAAACGACTACTCTAAACTATCCCGTTAACACAAGGCACAAGTTGTAGATTAGAAATAGCTGGAAGGTGCACTACGTCATTTGGAGCTATATAAGGAACATAACCTGAAATCCAATCAATTTCTATCAAACATAAAAGTACAAGAAAAGGGTTTAAATAAAATTTTGTTTTTGAGATTTAGAAACAACTCATTTCTCAACACATGCAAAGACATTCCTGAAATACTCAAGATGTAGAAAATCATTTTCTAACTAATTTTCACATGCTTTCGTTGCGTTGTGACAAAATTCTCACAAATTTCGTATTTGTGACATGGACGCCCATATGAAATTTCTATTTTGCTTCGATCCACAAAATCCTCAAAATTCATTAGAACATTTCAAGATAGCATAAATGGATTTTAGTTGTTCAACAGAAATCGTCCAACTGAAATTGATCTGCGAAAGCGCAAGTTTAGTATCTTTCTAGTTTTATGTGATCACTTTTTCAACATTTCTATTTTGTTTTGTACTTCAGACCCGACTCAAGTACTACTTTAACCAGCAATGATAGTGTGCATTGTTTATTGCGTCCAGGTACTCCTATGTAAGTACTCATATCTGTTATTTCAGGATTTTTTCCCTTTACGCTTTGTGAGGCCGGCCTGGCTGTTCCAACAGCCATTCCAATGCTATGTTATTATCCGTTTTTTATTTTAGCTCGTTTTTATAGCGGTGACATCCTGTTTGTTACGTAAATGTTGTAATTATAGGTTTCAGATGGCGCGTGATAGTATGTTGAATACCACCTCAATCGGCTGCTTATAATTACTGTTGATCTATCAAACTATGCAAAGGTGACTTTCATAGGTACTAGCTATTCATACACTGTGTTAGTTGTTTATTCTTTTTCCTGGGAATTACCAAACATCGTGTTGCAGTCGAATGGAGACCTCAGAATCGTGAAGGAGTGGACTCAAATCTGAATCGAATGGAGTATCATCTATTTTGTAAGCCAAGTACGACAAATAGATGTAAGAACTTCGTTTTTTGAGATTTTAGAGGCTGCTGAACATTTTCAGTGGGTGGGGGAAGGTATATCTCATTTTTTGGCGGCAGTATATTTATACGCTTACAACCCCAGTAATTTCACGCACCTGCCAGTACATATTCCACACATCAAAGATTTTCCCGTACATTTGCCCTTAAAATTTAAAAATATTCATATTCATTTTTTTATAGAGCGCCCCTTATTGACACCATCAGTTAAAAGAACCAGACTTTTTGGTTACTCTAGACAATAAAAAGTTAGAAAGAGTGCCCTTAAATGACTCTTATGGTAAGGTTCAAGGTTGAATTCAAGGTTTCCTTGTTGAAAGTTGCTAAAGATTTTTTTTATCAATAATTCTACCAAACTTTCGTCTACGTTCACACATTTAACTTTTTTCGGCCTTCAGGGATGACGTTGATGTTTGAATAAATTTCATATTTGGATGTAGAATTTTCCGTTCTTTCGGCTTCCGATGTCAGAAAAATGCCCTATATTTTTCTGGTCAGGGTGATATGGTGGAAAAAAAATTGAGCCGTAAGAAAATGTATATTTAAACAAAATAAAGTCACGTATTTTCCACAAAGTATGTTGGCAACAACTTAACAGTATCATATCTTCTTTAACGAATTACTAAAAAAAAAACATTAATTATTTTTAATAAATTCGCAATTTGACCCAGGCATATGGGTGAAATGGTGAATGCATATTGGGTGAATCGGTGAGTTTACTTTTTTGCCTTTTACCACATATATTACACGTTGATTCGTATTTTGAACAGCCTTCGTGCAGGCATCTTGGCAGCTAATACATTTGGTCCAATTCGCGAACGTTTTAGTTCAACTGTACAGTTCACCACACCCTACGTAACAAATCATCTTGCAAGCGGATATCTAGCGATGAGTCGGATTCGGTTTCAGTGGTGGACGGTTTTCGTTTTTTGAGTTGCTTGATTTTAGTATTTCGTTAGGTATTTTTTTGGTTGCGGTTCTTACTTTGGCTTTCCTTTTCGTATTTGCTTCACTTTTCACTAACTCAGTTGTTTTGTTTTGCGGTTTTCTGTTTCGTAGGTTGACGATGTTAGATGAGGAATTCAAAACATCCGCTAAAGCTCTGGATTTCTTCTTTATAGATGTCATTTTATCGAATTTTGGAACCGGCGAACTTTGGTCCAAAACTTTGCCAGGGGTTATTTGCGGCTTTTCTGTTGTCAATGTTGAAGCCAGAGCTGATGCTTCTGATGATAAATCCATGTTTATCTGTGGCTTTTCCATGCATTGCGAACAACCAAGTTGTGGAGAGGTATGGAATTAGGTGAAGAATTCAATCACTAGAAAAACCTAGTTCTGACTTAAAGAGATACTTTACACGTATATTTACCCATGTTCGAATTCACCATTTCTCCCATTTGCCATGGGTGAAATGGTGAATAGGGTGGCGAAGAGTTCAGAAATTAAAAGCAATAATTTCTAGGTTGTGTACCATATAAACAGTCTAGGAAGCCATATAATATCAAAAAATACCGCGCAGACGGCGCTACCTGAAGCAATCCCTACAAACGCATACATCGTATAAAAATTATTGAGCACCAAAAACAGTTTCTTACAAATAACTTACGATTTTTAAAACAATAGTTTTCATCAGATGCACGCAACACATATGATGATAAACTTTCGTCATTCAGACTTGCAGCAACATCTGTGTTCCCGGTGAAGAACTGGAGCAATTCACCATTTCACCCGATTCACCATATCACCCTGAGTTATCCTAATGAAAAAAATCATGACGTTAAGTAGGTTTACTCTGCACTCCATATAGAACACCGTTATCAGTTTTCAAAGGGTTAAGTCTAGCACAAGTTAAACCCTCTGAGAAAAAAAATTAATACCGAACATGTACAATTAAGAATTGGAGGTACTGTATCTGGAAACCTCTCCATCGTAGAGGCTTGTGGCAAAAACAGTTCTTACTAAAACGGTATAGAGAAAAACCTGGAAAATGAATTTCAAGTTTCTAGAATGGCCGCTAGGGGGCGTATCTGCAATCTTGAATCTAAAAAAGTGATGTTTCTGTGAATTCCGCCATATTAACTTAACAAAAATATAGCTGATCTTCAAAGTCGAGGACTATGTGAACTTTTCTTATGTCCCAAGTGATAGGGGATATTCAAGGGTTCCGTGAAAAACACCCTATATTTTTGATACGGCTGAGCCAATCGTAACAAACTTAGGGTAGTTGAAAAGGACTGCTTTTGGGCCACAAAGTGATAATATTGGAAGTTTTGTTAGTTTCACATGTGACCACTAGAGACCCTTTTTCGACATTCCGACAGAAATGGTTAATTTTCTAAAACAAAATTAAATGCACTGGTATGGTTTTTCTTACGAAAGAGTAGCAAAATTATGTCTGAACAAGCTCGCGAAAACTGCACGTCGATATCTTGTTCCTAACCTGAAATTTAGTTCAAAGCAGAAAAGAAAATTTTATACGAGAATCCAGTATATTTTTATTTTTTTAAACTAATTTTTTTGGAATTCTTTGCTATTCATCAGAATGAAATCACCCGTTTTAAAAATATGACAAAATATTGCTGAAAGGTAGTAAGTAATAACAAATGACATTTTTTGTTTGAATGCAATATTCACTATGGGTATATACGAAAAAGACAATTATTTTGAGAAGACAACAAAACAAATACCTAATCAAAACATAAATAATCCTGAAATTGTCAATAGTTGTCAATAGTTTCGCGTTACTTTTAGCAATTCTTAGCGCGTACCAAATGCGTTTTACGAACGATGAAGCTGTTGATACGCTTGCAGTTTATTTCGAATGCCGCAGTAGCAAAAAGAGTTTACGCGACTCGGTATCCAAATCGACATCTTTGCGATGTGAGAGTCTTTCGCCGATTAGTGCGAGCTTACGAGCCAATGGTAGTTTTTGACCTACGTTTCAACGGTAAAGAATCGTAAGAGCACAAGAAAATATTAACCGCGTACTGGGTTACGTTGAAGGAAATCATTATCTCTTGAGTTGTACATATCACGTAGAACGGTTCAAAATATTTTGAAGGGCCACGGCAAAACTTGTTTTTGCAGTTGGATGGATGCCCAGCACATTTGGCTGTTATTTTCCGGAAGCATATTAATGCAGTATTTCAACAGCGGTGGATTGGAAGAGAAAGTCTGGTTCCATGGCCTTCGCGATTACCAGACTTCACTTGCTTTGATTTTTATTTATGAGGATGGATAAAAAGACATCGTGCTTCCGACTCAACCTAAAACCAGAGAAGACATGGAAAACCGGATTCATAATGGAATCGGGCATTCTGGACGTCATAACTCAATAATAAAAAAAATTACAGCACAATTAGTTTTAAAAAATAAATATTTATTCTTTATATTTATTTTTCAACGAGCCAGGGTCTTTTAAAATTGGCTCGGTTGTTTCGAAGATATAAAGTGTTACTGACGGAAATCTTTGAATACCCCCCATCACTTTATCTGTAGAGATACCTACACCAGAAAATGTCAAACAAAAAAGATTCAGATTACCCTCGGATTTTAAGATCAGATATTTTTTTGTTAGGTTAATATAGCGGAATTCACAGTAACATCACTTTTTTAGATTCAAGATTGCAGTTACGCCCCCTAGCGACTATATCAGAACCTTGAAAATATTTTCCAGATTTTCTCTTGGCCGTTTTAGTAATAACTGTTTTTGCCGCATGCCTCTACGATTCATAGGTCCCTAGATACAGTACCTCGTATCCAATAGCGAAATTAAACGGGTATTATCAGTCAAACAGGCCCATACAATTAGTCCATAGATATTCCTTCCCTGCCCTACCGTTAATTACCGTCCATCTGGCAACGTATATAATGTTTTGTTTTACTAATTTTTTAGTTAAAAGAAAATATAACTATTATTCAATTTCCGATGGAAATAAGAGATCTTAGGTTATTGTATGTGCAGAATGTGTTCATCACCACTTGAATAGAGATTCAGTCGGATTATGAACTTGAACTATAAGAATCTGACATTTCTATGAGCAATATAAACCGGTATACATAATAAAAAAACTAGTAAGATGAAGTGGGGTAAGTGCGTAAATGGGGCAAGTGCATTATTCGACAATATTTGCTGAATATACTAAGTGACATATAAATCCGAACACCCAGTACAAATGGTTTTATTTTAATAAAATTTTGTACTTAATGATGCATAATAAGTAAATGATAAAAATTTCAAAATGATTGCACTGCTTTAAAGCCCTTTGATTTTTAATAATGTGTGGATGCACCCTGATGTACTACGCATTCTCCAACGCGCCTAGGCATGCTTCTGATCAGGTGGTCAATGTCCTCCTGTGGTATCTCATTCCAGGCAACCACCAACTCCTCTCGAAGTGCTTCTAGAGCCTGAGGAGGACGTTGCAAATTGAGCAATCTCCTACCCATCATATCCCACACGTGCTCAATTGGGGATAAGTCGGGAGATCTTGGTGGCCATGATAACGATGTGACATCATTATGTTGAAAGAAGTCTATTGTGACTCTTGCAACATGTGGTGACCTGGAATCATAAGCTATAGCACCCCAAACTATAACTCCAACAGTGTGATGAACATGTCTTTCAACAAAAAACTGTGGATTCCTGCTTCCACCACGTCGCCTTCTAACCCTGGCACGACCATCGTGCATGCCTAAACAAAATCGAGACTCGTCACTAAGGACAATACTGTTCCATTCCCGATCCCAGAGTGACCGTTGTCTGCACCACTCAAGGCGATTACGTCGGTGTTCTCGAGTTAAAAGGAGGACCCAGTGTGGCCGGTATGAAAACAAGCCAAAACTTCTCATTCGTCGGTAAACACTTCGCATGCCAATAGGTCTTCCGTGTTCTGCAAACCATTCATTTGCAATGGACCTGGTAGTGGAGAAACGGTTCCTTAAGGCCAATAATCTTAGACGGCGATCTTCACGGTCTGTTGTTCTACGGCGGCCTCCAGTGCCCCTTGCTCTTTGCGTACGGCCTTCTCGAAGCCATGCCTGACAACACCTAACCACAGTGTCTACACTTCTTTGCACTCTAACTGCAATTACCCGAAAAGAAAGTCCAGCTCCCCGAAGTCCCACTATACGGCCCCTATCAAACTCACTAAGTTGACGAAATCGTACAGGTCTCCGTACTCTAGGCATCCTAACCGATCGTAAAGGATGTCGAGAACCAAAATCCGCCAACGTTGATTCTTTACTGCGGCTGAAATATTCATTTTTAGAGCGTTAGTGAATTAAAGAAAAGCAGTATAAAAACCGGAATGTCCAACCGATAAGGCTGAAAATTTTTTCACTTGTTATTTACAGTAAGATAAATACATTCCCCAACTTTTATTAAAATAAAACCATTTAAACTGGGTGTTCGGATTTATATGTCACTTAGTATATATTCCTTAAATTACAACCTGCACATGTAGAAATCTAGTATATGCGACATTACGATGTAACACCATAGATGACTCTATAAATCTTAGAGCTTGTTCTACCTAATATTCAAAGTGGAAGGTTGGCTATGATCAACAGTTAGGTTAGACGCGTTATGATAATAAGTATTTTACCTGCGAAATAGTGAGTTATTCTACTATAAGTAGTGGTAAGTATATAAGATTATAATATAAAACTTTCAAATATACAAATGTTGATGTTTCTTTGTCAGTTATTCTGAAAACTGGTAATTTGCTCTTGCCCAGCTCAAATCAATGTCTGGGGTAAGAGCAGACCAAATGCGCGGGAAAGTGCTTATTGGTCTACACTTGCCCTGTATTTTGGGAATAAAGCAAATTATATTCGAACTAATTTGTCAAATTTAAATAAGTATATTTAATCTTTATTAAAAAATTTGCTGATGTGAGAAATACGGGTTTGGATTGTCAAAGGAAGTACTTCAGATAGTTGGGCAATTCGTTCGATCAAATGGGCTTAAAACGCCTTTCAAGCATGGAACTGCTGGAGAATACTGGTTTCTTGGATTCGCTAGAAGAAACAACTTGTCAATAAAAAAACCTCAAAGCGTGGAGATAGCCCGCAAGAGGAATATCAATCCATTTATCATTGACCGATATTTTATCCTGTTAGAAAACACAATCAGAGAATTGGGTTTAAAAAACAAACCAGACAGAATTTGGAATTTAGACGAAACGAGCTCCACCACTAATAATTTTTAAAGGGAAAAATATTTGGGATGAGTGGCAAGCTCCCGAGAATACTGGTTTCCCTGAGACTACGTATGCACAACCACCAATGGCTGGATGGAAGTAACGGTTTTCGAAAATCGTTTTGAAAACCATTGCGGATGACCGGCCAGTAACTCTAATACTTGATGGGCATTCTACCCATCTAGAAATGGCATCTCTGGCAGGTGTTACTATCTTAGAGTTCCCACCGTACACTAACCATGTCTTACAGCCTCTTGATCTTAATCCATTTAAGCCATTAAAAACATCATGGGACGAATCTCTGGTCAAGTGGCAAAGACGAAATACCGGCATTAAACTGCCAACAGGGGAATTTTCAAGGTTAAGGGCGATCTTTGGAGAGACCTTAATAATGGAGTTAAAGCATGATTTCCAAAAGGGTGGTATTTTTCCGTTTTCCAAGCGCCTTATTCCAGAATCAATGTACGATGAAAGCAGCCTTAAAAGATGCAAAAAATTTAAGGAGTTAGTACCAGAAGCCCATCAAGTAATTGAAGATCACATATTAGATGTAATTTAAGAGGCCGCTGAGAATCCAGTTACATTCTTGGACAATTCTACTGACTTACCTCTAGACACTTTTGTAGTACATGACATGGTGACTACCAAATTTCAGAGCCAAGGTCATACCAATAATATACAAGAAAATGAAGCAAATTCCTGTCCAGATTTGACTTTATCCATAGTACTAAGCCCTCAAGAAAACAATTCCTTTTAATAAATTCTATTATCGACTATAAAATCAACGAACCAAAAATTTTATGGCAACAAACGTAAAGCTGCTGTGGGTGCAGAAGTTAAGCAAAAAATACGTCAAGAAAATAGTATAAAGGTAAAAATGCACATCGAAGGCTTTAAAGAAGGAAAAAAATCCAATTTAAAGAAATTAGGACGTAATGATACTATTGCAATAGCAAGTTCCTCCAAAACTCATACCAGAAGTAATCTAGCACAACAGAACAACCATAACAATACCATCACCGGCGATATAAATTCAAATTATTCTTCAAACTGTGATAATATTCCACTAAGTGTCTTAGCAAAGACCTCCACCAATGCAGAAGAGAATTTGTGCTCTATTTGTCTATGCGATTTTCGAGATTACCTTCACAATACAGAATGGATTCAGTGCATAACTTGTAGGCAATGGGTATGCGGTAGATGTAACAAGGGTTCGCAGAATCCTTACTACGAATGCAGTCGATGTCAAGATGACTGATTTTCAAAGATGTTTTTATTTTAATAAACTTTTGTTCCTTAAATTCAGCATAAAACGTCTGATATAAATAAAATGCAAGTGAATATTTTTATACTTGGAATTTACTTAATTACTGCGACACTGCTGAAAAAAGGGCCAAAAAATAACTAAAAAATATAATAGTTCTCAGATAAAATCTTTGCCTGCTTTTTATTTACTTCAAAAGCATTTTATTTAATTTATTTTAACACTTCTAAATAAATAGAACAGGACTAACTAACCCCAATTATCACTAAGCAAACACTATTTTTTCAAGCATAAGAATTTTAAGCTGCATCAATTAAACTAAATGGGATAAAAAGTATTTGAAAACAGATGTGTTGAAATGTATGTATGCTTTTGCACCGGATAGCTTATATTACGTTTTAACTTAGCTGTATGCTCTTACCCCGTTATGAGGGGGAAGTGGGGATCAGTAGCTGGCCTAAATATTTTCTGTCATTTGACAGAAATAAACATTTCAATAAAGCTAAAACTACTGAATTTGTAAAGGTTATACATTATAATACAGGATATATTAGATAATTTAGATAGTTTGTTGTGAAACAAAATTATAGAGGTTTAAAGTAGAACTTTTAGAAAATTACCCTGCACTTACCTCACGTCACCTTACATTCCCAATTTTATAAAAACGGTTATCTGACTTCAATCTTGTCAATTGATACAAGGCAGTCAAAGTTGCAACGAACCTAAGAAAGATGCAAACTTGCCAACACAAGCCAAGATCCTGTGTACTGTTTCTACCGGTTAAATCCAGTTTTCAAACCAAAAATTGGTTTGCCAAAACCGCAGACCGCAGGGTATTATGTGTAAAACCTGAAAAACGTCAAAAAAAACTGACGAAATGTCATCTTGTAGACTAGGTAGTTTTTAGCGTGCAAATAATTTATACCACGTTCATTCGCTAAGATCGCTGTTTAAGCAACACGTTCAGCTACAAAGCGAGTTTACAACAAGTGTACAAGTGTGCTAAGTTTTTTAAGATACCTTATACCCGTGCCGATAATTCTTAACTTGGTTTTGTCCCTGCCTGAACATCTTTTCTCGACTGCGCATGCTCAGTCGGTTTCAAACCATTGGAAACGTGATGCTATAACATTACTAACGTTTCTGAATATCAAGCGGTTGGTACTTAGTGGATTCTTATCGCGGTAGCTTGTGTAGTAGCTTATTTGTTGCGTAACTGCATATATTTGTACGTGATTTTTGAAGTCCAAACACGGTTATTTTAATTCATACCAAGCCAGCGCCAAAGCTTAAGACCACCACGTTCCATACAATGCACATTTATCTTCTCTGTAACTGGGAGGACCTCTGAGTCCAATGCAGCCGGGTGTGTAGAACAAGCGGCTCTCTCCATTGGTTGAACTAAAACGCGCCTGAAGCGTCCAATGAAAAATTATACGATCTCTGAGCACGCATATACGAAGAATTTACATGTAGACCATCAGCGATGCAAACACATTCGGAGAACTCGATGATGAATAACGCTGATGCCCTTTTGTTTATTTATTGTGTTTGTTTCAGACAGTGGCGCTCGCAGGATTTCTGTCTGGGGACGACAAAGTGGTGAGCTTCTTAAGGTACTCCCGCCAAATTTTGAAAAAGTAGGTAATAACAAGATGAATATGAGATCTAAGAAAAGTGTTTTCTTTATAAATAAGGTTTTACTTCTGTGTGCCAGGGTATGCTTGACTTTTAAGTCTGTGAGAATGGGCTTCCACTGTACCATAGTTGTTGTTTATCCGGCAAACAGCCCAACTTCAACAAAATATCAAGTGGAAGGCTCTGTCGTTAACGTTTAGGTTTGTCACGATGTGCTGCATGCACACTCGGTTCATGAACTCGTGGTCCAAGATATCCAGCATTTGGTCTCAAGCTTTTGATACATTCGTTTTTTCCAGTATGTTTTCTTCTGGTAGCTCGAGCAATCTTTCCATTTGTAAAGAAAGCAGTGAAGAGTATCATGTTTACTTTTGCTCATTCTGACAACAACAGATGACAACCAATACTGAAATTAGGTCTAATAGATGGCATCAGTGTTTCTCATATCAAAGAACAACTTCCTATTCGTAAAAAATAAAATTTCTGAAAATTCTGTGTGGTTTTTGAAAACTATTAAAGGTATTATTTTTAGATATTTCCAAAAATATTTTAGCTGCAAATATTTAATAATTTCTGGAAACTACTTATAGCTTCTATGTATAAGGGTGTATCTAGGACTCCAACGAACTGTATCTAAATATTGATAAACACTGTATACAGGATGTTGCGTGAGGAAATGGGTATAATGGAAGTGTATGTGGTAAAGTGGTTTTTTCGTATACGAAATTGGAATTCATTGCAAATTTCTTTGGCCCTTGGGGGTACAATGGTTTCACCCTTAATCGATCCGCTTGATAATGACTGTATAGACGGAGACGAATTCTCATGATACGATATTGATATGCCGATTTTCACGTTTAAAAGTGGAGAAATACTAGTAGAACAAACGTCAATACATACCTGTATATGAATTGAAATGCCCAAAAGTAGCATCTTTCTATAACTTGCAGAATTTGGATCCTCTGATATATGATGGAGATTTCTTGATACACACGAGCCCGGGCGATTATAAATATATACTCGCATATGAATGCATGGAACTGGAAAAATGTGAATTCCAAAACCACCAAAGGTTGAGGTCTGACGAACGTCAAATGATATCCGAACGTAGATACGTCGGAAATTGTCACAGTGGTGATGTGAATGTTTTAAAATAACCTTTTGCTAAAATAAAATTAAACAATATTGTTCTGAAAAAAATTCATTACCCGTAATAAACTTTTACTCTACTTTTACTTGAAATAACCCAAATTATTCGGTTTAATTAAAATGAACTTTCTGGAACCAGTTTAATTGAAAGTAAGATACTATTAAACTAATTTGATTGAAAATAGCAAACCATGTACCTGTAATTAGTTCAGGTAATTTAGTTTATGTAGAAAATGTACACTTAAAACAACTAAACTTTTTAATAGAAATAGTTGAACTGTTTGATAGAACTGCGGATTCGGCCCTTCATTCGTGAATGATCGGAAGTATGCGACAGACGCAGTGCCAGTGTCGCACTTCATACTTCTCAGGTTCATTTTTGATTTTATGAGCTGTGAAGTGGATCGGTTATGGTGATCAAGCCAAATACTCAAACATAAGGCGCTTAGTGACCGTTAACCATGGTTACAATATTTCTCGATACAAATGAAACACTGTATATGCGGGAATCACTGCTGACGTGACGGAATAGAAGGAATTTAGAAATTTCATCTATGCAGCCATATTTAGGCCAGTGAAAGGCAATATATATATATATATATAACAAGTAGAAAAATAATGGGCAAAATCCGCAAAAAAAGGAGGAAAGTGGATTCGAGCAGAAAATAGGATAGGTAACCCGAGCGATACGTATTTCTGCTGGTTGGCTTCTTCAGGCCCGAAATGAATGCACATATGAAACTACAAAAAAGTAGATATACATGCCCACACATCCGGATACGGGTGTAACATGAGGAAACGGAGTTGGAGGGGTGGTGTCGATCATAGCATCATCTCACATTAAAATGCCACCCAAAATTAGCGGTAAGGCTGCCAAAAAAGCGGGCAAGGCGCAGAAGAATATCTCAAAATCTGACAAGAAAAAGAAGCGCAGGAGGAAGGAAAGTTACGTAATTTACATCTACAAAGTACTGAAGCAGGTACATCCCGATACGGGTATATCCAGCAAAGCGATGAGCATCATGAACAGCTCCGTCAACGATATTTTCGAACGTATCGCTGCGGAAGCATCCAGATTGGCACATTACAACAAACGTGCCACGATAACTAGCAGAGAAATTCAGACAGCCGTACGACTATTGCTACCGGGAGAATTGGCCAAGCACGCCGTCAGCGAAGGTACCAAAGCCGTCACCAAGTACACCAGTTCAAAATAATATAGACGTTGTATTCGCGTCGACGGTTATACGGTTCGAAAAAAAAAACATCCGTATCCGGATGTGTGGGCATGTGTATCTACTTTTTTGTAGTTTCATATGTGCATTCATTTCGGGCCTGAAGAAGCCAACCAGCAGAAATACGTATCGCTCGGGTTACCTATCCTATTTTCTGCTCGAATCCACTTTCCTCCTTTTTGCGGATTTTGCCCATTATTTTCCTAATTGTTGTTATATACCTTTCTCCGCATGATCATATTCTCTATATACAGGGTGACTTCGAAGTTGAGTCATTTATTTTAACAGTGAGTAGATCTGATCAAAAGAAATGTTTTTTTCCTTTAACATTTTTCTGGTAAAATTAAATTAACAAAGTTATAGCCCTTTAGAAGTTTGAGTATCGCCCTGTCTCAATAATAATATTATAGGTATGCTCGTGTTTGGCGACAACGGATATAATCCGCCTGACCGGTTCATCGCATCGGAAACAAAAAAGCGAAGGAATTTGAAACGTTTATCACGATGTTTTTCGTCAGTCAGTAACACGTAGTGGTGTTTGTTGCGTGGCTCAAACGAAATAAAGAATGGCACATGTTTACGAAAATGCTGAACTTGTGGACATGATTCTTATTTACGAGGGGGGAGTCTTTACAAAATGCTGCCGCGGCATCACGGATTTGTGCGAATCGGTTCCCCAATCGAGTGCAACCAACCCCTCGTGCCTTTGTTAATGTAGTACAAAGGGCTCGTGAATCAGGTGACTTAAGATCTGCCGGTTCTCCAAGACCGCACGATCAAATACAGGTCCGCACTGAAATACTTGTCGGGAGGATACTTTATAAAACAAGGTAACATTTTTTTTTTAATTTTTTTTAATTTTTACACACATATTTTGGTTTATCTTCCTTCTACAATCATTATCTGAAAATTAATGACTCAACTTCAAAGTCACCCTGTATATATTGTTTTATTATTAGAAATAATCAAATTTTTGTCACGTGATCAAGTGACCTCATTCAGTTTCAGTTAACTGGTCCCCTACTTTCTGAATTGCTTCTAGTGAAGGGATAGATAAATTATTACCTGTTTCTGGACAAACAGACAAGTAGTTGGTAAAACATCAAAAACATCAATCGAAATAAAATATCGAGTTTAGTTAGGGTTATAAGTTTCGGAAATGTCTATCTATCTATCAGGTTCTCCAAGTTATCTGATGTCTAAGATTTGTCATTGCAGAGTTATAATATTCACCATTCAGTAATACGCGATTTATTTTTTAAATTCCAAATATTATCCGAATATTCTGTTAAGTCTAAATAATATAATTCATTAAAACTAGTCAAATGCTTCTACCTAAACATATTAAACAAATTTAATAAATACGATGGAATTGTTTCACTTGGAGCAGATAAACCCATTTTGATAGTCCACTAATTTCAATGAATATAATTAAGCGATTGCGACTTGGTTTAATTAAACTATTTTCATAGATTCAAGTTCCCTGTCTTAGAAACCGGAGCTTACTTAAATTTACAAGCTTGTTAGCTGTCACATAGTTAATTAAGTTTTTTAGTTGTTTTAAATAAAATTAATTTTTTATCCCAGTTTATATTTACAAAAACGACAAAGAATCTTATTATTAATATGGAAGAACGCGTACTTTATACATATTTCGGAAATGTGACATATTTTGCCCTTTATTATGTGGAAATTTTTCGTATTATTTATCAATGCATACCTTTACAGGCTTGAAAATGAAATTCAATGAACTTGTTCTTCTAAAAACGAAATTATACTTTCTTGTTAAGTCACAAAAACAATGCACCAAAACGTTTTTCTTCCATTTTCCCAGATCGCAAATATGCAATCGGCAATGCTCCCAAGCCTCTTAAACGGAAATTATGATTTTTTGCCTAATTTGCTCGTCTCTGCATATATATTTTGGGGTGACGTTTCCATTTTTTAATCATGCTGTCGAAAAACAAAGCACGAACGATGGTACATAGCGTATGTCTTAAAAGTTTTGGCACATAACTCAATGGCTTTAATTTTAACAAACACAAAATAAGATCAAGTTGCATTTAGTAACAAAAATTTGTTTACTTACTTTTCTGTCTATTACGTCATCGACACAGTTGAAATCAGAACCAATATGGACTAATGAAAACATATGATTGATGACTTACATAGTAAATGTATGCAGGTATGATGTATGACTTTTATCAAACTATACACCATGTGATTGCCTTTGTATGGGAATCTACACTTAATGCCAGTCGACCACATATATCATAAATACAGAAAAAGGTAACATTAACCGAGCAGTTTTGGATAGAGCATCGTGTATTCTCACAGTCCAATAATTTCCCTTGGATACAAAATTTATGTACCTAGGGATGTGACAAAGTACTTTGAGTAAAAGTATTGCCACCTATGGCAGTAGCATCAAATAATAATTCTGATTGACTTAACACAATGTTTTTTTTCATTCTAATTAACATGTAAGTGATGTATATGAATTTGGCTTAAATTTCCATATATGTTAATGAAGTATGAACTATACTCATAGAATATGGTATGTCAGAGGAAGTACTAACCACTAAGGATAACCTGTTGTGGTCATTACATCCAACTAGACCAAAACTAAACAGCACTACAGATTTAAAATGGGCCGTTAAGGTTTAAAGACTTAACTAAATTAGCGACTGATCTATCTATAACTATTTTTTCAACCGTATGACAGACAGCCAAGGGTAGTTAAATCTACAATAAATAGAATATAAGAATAGTTGAGCAGAACTGGTTAAAAAATTGAAAAATCAACCAGATAGTGACCTGCAACTTACAATGTATAGTTCGTGCTTCTATATACAGGGTGTCCGCAAAGTTGGGGTTTTCCTTTTCAGAAACAACTACCCTTGAAATAACAAAGGTGATGTGTAGTGAAACGAGGGCGACCAAGTAAAAAAAATAAAGGAAAAAGTACTCACTCTCCAGTTGACGACAAGGGCTAAGTACGTCTCTGCCCGAAATCATACCGCTCCAACAGAAAATGAAATCAGCTGATGCGCTACCGAGCAGACGCAGGCAAACAAGGAAGGCAAAATGTTGCGTAAAAAGTCTAGGTATTGGATCCCGTCCAATCGATTTGGGAGAATAAATGGTCCAATGAGCATACCGTTCACATGCCAGCCCAAACATTCACCGAAAATGTTTGTTGAAAATGTGCCCGACGGACAGCGTGCGGATTTTCTACTGACCAAACATCAGTGTTGCGAAAGTTATTCACCCCATTACGCGTGAACGTAGATTCGTCTGTCACCAATATGCACTTCAAAAAGTCCGGATTATTGTCATGTTGATGCAACAACCACTCACAAAACCGCACTCTTGCTGGAAAATCTTCAGGTTGAAGGGCTTGTACATGTTAGACGTGAAACGGATACAGCCCCTCTTCACGCAGCGTTTGCCACACTTTAGTTTTTGATACTTCCCCTTCTCTAGCCACGTCTCTAGTGCTTGTTGAGGGATTCTCGTCTACGCGTTTACCTCTAGACGAGTGACCGTAACCGTCGGTTGAAGGTTGCATACTGACCTGACACACTGACCCCGACTCAGTTCTGTCGTCGGGTTGAGCTAGTGTCCTAGTACCAGTCGGGGATGTCGCGGCTACAGGACGGTATTCAGATATTTTTGATGTTGCAGGGCCCTTTATCTCGGTTCCCTTAAGACATTGGTATATATGGTACTAAGAAAAATTGCTTATGTTTTCAAGATCTACACGTCGTGTAAAGGAAAACCCCAACTTTGCGGAAACCCTGTATATATGGATTTTAACTCTCGGGACCTCGTGCAGTCAGGCTTTTATTTGTGTTTTGAATAAATTCAAATTATTAGACACTGGGATGGTATTGAAAGTTCTTGGACAGATAAAAATGATGTATAATTAACTGATCTACTTATACCCTTTTTAAATTTTTATTTATGAAGCAATACATCTCACCGGCTATAAATTTTCCAAAGCTGCCACCAAACAATAGTTGCGACTTCCGACGTGTTACTGACTGCACTGGATGGACAAAAAAGTGGCGTCAAGTAGGTTTTCTCTGCACTTCCCACGCAAGGCAGTTCTTAAAGGATTATGTTCGGCCCAAGTTGGTCCCTTTAGCTAGCTAAAAACATCTACAGGGTGACTTTGAAGTTGAGTCATTAATTTTCAGATAATGATTGTAGAAGGAAGATAAACCAAAATATGTGTGTAAAAATAAAAAAAAAATAAAAAAAAATGTTTACCTTGTTTTATAAAGTATCCTCCCGACAAGTATTTCAGTGCGGACCTGTATTTGATCGTGAGGTCCCCTCTGAGGTCTTAAGTCACCTGATTCACGAGCCCGTTGTACTACATTAACAAAGGCACGAGGGGTTGGTTGCACTCGATTGGGAAACCGATCCGCATAAACATGTGCCATTTTTTATTTCGTTTGAGCCACGCAACAGATACCACCATTCACTGACACTGATTGTATACAAATGAATGAGATACTTGTAAAAACATCGTTCCAAATTCTTTCGCTTTTTTGTTTCCGATGCGATGAACCGATACGGCGGATTATATCCGTTGTCGCCAAACACGACCACATAATATTGTTATTGAGACAGGGCGGTACTCAAACTTCCAAAGGGCTATAACTTTGTTACTTTAACTTTACCAGGAAAATGGTAAAGGAAAAAAACATTTCTTTTGATCAGATCTACTCACTGTTAAAATAAATGACTCAACAAAAAAATGCCAATAAATAAAAAAAATGTTAATACCCCCGTGTACGAATATCACCGTATAGAACTAGAGAGCGACAGCACTTAGATATGTGACAATGCATCGTGCTACACTTATCCAGTGTGGTAACGACCATATCTGTGGAAATCTCTTGTGAACTGATTTGAGAAACGAGATGTATCCAGAAGCAAAAAATATTACATAAATTAAGATCCTGTATTAGCCATTCTCTCATTTGATTGAGCTCTTCCATAGTCAGGTGCCAGATTGGAAAAGGTAGCACAAATTGTCGTAAGTCTAACGGCACAGATTATAATTATACAGATACGACAGCTACTGTCGGTCTTTAGTCTGACGTCACGAATGTCATACGCCAAACTACAGAATGAAGAAAAAATGGCCCTCAAAGGTATCTAAATCTGGATCAATGCGAATCAAGTTATATTTCTCAAATCACCTTTGCAACATTTTCAGATCGATAGGTCGCACCTAGGTGTCCCAAGCCTCAATAAAGTGTTTTTCCGGAGACCTTTTATAGAAGCAGTTTTGCTCAATAAGTTTGAAAAGGTTACCCTTGCGTTGACGTTATATTTTATATAACTGTATTTTTCCTAGAAATGTAGAACGTATAGGTTCGACAAAGAGAAATTTTGAAATTTTAAATCGGAGTTTCGGTTAAGTGATGAAAATTTTGCATGGTTAAAAATCCACTGTATATCATTTCGTTCTTTTCAGATCCACTAACAAAATCATGAATTTTTGCCCATAAAATTGCCCAAAATCCGAATAATCGCATTTTCGCCAAGTTTCCCCAATTTCAAGTATATTATATATGTATAGACTTGAAACTAAAAAAAATAGTTCTTTTCAGTCCTGTTGTTGAAATAATGATTTATTAATTCGGAAAATTGTCAAAAATCGGAAAACCCAATTATCACCAATTTTTCCAATTTTAGGTATTTGTAGAATATACCATAACCTGGCTAAACAAAATCTGTATGCGCCCATGAATGTATCGTTATCAAAATTGTGATTTGTTGCCCGGACAATTGCAAAAATATGAAACTACCGCATTTTCGCCGATTTTCTTTAATTTTTTTGTCTTTAGTTAGGAAATAAATATTTGATGAACACAGTAGCCCACTGTATATTTGAATTTTTTAACGTTCTTCTCAGTTCCGTTCTTAAAACCATGATTCCTTGTCCGAAAAATCACCAAAAATTTAAAAAAACTTTCACCGATTTTTCCAATTTTCGAAATTCTTAGAGTACGCTTAAGTTTGCCAAACAGGTTTGTGAGGATAGGGGCGCATAGGCCGACCTATCGATCTGAAAATTTTGGGAAAGGTGATTTGATCCTTAACTTGGATTGATCATAATTTGGATACCTTTGCGGTCCAATTTTCATATGTAGTTTCGTCTGTAGGCTTTGTAATTGGCCGTACGCACTTTTTGGAAGCTATTTATACTGAACAAACAACACTGGGTGTAAGTGAATCTACTCATTAAATGACGAATACTAGTGACAATACCTCACGTAACCTATAAATAGTATTATAATTTGTTTGTGCATTATAGGTGACGTTATGAATCTACGTAAAGCTAACAAAAGATTATTTTCAGAGGCTTCCGCGTCTGTGGTATATCGTATTCGGTGATATGCGATTTTTTGAGCATGATATACCAGTTTTGAGGTAGCGAAGATGCTTATGAAAGTGCAAATGTTCACGAAATGGTATATAATGCACAAGTTTCCCCAGCACTGTTGAAAATCGCATCGCTAGTCTGAAGAAGAAAACTTTTACAATGAAGGTAAGCTAACTGAATTTATGTGTGCGATGTGTGTTAAGTAATTTAATTCCCATATAAAGGGTGGGATTGTAGATGTATGCCGCCCATTTCTGATAGATAGTCTGCAGTCTGTCACCATTATGCGTGCATGCTCTCCATAATGTTGGCGTGACAGGCGCGGCATGAGCATGAAACAGAAGGAATGCATCAGAAGCTGATCAACTTATAAAAATAAATAACATTAACAACAGGAAAAATAGATAGGGAAGCTTGAGCCAATGAGAACCAGGCAGTCAAAAAATTCAAACTGTCGGATACAAACTTACATTAAATAAGCTTGAAGCAGTGATAGCAGCATGCAAAAGAAAAAAATATCTTTATTAGAAGGATATGAGTAATTCCTTGGGGCAGGAAAAATGAGGAAGTGACATTAAATGTGTGTTTTTAGGCACAAGCTCTAATATGTTTGAGGGAAAAGTGTTTCAATCCGGATGTTCTTTTAAACAGGAAAGGAAAAATTGCAATGTTTGCTGTAAAAGGACAAACATTATGTTATTTCATTTGATATTTTTTTGTGGATCATAAATAAGAATTATAACTTACCATCATATATAAGGAAAGCTACATGTTGCTGATAGCGATATGTGTAATTTAGTAATATGGATACCCAGAGATCTAGTTATTGCAATAATTACCAAAAGTGAAGTTAAGCATAATTTTGAGGTATTGAAAATAAATTACTCCAAACAATTTCTACCAGATACTGTATCGTTAAATATAAAACAACATTGTTCACCTAGTAGTTAGTTCAATACTTTACAGGATTATCTTCTCTGTTGACTGTTGATTCAAAATTATTTAGAAAAGCAGCAAAACTCTCTCATACATACAAGGTGTACAAATTCGACCCTCGCAATTGGGATCTCCAAAACTGTAAGGGATACCTAGTCGCTTAAATGGGGGAAAGTTGCCACTTAGAAAGTTCTGATTCCAAGTACTTTTGGAATGAGACGAATACATGCTTTAATTTTTTCCTGACTTTATGTGTAGCTGGATTTCAAAGTACGAGTAACTTACACAGTAACAATGCCATCTACAAGATGGCAAAATAAGAATCTCTATTTTTCCTCATGGATGCCATATTTGATTTTTGCAAAGATGAGTAGAACACACTAACAAAATTTTATTGGTCGTAATAACAATAATCATCATAAATAACCAGAGGTAAGACATAATAGATGTTCAAAATCTTGTCCGTTATTTTATAGGTAAGGCCTGGCTCTTCAATACATTGTTGACTGGACAGCTTATTTACCTTGTTCTCAGTCTTCCAAACTCTGTTGCTATGTTTAATTTAAGGTCTAGTCTAGTATACGAAATAAATAAAATCTGATAATTTCAAGTACAACCTAGGAAATTCCGTTTCTGAAATAACTAATATTTGTCAATGTAAATCTATGGCATATTGTATATCTTTGAAATCAGAATTAAAAACTCGAATCATCTGCGGAAAGATCCCATATGACGTCCATAAGATACAGTTGATGCTGGGGGACGCGAGACAAAACGTTATATTGGAATTATAATCATGACACCTTGTAGAGGAAGAAAAGTGTCAATCTAGTTGACTACCTAAATACACAACTTTGCCCCCATTTAAGCGACTTAAAGTCTCCGAGATCCCAATGGTGGGGATCGAATTTTAAACACCCTGTATTTCCATTTTTTTTCACCAGTAGGATGATAAAAATTATAGTATTGTTATGAAAAAGTTTTACATGGTTCCATTCTGTTATATCATTTACGAACATAAAATGTATCGATACCAAATTATTGTTTGTGGCTTTTAGTATGTGAGATTTTCCAAAATTAAATCTGATCCCACGTCAGTCACTAAATAGTTATAAAGTATATTATACACGGGAAAAATACTAAATTTTAGCTTGAGATTGTATTGTCTCCCGACACAATTTTTCTCTGTGACTGGAGGAACGACGATTTAATATTGAAGAATTATATTATTACAATACTTAAATCGGAAAATTATCGATGTGAAATTTGAATTTTGGAATTAGCAGGCTATGTTGTATTTATAGCGACAATTAGACCTGTGTTACTAAGGAAACCTTTAAAGCAATCAAATAGCTGTCAATTTAATTTTGTGATTTGATTTAAAAATTGTGAACATATTAGTTGTTTAGAAGTTATTTTTAATACTATAAAGTAAAAAATGTCTGATTCCGAGTTTTCTTTGACTCCACCGGAATTAGTAGAAGTAGCCAAAGTAGCGTCACAAATATTATTGCTGAATCGTTTATACAATATCCAGGAAACACAAGTACTCTTTTCTTCCCCGGGAAAAAAGTAGTTCCATGAAAAGTGGCATTTTGTTACCTGTCAACAGAGACATAATGTCAAACTTTTTTCCAGTCATAGAAAAAAAATATTTTAATTATGTGAGCATGGTTTTAAAATAATATTTCTTGCTAAAACTTAGTGACATCTATCAGAAATGACTTTATTTGAATGAAATTTTGTATGCAGTCAGATATAAGCAAGAGGCAAATGTCATTAAATTTTTAAGTTAAAACATTGACGGTGTCGCTAGATTTTGATAATAATGTTTCGTCCAGTCACCGTGGCAGGTTTCTGATTGGTATTTCTTGAGGTATATATGCCTTTCTCAAGCTGTACTTGAAGGGCTGTTCTACTCTAATGCTGCTCCTAGAGAGGCGGTGATCTATTATTTATAACTCCCTGGCCCTTGGAGTCAAATGCATGTCTGGTTACGTCTTTAGGATGTAATATCCTAGGAACAGGTCTTGGAAACCCCTAAAATTAAAAAAGAAAGATGTGAGCATATAAAGTATATTACTTATAGTGGTGAGGATCTATTATTTATTTATAACCTCCTGGCCCTTCCAACTTCATCTATCTTGTTACAAGTCTGTGATATTCTAGACCGATCTTGAGGAACCTTAAAGTGGACAAAGAAAGCTATGATAATATTAAATATATTATATAAAATCTGAAGTTAAACAGAACGACTTAGCTCTTTCAACGAATTGGTTAAAATCGCACGAATTACTCGCATATTTATGTAAAGTCACTAACAATTTTTTAAGAGATTTTCAAATATTCCTAAAATAATTTTGTATTCAGGAAACAATCAAAAGTGTGTGTTGCGAAAAATACAATAGTATGTCTTACAAGAAAATAGAAAGAGTGTATTTTAAATTCCCAAGCACACTAAAATTGTTTGGGCTCTTCGGAAACAGACTTCTCTCTCCTTGAGCGGTTCTGATGTTTTTGACAATGTTACTCAATAACATGTTTCATTTCAAACAAAACAAAAGTTTAATCTGTGCCGATATAACCGAAATACTGTTCTGATGTATTTGATTAATAGTGAAGCACAATTTTTTTGTTCATTAAATATTATCGTACCTACTTGTTTCATGTCATTGCCTACTGACTGCTGTGTTGGAGGCAAAGCAGAGGTGGCGTGTTTATCTGAAACCATACAACTCCTTTAAAGTTCAAAGAGCAAACTGAATGAAAATGTTTAATAATGAAGAAAGTATGGATAGAAGAAATCATGTAATAATACAGGCACTTTCAAATGCTGGGTACTACCTTAGTAGTGAGAACCAATTACACGTAGGTACACTTTGGTTGAGAGGTTCATTATAAACAAAAATCATATCCTCATCCCAACATCCCTCAGACTTTGGCTACTCCTCAACTTACAGCACATACCGACATTCTAATAATTTGGTGATAGTGGAAGATGTAAAACTTACTAATCATTTGCTGAGGTAGATACTTTTGGGAAAAATTGACTGAGGACTTCTTCACTGTACTGTTGGTTGAGCTAACTTAATCTAACTAACTTAAAGTGTGCGTAGCATACTCTATAATCATTATAAACCGCCATAGGATCTATAGATATCAGGGCTTCGTTCCAAGTCCATGTCGGATACACTGTCCTGGCCCTTTGACTACACACCTGCGTTGCTAACGCATTAATTCTAAGAAATTGAACTTGAATAATGTTCAAATCAAGTAATTTTTGATCATAAGCCAGACAATAAAATGTCAAGAGGGCAACCACAGTTTCAAAAACTTCATCAATAGTGCTGGAGGTACTTTTAATCTTGCCTCCGGTTCATAAAAGTGCCTAACACAGCACCCTGGATTGATGGTGTATGACATGTCACGCTACTCTCTACCAGGTTGGTGCTTATTGATTATAGATGTGTTAAAGTTCGCACGACTACATATGTCCAATCAATCTTAAGCCGAAAAGTTTTAATGACCTATTATAGTCCCCTACAAATTCCAAGTCACACTTATTTTTTATCTTTGGTAATTGCTCTTCTTGTTAGTCATCCTAATTAAAGACATAACGTGTTGTCAAAGTTTGATCCAAATCTGTAATTTGTTAATTACAGAACAAACAAGAATCACTTGATACAAGTTAGACTCATACCATAGTTAGCCATAAGAAATCATGATGATATGGAAGAAGAGCTAGAATACAATATTTTTGCGCTTACCATTATGTTAAGTGAAATTAGTTTTAGTCCATCTTAAGAAAAAATGATGAACATTGTTAAAAACCCATTAGCATGAGTCTCTGATGTCTCAAAGGGCAATATCAGCTATTGGTTACAAGAGTACGTCTTAAACTCCGTTTTCTTTTTCATCTTGGAAAGATTTCTCACAATTTGTAAGGTCCTTATTCGTATCTCATTATTTGTAAAAGTTAGCATAGGACCTCCAAAAGTGTAGGCCATTCAATGCCCTAAGACAGTTTGTTATTGCATACACAGAATCTTTCATAATTTTGAATACCGAACAATGTAGAGACTTATGTAGGTCCCCCTGTAGATGACTCTACTACGAATCCATCGCAGTCCCTGAACGCCAAGGGCTCAAAAAAGACCGAATCACTATCATGCGACCGCTCCGCGGCAATTTAGAGGAAAAAAGCAATATAACCATGATACAACACTACATCATATGTCTGATGTGCTAAGTACAGGCTACACTGACCGTATGATTTATTGTAATGTGCAGAAGGTACACCCGACATTATAATTCTTCTTCGGACTGGATTCCCATAAGGTTCCCAGCATAGGAAGCTTCTAATGAAAAATGGCGGCATTCAGAAGAGAAACCATTTTGTGATTGGAGATGGAGAGCGTTTCATGGCAAATGAACTCCATTTAATATGTTTGAAATACTGAATACCGATTAATTTAGCATATTTATGCATTTGCTTACAAGCGTAAACTGTATCTATAGATGTTTTAAGGTTTTAAGGTCGTTCAATTATTATGTAAGCAGATTTATTACAATTATTTACCCCCCCCCCCATCCCCCTTGTTAGCAAAAGTAAGCAAAACTCTTACCCCCTCCCCTCATGCTTACGTAAACATTTGTCAATTAATGTAATGTTTTTTTTTTTTAATATTATAATTATAACGTTATAATTATAATTTGAAAAATAAGAAAATAAATTTAGGATAGAGACTATATTTTACTGATACGGTATTCAACATAGAGTAAAGGACAAAAATATTATATCTTACTAACATAACAAACTTAAATAAATTTGTGGTACATATATTAAATTCAAATTAACAGTCTTCAGTCCATAAAACCCGAATCCATGATTTAAGTTTTCGATGACATTGGATTGCTTCGATTGCTGCTCAGTGTTGTGAGTTTGCTCGCTTTCATCGGATTTTGGAATATCTACGTCGTTCTCATCGAGCCATTCAACATCATGGTGCTCTAAATTTTGAATAATGCACATCAGTTCATTAGCACGACGAGCAGCGACTCTTACAGGTCTAACTTTCCTATCAGTGTGCGTGTCTACTTTTTTATGAATATTTTCGATGTGACGATTTAGTGACTTGACGGAAGCATGATAAAGACCACACGTTTTGCATGTTCGACTTGATAGCCTCAATTTTACCGTCGGACAAAAATAATCTTAGGCCATTTGCAGGAAATATTTGATTGAAGCACTTAAGCGTAGAGCTAAATTGACTAGAAGATTAAGAAATTGCCCTCCTTCATCCAAAACCAAGTCATCAATTGTTTGTTTTACTTTTACAGGTGGTGGAAGAAACATATTGTCTAGTAATCTAAATAGACCACTTCTTGGACGACAGCATTCTGTATTTCTACATTTTACAATTTGAAGCAAGTATTGGCTCTCATGCACATGTTCTGAATACCATTTAATGTCTGTAAAATCAGGAATATCTTGTTCACCTGCCCCAACATATTTTGCATTAACATTATAGCCATCAATTTCCATTGAACTCCATACTTCAGCTAATACATTTCCTGCAAATTCGAAATTAGATCTTTCTAAATGTTCATCAATTGTAACGCCACGTTCATCCAAATGAGACCCAAAATGGTCATGAGGCAATATTAAACCAGACAGTTCCCGACTAAGAGGAGCCATTCTGCGCTCTACTCTGTTATACGTACTTCTTCCAGGAGCATTGGTAGCTAAAAACAATGCATCGAGATCATGTCGCTTAAAGTGTTGTATAGCAAACCCTATGACTTTTTGATAACGTGGATTTTCATCTGGCCCTCCATCAACCGTCATGATTACCACTGGTTTAACTAGTCCATGGTCAGTTTTAGCTAATGGTCGAAACTCTTCAAGTTCGAGAAGCGTCTTGAAATCCTGAGCATGAGTATTAGCAGTAGATGAACTATGCTTTCCACTTCGAGTAGCGATGTATGTTGGCCCAGAATATCCAACGGCTTGCGGTTGTCCTAGCATATTGGAAGTGATTTTCATACCAGCATAAACAGATGTCATTAATTTATGACGCTCAGCGATTACCCAATGGTGATCAGGCAATTTGATTCTATATTCAATGTGCATTAGAAGAGGTGCTTGCTTATTTGCCGCAGTTACGCCAATAGGGACTCGAGCTTTATCATCTTGAGATATGAAAAATACTTGATCTGGTCCAAGTATGGATGCTAAGTTCTCTAAATAATGGATTGATGTTTTAAGCGGACTTGCTATCTAAGTGGCTCCTGTGGTGATCAGTTTGAGCCCGAATGAGCTTAACAGGGACTGCCGTCCCTCTGCAGAATTAGATTTTCCGGGAATCAAACGAAGATATGTCCCACTGCGACTAATCTCAAATCCTATTTTACGTAATTCTTGTGTGAGTTCATCAAGAGTTTTTACGCTGCGAATTGATTCCGTTCGTCTTCTATCATCTGCTGCACTTCCAAGTAAAGCTATATCCGCAATTGTTTTCAATAGTGAATGTTGATTGCTTTCAAGATTAGGACGTCCCACTGAATCCCTCAGAGATAGTCCTTTTTTTATTTCTGGATTTTCACGACAAATATCTTCTAACTCTCTTTCCATACCATCCCTGTGTTTCTTCTGGGCAACTGCGTTTTGAACCTTCCTGTTTAAAGACAGTTTTGCTGTTTTCATTTCCTCGCGCAACTTAATGATCTGTTTATCAACTTTAGCACGGTTTGGCATAGTATCTCTGGCAGAATACAAAGCATTCAGCTTTTTTTCGAGTAGAGCAATCTTATTTTTCATAGCTTCCTGAGAAGGTTTTGCTCTCTGTTTATCTGTATTTTCATCAATTTCGCATTGCTGTTGTGATTCATTACCGGGACCAGGTTGCCTAAAAATAAAAACTTTCTATGGCTTCTGCTAAAAATTCTCTTATTAAGCTGCATAAATACAAAGTATGGCGATATATATGGTAAATGCAAAACCCTATGGCTTTAAATTTAACATGTTTAAACGAGCAATTCGTTCCGGTCACAAAATACAGGGTGTTAGTTTTCTGTATATATGTATAAAACTAACATCCTGTACTTTGTGACCAATCGACGGAATCAATCATAAGAAATAAATCTATAATATAATGAATATGAGATAGGCCATATTTTCTAATCAGTAAAGAGAAACTTTTTGGCGATTTCTAATATTTCTAGTACACATAGATACCTAAAAAGATTTCGTCACTTACCTTAGAAAAAAAATTTAGTGGATTGGATTTATTCTTAGTCGTCGCTTGTAATTCTTCTTCGATTCTCTTAGATACAATAATCTCTAGTTCCTTGTCGGGTTTTGCTTGTAATTTGTACGCCACACTTCGTTAACTAACTTTTGTACATTTTGTACTTTCGTACTTGTATGAGATTTTTTAAAACTTTCAAACAATTTTTGGTATAACTTGGATTTGTCTATGTGAAACGACATCTTATTTAAACACTAAACTTTGGCTAATGAAATCAATGGTAACACATATGTTAACTTACAATACGTCTACTCGCTATAGTATCCAAACGAAACAATACACTGATAGGAAATTTAGACAAGTGAACACCGCGCGGTAATTCCCCTACTCGGTTCTAAAACGAGTAGGGGAATTACCGCGCGCTGTTCACTAAACCTATACATTATTTGCGGGAATAACCGGAAATGCGTTTCGTTTTCAAGCAAAGACAATGTGAGGGTTGCCATTCGTGTAAAAAAGTAAATAACTACCGATGACGTAATCATCATCTAGATTCCCCTACCCCCCATGTCATCCAAAATAAGCAAAGCAAAAGTATCCATTAGGGTAGAATGATAGCTAATTATTTAGTAATATTTCAAAATTCCCCATAATATCCACAAATCACACATAATTCTGACGGATTCGTCAAGGCCGGGTAGACAAAGCCATATATTGTTTTGGATTTTGTAGACTACAGATACATTTTGTACTTGCTAACAACTCTATAAGCAAGTTTTACTAGTTTTGCACCCGATTCATTATTGCCAACGGTTGCAGACTAATACAAAGATGTCACTTGTTGATAAACTGTTCACAGTGTGCAAGGTTTCAGCGCTCATCCTGTTCAAAAAGTATATCTTATTTTTGCAACTACGATAGGAAGCTTCGATAAGAAAAACGTTTCAGTATACGTTGAAACATTTTACCGAGTGATTTAAATTCGATACTCAACATTGGGTCTCGGAAATGCTAATAGACACGAAGTTAATTCAAGTTATAAATTCTTGGAATTTGGTCATTTATCGATCAGTAAGTACGAGTAGTATGTCTAGTCGACTAAGAGGGCAGATTAGTCTTCTAGAACAGTTTTAGGTTTGTCCGTACAGTGGTTGGTGACTTGTCGGTGCCTGTGTCGGGATTCCGACCGTATGAATTTTGTCTATACAGCGCAGTAGAACGGATGTAATTTGTTTGGCGGGATATTGGACACAAAAAAGAGATATGTGCTAATTAATTGAATTTGGAAGAGGATTTTAGTATGCCCTGACGATATAAGATTGTTAGAAACACTCCTTAATCAATTAATGGTTGTTGATCTCAGGGTTCGTAGGTTAATGCTGTGTGTTGTGGAAGAGTTCAATGGTATAGATAAAGCAAATTCTCAGTACACTGATTTTATTCATGATTTTCAAAGAAAGCTATATGAATCAAAAATCCACACTTACCAGTTAGGTACTCTCGGAGTATGCGCATACCTACGGTTTATAGGGTTGAATCAAAATATCAGTGTTCAGTGGCCGAATCAAGAATTAAGGGTTAACCCTCAAATATATTAATTATCCACGTTTGAGTGAAGAGAACCGTCATTGTGACCATGCTAGTGAGAAGTGAGCAGAAGGTGAGCTGCAGGTTGCCGGTATATTCGGGTCGCAGGCGTTCGGATGGCGGGGTGGTCTGGATTTCGGGAAAGCGGCACAAAAAGTGGCGAAAAGTCCAAGATTCCAAGAAAAAGAAATGTTACCATTTGTTAAGTTGTACAAAAGTGAGAAAGGAGGACGAAAAAATGCCTGAAAAAAGTCATCATGTCGGTTACAATCCTCTGGTAAAGGAAATGGTTTATCTGTGTTCTAGGGCGGCCAATTGAGTGTCAACCACAAATGATGATTTTATTCCTGTTTTCAAACTATTGATCCTAAGACGGAGGAGTTAAAAACTCGGAAGTCTGAAATCTCCTGTTGACTTTCGAGACGTATACAGCGTACCCTTTCGGGATGACAGCCGAACAGTGAAGAAGGAACGCTCCTCTTTCTAGAAAGTCTGTCAAAAACCTACCAAGGTAATACATTTGGTATTTGGTCCTTCATTAAAGTTTCAATCCGTAACACCGCGATTAGCTAACGTGCTAAAGCTGAAAATTATGTGCTCTATTGTTTCTCCAGATGTGTGGTATTTCCTACATACAACCTTTGTATTCACCTCTAGTGGCGACCATATTTGTTAGTTCGTATGACTTCATCTTGAGTAGCACATAGAAAGCCTCCCGTTTCTGGGTGTATGTAGCCTGTCACAAACCTCGATAGTGATAATCTTTTATCTACTCCATCTTTTGCGTGGAAGACTTTTATCTTTCCATCTACTGAGCAACTCGGCCCGCGCTGAAGATAGGTTTTCTTTAGACTTTCTGGTTAAGTGTTTTTCTCTTTCCAGGTTTAGAATAGGTGAAAAATTCTACTCAATACATTTATTGAAGACAAATGAAATTACATTTGCTTAACATTGAATTCACTTGGCGGTCTAGCGATGGGTATTTTTATTCTATTCAGCAAGTAATGATAAAAACACTCTTGTTTCTAATAAAATAAAAGATGAGCCATTTAAATATAACTATTGTTTATTTGGACCACCTGGAAAATGCTAAATATTTCCCAAATGTCCCCTCAGATACGATGTGTAACAATTCATTACTATTGCCCGACTCTGAATAGTAGCTACAATGAGGTGACTGATTCTCCTTTGATACCACCAGTTGATTAATCGAAGCTTTTTAGACACACCTTATATCCAGACCTACCCTATTACTTTCCGTCGATGTGAATATTAACATGAAATATGATGGCGAAATATCGTGCTCCGTGGTTGAATCCACAACGCCAGCGGAAATGCTATTTTTTGTTTTGCCTTTTCCGCATTTGCCGCACACCCGTCGGAAGTTATATAGCTGATTCAATGCGGCAGCGCTGTCACTCTCCACCAAAAACAATATTCTATAGCCTGAAATGGTGGAACATTATTTGCATCTGCATCTAGCTCATTTCATCAAAGATATTGTGCACTCCAAACTAGTAAAATATGTATTTCGGTATACATACACATACACAAAATAAGAATGTTATTACACAGATTGATTGATATTCTCAATCAGTACCGTGTAAAATCTTAGCGTCTTCTGTTTACTACTCTTATCGTATATCTAAATTTGGCAAACTTTTTGTGTTATTGTGTGGTTTTCAGAACGAGTCTTTGGTTCAATCAGTTGTATCAGTCTTTTAATAGTGCGTATACTTTCATTTGTCCGATTATTTTGTGCGAAAGTAATGGCCCATGTTTACGAAAACAATGAACAAGTCGACATAAGAGTGCCGACAAAATACAGCCGCAGCATGCCGGTTTTATGCGGAAGGGTTTCCTTTAAGAAATCATCCGGCCCCACGGATGCTTGTAAATTTAGTTATTAGACTTCGTGGCACATGTTATTTAAAATAACAAATGGAAGACCTGCTCAACCTGAAATGTTACAAATTGAGGAAGACATTTTAGAAATGGTCGAAGACGACCCAACAATGGGTACTAGAGCCATAGCAGCTCAAGTTGAAGTTTCTCATAGTGAAGTGTGGAAGATAATACGACAAAAACATTATCAACGGGTACAAGCGTTTCCACCTGAAGATCGAAATTAGTTCTGTGTATAGACGAAGCCACATTTACACGGAATGAAGTGCATAATTTCCACAGCAATTACGTTTGGGAAGTAGAAAACCCGCAAGCTGTAAAAATAACTCATTTTCAACATAGATCTTCATTAAATGTTTGGGCTGGCTTGGTAAATGGAATGCTTATTGGGTACGACTTTTTTCCACCTCGACTGGCCGGTGAAATTTATTTAGATATTCTTTCTACATGATGAAGCTCCACCACATTTAATTCGAGAAGTTAATGAATATCTAATTAATGAGTTTCCGAAAGGATGATTCAAGGCCTTGCGATTTTTTGCTGTGAGTCTATTTGAAGAGATGGTGCATCACGATGAAAAGTAAACACTCTAGATTTTATTTTTAAGCTTGTAAAGAGCAAGATTTTGCGTTAATCCAACAAATAGGGACAATTTTGAACAGTTGTTGTAAAAACGGTATCAGTTTGACTTGATAATGATTTTTTTTATAATTTTTATTGTAAATTAACTCTGTCATTAGGTATGCAACTTTTATATAAGTGATTTTCGGTATATCATCTTCTTTTGACGAACTCTACAAGCTGTTAAAATAAATGACTCAACGTTGGAAACACCCTTTATATTATGTACATGGTGAGTATTTAGTGTCTATAACTCCGTTATTACGGATGGCGTTTTCAATTTCCATTTTTGAATGCTTTTTCGATATAAGTTTTACGGGAGTTTGTACGAATGGTCTTTGAGAATTTATATATTTACTGTTTGAAGATTATAGCCATATTCAGGTATGGATAGATCGAAATATCTCGAAAAATACTTTTCCCATGGCAAAATGTTAAAGAACAAAGCTGTACGGTTTGAAGAGATTCATCCTTTGATAACCTTGTACGTGACCTTGGTTATGACCTTCGAGGAAAGTTTTTTTAGATAGAGCTCATATTTTTGACACCGGAAATGTAAAGAGCTTGAACGTTTTCGGAAAAGTATGTATATGCAAATCACCTTGACTATTATCTTCATTGGTATATGAGTATGTCCAGGAAGTAGGAAAAGGACAAAATATCTAGAAAACTACGTTTCATAAACAAAAATGTCGTATAATAACACTGTGAGGTTTGGAAAGGTTCATCTAATGGTGACCTTAAACGTGACCTCGACAATGACTTTCAAGCTGACTTGAAAGTCAAGACAGTTTGCTCAAACGGAAAGCCTTCTTTTGACAACGGAAATAAGAAGAGGACAAAGGTTTAGGTTCACTTATATCTACGTCCATGATTTTGACTGTAACCATCAAGGTCAGTTGAAGATTCAATTAATTTCTAACAGGAAACCTCTACTTTTAGCTCCTGAAATGCAATGACCTTCAAGGTAATTTTAAGATCAGTTGCATTTTTACTCCTTACTCTTTTCGAGAATATAAAAAACAAAACCTTGAAATTAATTTATTGTTGCCATACAAATATTTCATAGCAAAGCAATTTTTGCATTTCTTTGAATATTGCTTTTCTTTCTCCTTCAAGCTAATGCCAAACGAATTAGCTACACTTTACACTACTTCCAGCCAAGCCGAGCCGCGAGCTTAGTCTACTGGTACATATGGCATGAAACACCAAAGAAAGTATCTTTTTCTGTTGTATTATATCATGGTGTATCATGTGGAAGTATTCTTAATTACTTACATCTCATCTATAAATGGTCTGAGATAATTACCATAAATTAACTGTATAATTTTACGGACAGAACAATTCTCACAGGCAAATTAGTTGAAGGATTATCAATTCAAAAGATGATCCTTATACACTATCACTCAATCGCTTATAAAAAATGTATGCATATCCACGAACGGCTTGGTAAAATTATTGGATTTCTGAATAATTACAGCAGGGCACGCTATATCTCAATATATGCAATTAAACACTTAGGATAGCTAATAGCCCTTTATACTTAGGCGGTTGGCACAGACGTTTTATATTGCTTGTTAATCAAATGCGAACTAGGTGACATAAAGAGTAAATATTACAAAAAATCAAAGAAGCAAAGATTTCAAGATATCATAGACTAAACAGAGAGACCCTAAATAATATCATGTGTAAACATACCTTAACATCAGATAGCAATGATTTGCCTTAATGTCCCCACATTTATACATTAATACCATATTTCAGATTAAAAATGACAGTTGAAAATTTCAAAACGGCATCTGGGCATGTTCTTTAGATAGAATGGAAAGTCATGTCCTACCATTACCTTTGAAGCTCCTAAAAATGACATTATTAACATAGAACATACATGAAATATATTAGAATATGAAGTCAGACAACTGTTTCGAATAATATGTACCCAATTTTACTGCAAATTCGGATAAACCCTTAAAAAAAATAAGATAAATAATATAATAATATACTAGCGTTTTCATCATCTCTACCTGTTACAAGCCAGTTAGTGTACGGCTATCTTTTTTAGGTAGCATTTCGCTTGGACAGAAACTCAAACCTATTTATTGCTTACTCAGTCTAGTACACCTAAAAACTGGGAAAATATATTTCAAAACAAATCAACTAAATGAGATCATCATATAAAATATAGGAAATGCTGTCAACTCTTTTACGTGTTGTCAATTTTAAATACATGTATTTTCAAAAACACTGTCAAATATAAGAATCTCACTGTCATTGTTTGTAGACGGGTGACACATCTTGATAAACTAAGGCCAATAATTCGTAGGGAGCATTTGTTCAATATTATTTAAAGTTACTTCAAAAGTTACACATATACGAGTATCTACAAGGAAGCGACGTTTTGTACAATATCACAACTTAAGGAGTAATATCAGCCCTCTCCATTTCACTTGACTGTGGCTGTAACATTGGTAAGCCATCCTCCAAAACGCCTTGCATGTACACGTCTCAACCAGATGCACGTCAGCTAACGTTGTGTAAACTCAGTGGCATTATTATTTTATAAACTAAGTACAAATTGCTATACTTATACCATGATAACAGGATAAAACCATGTTATTTTCCACATATTTGCAACCTTTTTATTACCCGGTGCAAGTTTTTTATGTTTTTTTCAACGTAGTACCTGGCTCTCGGTAAGCCCGGACAGTCGATAAATTTTCTTAATATATTTCTGCCACGCCCTTATTTTATTAGAATCGCCCAAAATGGTATTCCATGTCGCCCCTGTGTGTTCTCACCCAAAGATCAGTTGGACCGTTGTATAGATTTCATATCGTATTTATGGGCAACCCGAACGGAAGATTTATCGACGGTGTGTCAAAGTCGCTATCTAATTTATTCGAAAATTCGAATAATTCTGTGCCTAAATACGTTTTACCATGGCGATTATATGTTAATTTTCGGTTCTGATGTGTAGGGCGTTATATAATTTTTTTTTGTCTTTTCAGAACCTAATTTTTTTTCTTGGTAGAGGGAAGATGGAAGCTTTTAATATCAACTTTGATGTGGTTTGGGTGTATCTACATTCCTGCTATCTTCAGAATATGCATCCAATTTCTGTATACAGCTTAACACCCATACAAAGTTGGATATAAGAAAGTTTGATCGGGAGTTCGAAAAATGTGTCTAAACAAGTCCTAGCATAATTCAAAAAACGATTGAGAGTGAGCATCACTTCAGTACCATCATAATAGCATAGGGGTAAGGTGATTTCAAAATTGAAAAGCTAATGATAAGTGATGCTATTGATTAACTTATTCTACCTCGTAACAGTGGTACAAAGACCTTAAAAGGCAAGTGCAAGTATTACTACACTAGAGAACATAATATTATAGTTTTACCAGAGATTAAATCAGTCAGGCTATCTTTTGGTTGTACGGACATTTAGCTTATTCGTTGACAAGTAGACCTCATCTACTATAATAGCCAGAATCATCAGCTATCTAGCGCCCACATGGTGACTAAGCTATTAACCGCAAACTGTTCCAAATAATACCAGCTATGCGCTCTCCGCAGTGGTGATCAAGGCCATCGCCAGACCTCAGCTCGCTTACGCCTCCGCGGTCTGGGGGTACGCTGCCCCCAGCTACCGCAAGCGACTTGCTGCTCTAGAGATGAAGCTACTCCGGATCGCCACCAATGCACCTTCCTACGTAAGGAACTCAACCTTGCGTAGAGACCTGCATTGGGATACCATCCACGAGTACATGAGGAAAAAAGCGGAGAAGACCTTCGAGAAAGCTCAGGACCACCCGAACGAGCAGCTACGATTCCTCATGAACTACGATCCGGACGAGAGGCCTCGCAACCGCAGAACCAGGTACCCCAGACCAAGGTCCCAGTTGGCACCCGCTAACTGGAACCTTGACTAGGAGACTAGGAGAACTTGCGGCTGCTCCCCCCCCCACCTCACGGCGTGGATGCAGAGGACCAGGAACCACCGGGACCAGGACCCACCGGGACCAGGACCAACCAGGACCAGGACCCGCCACGACCAGGACCCACCAGGACCAGGACCCTTCAGGACCAGGACCAGGAACAACATATTGGTAAGAGGACTTGAAACTCTTGATTTTTCGAAAACAAGAGTTTCAAGAGAAACTAGCAGACCCTCTATCGATGATCGCTTAACGACATCGATAGAATGTGCGAGGTAAAGGGAACCAACCCGGCGTTCCCAGAGACTGAAACACATGAGGAGAAGTTGTAGCAGACCGCAGGTCACGCACAACACATGGCCTACCGAGACGCTGATGAGTCGGGCCACGCGGAGGTTTAGGGTTTAGTGGGTATTAGGTGATCTCCTCAAGACCCTGGAGCCCCACACACGTCGTAGCTCGTGCTATGGTATGGTGCGTAAATGCATTCCCCCCTCGTTAAAAAAAAAAAAAAAAAAAAAAACCGCAGTGGTTGATTCTGATAACAGATGGCGATTTGCGCTGTTCGATAGACCGTACCTCCGGGATAAAGGATAGTCGCGTTGCTTCCGTTGGTTGCTCCAGAGACGAAAGACCAAGCTTAGACCATGCTGCTGAGTAGCCAAGAAGCACGAAGCAGCTGTCCATGGTTTTCTGTCTTTTAGTCGGACAGACACAAGCATCAAGTTTAGTTTATGCTTATTGGATGTTACAGGACATCAAAAATAATGTCACTCATTTCAGTCAGTATGTCTGTCTGTACGTCTGCCGGTCTGTTTGCTAATCCCTGGCCTCTGGCTTCTCTATAACTCCGGAAGCGCCACTCAGATCTTTATGAAATTTTGACATTAATTTAAATAGATCTGGTATATATATATATATATATATATATATATATATATATATATATATATATATATATGTATATAACTTGAGACGTGGTCATTGCCGTCTAGACCAGTTAGGTGAAAAATTAAAGCTTCCGCCTTTTGTTGGGTACTTCGACAAAATTTAAGCAAAGAGGACTCTTTATACTTTTCGTCGCTGTGACCTGGCATTAGGCTAAAAATGTTTTTTGAATGTACATCACAATAAACTGTGTCACTCATTTCCGTCGGTTTATCTGTCTGTGTGTCAGTTTGCTAATCCTTTTTACTGGAATTTTCACACATGGTTGCTGCCTGGGACGAAAAAGCTTTGAAATTTTCAAATTACGAGAAAAAGGCCGAGAGGAAAGAAAGTAAAGTCGCTCAAACTTAGTCTTTTGACGTTTCAGATGATACTGATCATTTTTCTAAGCTTTTTTAGGGGTAAAAAATTGTGGGGGTGGGAAGGTTGTATCGCAATTATTTGATGTTAGTATATTAATACTCTTCCAACCATAATAATTCTACGCACATATTTCACACATCATATATTGCCCCGTACATGTGTCCTTAAAATGATAGAAAAGTGTTTTCGGCAAGCGTCTTTACGTCTGCTGATTCCAACGGCCCCGTGCCGGTGTTCGTAGGTGTCCTATACGACTGCTGATCTGTGGGCGCTATATTTTCAGATATTGTGTAGAAGCGACGTTGGCAGATAGATGGTACTACAAGTATGGGTTTGACGGACTTGATCCGTTTAATTTCTCTGTTATGCATGTCTGTATCCAACTTTCTTCTAATAGGATCTGACTAGTGCTGAACATGATCCTAATGATCTGATCACTGCTTCCTTTGCAACTGTAGAGTCAACCTAGTTGTCTCCATTTTTTGAAATGTTCTCCCATAGGAACAGTGCAGCACCATCCTGAACAATTTTTGAAAAAGCTTGTACTCGAAACAATACTTCACCCTTGCAGCTTTGGGCCACCCCGTATATGTGTCAGACTTACAATGTTGCTGAAAAATTTAGTCGAAAGCAGAAGGTTTCTGCGAGGTACTTTCCTTGCAAATCAATGACATCGACACCGCCGTTTTTCTCCGAAATAAGCGTCACTAACGCCGTCGGCATTTTCCAGAGCCAACTAACTATTACCCATCCATCTTTAATTGCTGGTTATGAGCCATACCGTCAGCCAAGCTACTGCTTCACCCCCGGGGACCGCGAAATATGTTTTAAGTTAATTTTTAATTGTTACTTTGCCGCTTTAAACTAATCGCCTGACGCCAGGTCAGGTGCCGCCATAATTAATATGAACGAACACCCTCAGGGTGACTCTTCTTCTTATCTGATGTTTTCTATGTTTGCAGTAGAAATGGCCGGTAGCTTTGGATAATAATTTCAGGGATGACAGAAATTACTGTATTTTAAAATAGAACGTTTCACCAATCGCCAATCGGTTCACAACGTTAGTAAATGTGGGGTAGTATTTGCTGATCACAGTTACTTTACTTTCCATACAAAAGGCTGTGAAATGTTTAACTGCTTTTGCCTTATTCACAATGCTACTCATATTATCTTCGAATCACAATGGAACTGCTTAGGTTTATATTGAATTTGCAGATAATAAATAGCATTAACATAGAAAATCAGCCATTATAATTATCGAAACCCAAATTCAAAAGTATGAAAAAGCGATAAGACACTTATAAAATTTCTATTTGAGCATTTCAGAATGACAATCTTCTGTTCTGTATGACAGGAGACACAATTGATCTCATGTGGTACCCGTTTTACATCAAGCTTTCATGTCTATTGTCGTTTTGAGTGAGGCGAATCTAACATACAGAAACCATATTGTTGAATCCTGTACTTCTATCAAAGTTCTCTACTTGAATTAAAAAGATGTTCAATATAATGGAAAAAATAAGGTTGTCAACATGAAATGTGACGTCCAACTTGGAACATTTAATTGACGTCAAATTCCTGTTTTACACTTTTGAAATTTGGCCATGAACCCTACTCATGAAGAAATCCGTGGATTTATTGTTAATGTAAAACGGGCATAACAAAAAACAAATCGCAAAAGACAAATACAAGCGAATATTATAACTTGTTAAAAATAATCTGTTTTGTGATAAATTTTGTATCCAATCAATCGCTCAGACGTTTGGCATTTAGTTATAAATCTGTATTCACTAAGTTGTCACACAAAAATTATCTTTATCTACCCTGTGACTGGCTAGTTACAAAGGAAGAGTTACAAAATTCCGATTTTTCAAGTTCTGTCATTTATTGTTAATATCAAAGAAAATGTATGAAATAACTAGTGTTATATGAATTAAATATTTACATTACAATTTTGTTACTTGTAGTCTGAAACGTATACTAAGTGACATATAAATCCGAACACCCAGTTTAAATGGTTTTATTTTAATAAAATCTTGTATAAGTACTTAATGAAGCATAATAAGTAAATGATAAAAATTTCAAAATGATTGCACTGCTTTAAAGCCCTTTGACCTTTAATAATGTGTGGATGCACCCTGATGTGCTACGCATTCTCCAACGCGCCTAGGCATGCTTCTGATCAGGTGGTCAATGTCCTCCTGTGGTATCTCATTACAGGCAACCACCAACTCCTCTCGAAGTGCTTCTAGAGTCTGAGGAGGACGTTGCAAATTGAGTAATCTCCTACCCATCATATCCCACACGGGCTCAATTGGGGACAAGTCGGGAGATCTTGGTGGTCATGGTAACAATGTGACATCATTATGTTGAAAGAAGTCTATTGTGACTCTTGCAACATTTGGTCGGGCATTATCTTGTTGGAAAGTTGGATCTGCCAGGGTGTCAAGATAGGGTAAAAGATGGGGTTCTAGAACTTCGTGGATATAGCGCTGCGCGTTCATGTTAGCTCTGATGAAGATTAAAGGTGACCTGGAACCATAAGCTATAGCACTCCAAACCATAACTCCAACAGTGTGATGAACACGTCTTTAAAACAAAAAACTGTGGATTCCTCCTTTCACCACGTCGCCTTCTAACCCTGACACGACCATCGTGCATGCCTAAACAAAATAGAGACTCGTCACTAAAGACAATACTGTTCCATTCCTGATCCCAGAGTGACCGTTGTCTGCACCACTCAAGGCGATTACGTCGGTGTTCTCGAGTTAGAGGGAGGACCCAGTGTGGCCGGTATGAAAACAAGCCAAAACTTCTCATTCGTCGGTAAACACTTCGCATGCCAATAGGTCTTCCGTGTTCTGCAAACCATTCATTTGCAATGGACCTGGTAGTGGAGAAACGGTCCCTTAAGGCTAATAATCTTAGGCGGCGATCTTCACGGTCTGTTGTGCTACGGCAGCGTCCAGTGCCCCTTGCTCTTTGCGTACGGCCTTCTCGAAGCCATGCCTGACAACACCTAACCACAGTGTCTACACTTCTTTGCACTCTAACTGCAATTGCCCGAAAAGAAATTCCAGCTTCCCGAAGTCCCACTATACGGCCTCTATCAAACTCACTAAGTTGACGAAATCGTACAGGTCTCCGTACTCTAGGCATCGTAACCGATCGTAAAGGATGTCAAGAACCAAAATCCGCCAACGTTGATTCTTTACTGCGGCTGAAATATTCATTTTTAGAGCGTTAGTGAATTAAAAAAAAAACAGTATAAAAACCGGAATGTCCAACTGATAAGGCTGAAAATTTTTTCACTTGTTATTTACAGTAAGATAAATACATTCACCAACTTTTATTAAAATAAAACCATTTAAACTGGGTGTTCGGATTTATATGTCACTTAGTATATCACAAGTGTTGTCTTCAGCCAGTCATGTGCTATTTCTTCAGTCTCTTGAAACAGTCTCCTTTCACGGCAACGTAAGACCATTATTTAGATAAACAAGTATTTTCAGAAGAATGTCTCATTTTAGAGAATTCACATTTACTTGCACTAATGATAAGATTCCTGTTCTTTCCTTTATGTGGCATTGTATTGCTGTATCACAATTGTCGATTCTGGTAGTAACTAATAAACATAATCGATAGATCGAAGCAGAAAAAGGATTCTACTTTTTCCAAAGCCTTAACATAGTCTATTATTGGTAACGTCCCCAATATTGATGCTGTCTTTTTTACACCGAAGCAGTCACGCAGGCAGAAGCCTCATTGGGAGGGCACCGTGACTGCTATGACGAGCTCAAAGATACTTTCTTAATCTTAAGGGTCTTAAGGGTCCCGACACTGTCCACTAGAGAAGAGAAATCGATCAATCGGGCAGCCCTCCTCTGACCAGCATCGAGCGTGGATAATATAGTCGAGGCGGAAACAGCCCAAACATGTGAGCAATACTCGAGGCTGGGTCTTATCTGGACCTTGTACCGAGTCAGGAGGTCATGTGGAGGAGAGTAATTTTTAGTCCGAAACTGATACCTAATTTTTCTCCAGCATCTGCCGATATTGACGAGATATGTTCGTAATAAATCAAGTCCTCGGTGAACGGTTGCGTCCCCAAGCAGTGGTAACGTCCAGGTCTGTTGTCAGAGAGAAAGTCGCTGCTAGTCTTCTTTTCTCACAGCTCACCAGCAGAGATTGGCTTGTCACTTTGAAATCCTGCATGTAGAGTCCTGTCATCAGCAAAACTGTGGATCGGATTGATCGTACGGGACAGCAGGTCATTAATATGTAAAAGGCACAGTGACGGAGTCAAGACCGATTCCTGGGGAACACCCGCGTTGACGTTGTAAGATAAAGATATCAACCCGTCAATTACAAAGGATATCTTGCGACTAGTGAGGAAGTCAGCCAAACATCTGCTAAGCTCCTCTGGGAAGCCAGAGGATGGAGGTTTGCATAGGAGAACAGCATGCCACGGCGGATCAAACGCTTTCGTGATGCCATGAGCAACGACATGTGCCTCCAGATTTGTGCACCTCTCCATCACCTTTCTTATATCAGAAAGCTGAGCTATAGATCTGTAGTTGTAAGGGTCTGTCTTAAATCCATTTTTTGGATGGGTTGGACATGATGAAATTTGGAGAGGTGCCGGATTCGTAAGATACATGGAAGAAACGCGAAAGAACTGAAGCAAGCTCCGCTGCACGCCTCTTCGGCACAATCAAATCTAGGCTAGAAGCTTCGTTAATGTCGATGAACAGGAGCATCCGTCTTACGGTCTTATGCCTGTAGTTGTTTCTTTGAATCGTTCTAATCGCACTAATAACTACAGAGAATTTATAAAAAATGCAATAACTTGAATGACAACTTGATGATGACCATCTGCGTGTCGTGCTAGTTTCTACCGTCTGATGTACGATTTGACATATCCTGACCGTCGCACCACCCTAAAACAACGGTGGTCCTTTTCAGGATGCCTCGTTTCCGGCATAAAAAATATATAATAACAGAGGTGGTGCGGGACAGTGGTACTACCTTTGCCGAAAAGCGGCGTAGTGGCACGCCGGTCGAGCCTCAGAAGACAGAGCGAGGTACTAATTATGTGTGTCTGGCCGAACGGCCGGGTTGTGTTTTAAGGGCCGCCGCGGGCGTCGTACCGCGGTACTGCCGCCGCTGTTTCGGCTGCGGTCCGAACGCGGCGGTACTCGGCTCTATCATTTCGCCGACGGACATGTACAAATTTGGTGGCTTGGCGCCAACGAATTCGTCTACGAGGTACTACTTCTTTCAGAGTCAGGTTCGGATGATACAATAATAATAATGTTTATTGGAGTATTGATTCATAACATAATAAAAATGTTATTACATAATACGATACAAAATAATAGTACCCCAAACGGCCATTTTCCACCCTAACCTGTGAAGCTAATGTAGATACAAAATGTGAGAAAATCATATGCACCATATAAATACAAGAACTTATAACTATCGTCGTTGTTTTACGAAGATGTGTTTAGAAGCAGATATTCAGAAATCTCAGATGAGGAAAAAATATTATTTGGAGATTTATATTTCAAAAACTTAAATAAATCGGCATTGAGGAGCAATGAGCGATATTTAATTTTCAAGACGTGTTCCCTTAAATAATAGCCAGTGATATGTTCCTGTCTGCTGATGTCATTGAAACAAAACCTCACGCAATAGTTTTGCAGAACATGAATTTTTTGTTTCATTTCTTTGGTCAGACAATTATAATAAACTGCAACGTCATCGAGATGTGTGATGATTAGTGAGTTCACAGGTTTTAGCATCACTTGTTAACCCAGTATTGCATGATTTTTTGTTTTTTATAGAAAAACAATATAAACGATAAAATTATCTCAGAATTACGTAATAAATATCAAAAAAATTATTTCTGGGTTAGTTTTTTTTGGTGTGCTATATATGGCACAATACGCAACAAAACAACATTTCTTAATAATAAAAAGATAACTGTAAGGGCATATTTATTTATAATTAAAATGATTCTATAGGAAACCTGTAAAAACAGTTTCTGTCTTTTGTTTAAGCACAGATAAACATTACATGTTTCGCATTTTATATAACTTTTCGCACCGCAAGTATATTTGCATCGTTGTCTCTCAAGACACTATATTGGAAATGTGTAAGGGGAGTCTACACCTTTCAATTCAGGAAGCGAGTCTGTTATACCTAAAAATTTCAGATCATCGTCTGATGATACTAAATTTCCTTGAGTCCAGGTAGGATGAGTATGTTTCTTATTCTTCTTTAGTCTGCGTCGCAATTCATCCAGGGAAACATCATCGTCCTCGCTACCTGAACTGCTTTCTAAATTGGTTTCTGGGATAATAATATCCGGTGCATTATTATTTACACCATCACATTCATAGTCAGATTCCGGGGCCAATATAATGGTTGGATTATTATTGTCTGATAACTGTTCATCATCACTATCCACTGGTATATCTGATACAAGATTTTTCGAGCCATAAAACTTTTGTGGCTCCATTACCTTCAAATAAATAGAACTTAATATAATAAGGTTCAGAATGCATGTTGTGCCATATATGTCCAAAACAGTTTTGCACCAAAGTGCATACTGTTCCATATATGGCACAAATACATGTTTGGTCAAAAATCAGTAAAATATAAAGAAATACTTGAATCTACTCACAGGAATGCTTTATATAGGTTGTATCCTAGATGGTGCTATTTTTGATAATCCAAAATGTCCCGTAGAAATCTCTAACATTGCAGATCAAAATTCACAACCTTTAGCATCAGCTGTTTCATGACCGCCATTTGCAAATTTTCTTAAAACTTCACAATGCCGCGTTGAGCCGGCGTTACATTGCCAGGTATGATGGACTTGTGCCATATATGGACAATTATGCATAAGCAGTTGAACATGATGCGTTGTGTAATGGATAAATTGAAAAAAATATAACTGTGACAGATATGACCCACTATGCAGTAAGGGGTTTTAAGATACCCTCAGACGTCCAAAGCGATTTGTATTATAATAACATGTTCTGAGCATACTCATAATGTGGTTTTATAAATTTAAATCTTTATCCAATATTATTTCCTAATTTTTAGCTTCATGGCAATACCTCCTAAACTTATGCTTGTGGTTACTGCTACTTGTGAATTGCTAATTTAGAACCAATAAGACTGGCTTTGAGGGTTTAGTTTTTGGAATAATATTCAATAATCTACAAGTTAGCGTTGGGTATCAAGGAACTTACATTATTCAGTTGGCATGCTTTGTAAATTTGTACATAATCTGCGTACAAATGCACATTCCAACCAGATGAAATACGATCTATCAAATCTGGATTGTAGAAGCTGAATAAAGTAGAGCCTAAAATACTCCCTTGTGGAACACCAAAATTTTCAGATCGTAGAGTAAACACTTTATCGTAGACCTTTTGCACAGTGAAACCTACCAGATAAGTAGTTATTAAACCACATGTCTTTGTATTTAGCCTTACTTAAATATTTTATGAATAATATTCGAGCATCACATTTAACTGTTTGAAACCGATTGAGAATGCGCAGTGGAGTTTCTGACATGCGCAGATCGCACAAGATCGTGTTTTGTTTTGGGGTAATGGTTTTTGGTTTGCGTCTTTCTTAGTTACGTTGTAACCTTGAATAGTTGGTATCAATTGAAAAGACTGCAGCCAGATAACCGTTTTTGCAAAATTTGGTGTACACTAGACTTTTATTATACCTGTATAACTGTTTGTATTGCTCACAGATTCTTATGGTTCAAGTTCAGAATCCGATTGGATCTCAGATATCGATTCGAGTCATGATGAAAACATTCTGCACATACTGTTACTACTTCATAATAAAAAAAAAACAAAAAATGAGCCTTACATAAATGTAATGGTTTGTAACTCTTTACAATGGAAGTAGATTCCTGGAACAATTCAGAGTGACTCGACAAAAGGCTGAATTTATATCTACGATCACTGCACGTTTTTCAAAAAGATGACTAGAGGAAATTGGAAACTTTCTGCTTATGAGTAAACTCCCATCGTTTTGTGGTTTGCAGGACATGAGATATCAGCAATTCTTGATCCAGTTGATATGATGATTAGTTGTTTGTTCTACACTTTAGGACGTTTAATCAACTTCTTAAGCAGTATATCTGGAACTGAAATTCAATGGCCTAACAAAGAGGAAAGAAACATTTCATCTAAATCTCAAATACGATACTGCCAACTCAGCCGTACTTTGACAGAAAAATCTGCGCTAGCAGAATCAAATTTGAAGTCGAGTTCACAATTGGGTTTCAAACCGTTGGAAATGTGATGCTAGATGTTTACTCTATATACTCTCAGAAAGAACGAATAAAATCCAGAAAAACTAGAAAAAACCGGAATAGGTCCAAAAAAGATTTGAAATCGATTATCAGATTTCGGCAGATTGTCAAAGTTTGCGAAGGCCATAGCGCACAAGGACTGATAATTCATTCAACATTGCCAACATAGTAGAAATCAAGAAGACAATTTCTCTGCATGAAAGAAAAAGCAGGATGCAGCGTTTTGAAGAAGCCTACTATGGTAAATGTCAGAGGTCTGTGACATACATTTTTTCGAAAGATCTTCCGCCACTGGCGAGGACGTGTTGTAATCGCGAAAAATTTCGAAAATATGATTTTTATGTTGTATGTCATTTACATTTACATTTGTCCGCTAATCCTTGACGCCTCTATAACTTGGAAAGTACTGCTCGTATTTTGATAAAGATTTCATACAAGGTTATTACTGTGCCAAGGATAGGAGCGGAGTAAGAGCTAAAATGAGCAAAAATAAAAATCGCTCAAGCTTTGTTATTTGACGTTTCAGAGGCTCCTTGTTGTTCATTTTTACAAAAAATTGTAGGAGCTAAAAATTGGAGGTTGGCGGTTGTAAGGGGTAGAGAATGGCTCAGTCTCAATTTTGTTTGGACGATTCCAACCCCGGTAATTCTATGCACCTAGAAGACGTATTATATTATATACAGGGTGCTCGAAAACTAGACGGAGGTACTTTAGGGGCTGATTCCTTGTTAAGAAATATAAAAATAGGATAGGTGATAAATTAAATTTTCTTTTATCAATATCATAAAAAATAGTTACTTGATTCTGTTAAAATTTGGCAATATTATTTTTTGTATTCAGAGGCTAATTTTATTATTTTCCAAGGGACATGCGATTTTCATAGCAAAAAATAATAAACCAATTTTGCGCAGTGGCATGCAATAAACGGTTTTTTTTTTCGAAGTTAGATACGAAAAAAATACAACAGACAACGATGTTTTTTAGATGCTCAAACAACAAATATTAAAGTTACAAAAAAGGCAGTGGTGTACAAGTATTCGCCAAGATGCCCCCGGGACGTCACTGGCCCGAATAATTTCAATCTATTAAGGGCCTCTTAGTACAACAAATAGTATTGCCAAATTTCAATAGCATCGAGTAAATATTTTTTTAGATATTATTTTTTTTAAATTTATTTATCTTGAAAATTCTGCATTTCCGGACCCATGCTAATCGAGATTTTTTTCATATTTTTTTAACAAGCAATTATCCTCTAAAATATCTGCGTCTATTGTTTTTTTACGCCTCGTGTATATTATATACTAACATATTTCGCCGTACGTTTGCCCTAGAGCCTCAGAAATTATAGAGAAATATTTTCAACAGGCGCTCTCTGGATATACTGCCCGAACGATGGACGTCTATGTTTCGCAGGCATACTACCGTGGATGACCAGGGGCGAGATTAGACATGTCAATGTTCAGGTTGTGCTCGCAGGAGGGGGGGAGGGAGGTCATCCATTGACAAGAGATAACCATTAGTGCCTCCAAAATTGTATAAATCACGGGTAGCAAATTTTTTCATGGGGCCAAATCCTAAAAGTTCCCGAAATTGTACACGATTAATATGCAAATTTTAAATACATGAGCCTGTCTTGATCAATTTAATTTTTTATTATACATATTCGTGGTTAGCTTCTTTTCTCAGAGAAATAAACTTGTACCGAACATAATCCTTTATTAACTATGAGAGCGTTGCGTGCAAAGTCAACCTATTTGACGCAATTCTTTTAATCTTCTTAGACTAGGGTTGCCTGTCGTTTAGTTACAGTCTTTGTTACATATTAGCCTTCAAAATATCTCTGGTGGGAAAAAAATCATACTGAGAGCCCGAATAAGACAGAAACTGTGAATTTATTTATCAGATTTTTGCTATATATCCCAATAACTCATTAGAAAATTATCTTTCAATACCGCCGTAACCTTTTAATGCTGTTCAAGTTTTATACGCCCAGTTCTTAAGCACTTCTGTGGTTATTTTCCTTGTATGAAATTAGCATCATTATGAAGAAAACCAAGGACTTATCAACTTCCGACCTGAACGTGTAAAAAAGCGAACCGCAGATTTTCTCCGAAACCTTTTATTGCTTCTCAAGTTTCATATAATCTCGCTTTAAATACTTCTACAAATTGGTTTCAAACGAAAATTGAGAGAATACGGAACAACACCAGTAAGTTCTTCGGAAACGGGTACCCGAGTCGGGTATTGGGTATACCTGGCTATCCAAGAGTTTTCGGACCCGGGTAATATTTGAGGAAGGACAAGGGTGCCAGGATATGAATGAAAATTAAGCAAATTATATTTTTCAGCGTAATGGACTACTGGCGCCTTAGAGCAAAGTCCAAAATGAATTTTTTGTTGAGAATGACCCTAAAAACTTTGTCCGGTGCGAAAAAAACAATTCTTGGATTTTGTTTATAAAAATTCTTCCAACAATTTCTGACGCTTTTTTGCGCCTAGCAACAAGCATAATCTTTAAAAGTGGTCCTTTTTATTTTATTATGCAGAAAAAGGAATACTACCTTGGTTCAAACAGATGCTCGAAGATACTTCTTGGAATCTTGGAAAAAAGATTGTGTTCACTTGTCAATCTCAATGTTTCATTATTTGTTTACATTTTTATTCGGCTAGCAATCTTACAGAGCATACTTTTTTCACGATAAATAGGCTACATTTGCTGTAAAAATATAATAGATTGGTATAAATTATATATATGTTACCGGACAAACCCAATTTTAGGATAAACTAGTTTTTCCTAGGCCAAATCAGTTTATCCCAAGAGCGATAGGATGAAATAGTTTATCCTGAAATAAATAAATTATGATTAGGAAAAACTGAGTTGTCCTAGTCTAAACTGCTTTTTACTGAGATTTAACTAGGTTGTCCTCTCTACTACATACTTCATTGCCTTCGGAGCTGCTAAAGGACATTGAAGACGAGGACGATCTTCAAAAACTGTTTGATGGGAAAACATGATGAACATGAAAATGGAGACAGTTATGGATACGAAGATAAAGATGGAGACCAAGATAGGAGTGAAGACGATGGGACAAAATATTTTAGAAGAACTTTCAGGTGCTGTGCAAAACCTTGAAGAGCAAGCCAAAAAGATGAAAGCAACCTCTTACAAGTCGCATCTACCAGCTAGAGTTGAAGATAACATCATACCTACTCCTGATGTAGACAGGGCTAAAGGAGATCTTCGGAACGATGTTGGAGTTGTGCTTGAAACATCTGATGACGGATTTTATAAGATTTGGTACCAATGGTAACTTACAAAAATTATATTGCAGGTAATTGTTTGTTTTGTTGCGGTTTTCATTTTAGTTAAATTAAATACTTTCATTTTAGAAATAAATTTGATATCTGCGCACAAAAGTTTTTATCTATTGGAAGAAGAAGTGAACAAAAACATAGAACTTCCGTTAAGAACCGCAGCGATCAAACACTCAGTTGGAACATACCAAGGTTTCTTTAGGTGTAGTTGTACCAAGAAGTGTACGTCAAATCGACATTTTGCAAGAAAAATAACGTTCTCTGCAACTCGAAAATAATAAATGTTATCAAACATGTTTAGTATTTTCTTCAATTAGTAGGAAAAAGATTACTTTTGTGAAGAGACTAGGACAAATCAGTTCAGACTAGGATAAACTAGTTCATCGTATCGCTCTTCGGATACATTAATTTGGCCTAGCGAAAACTAGTTTATCCTAAAATCGAGTTTGTCCGGTAACATAGGTGTATATACATAGAGGGTGGCGCATCGAAAACGAAACAGACGCATTTACTGGCAGCTCAGTTTTTTTTTTTTTGAAAAACGCTCAGACCCGTCGATTTTTGTTTTCGAGGTGGACACAAGTTTGGCAAAAAATCACGTTAATACGTGCAGCCCCCTGGGCGGGGGTGACACCAACCCTAAAATCTTAATTGGAAAGGGGGTCGAGTGATACCTTATTTTAAAGGTCTTTCAATTCCCTTTATAATGATGTAAAATACATGAGCTTCAGTTCAGTAGTTTTCAAGATTTATTTATTTAAAGCTTAAAGTAGACTTTGATAGATACATCAGTTTGTACTACTTTCAGCAGAAATTTGGCTAAAAGAATTTACTTAGTAAGTAAATCCTTTTCTTCACTACGCCCATGGTTTGTTTAGCATTTTGTTGTTGAAAATAGCTACTGGAGCGTTTTTTGTGGCAAAAAAGTTATTTCTTGAAGAAAGATAAGGAAATATCTCGTACTTACTTTAAATAGGAATTTAGTACATAGTTTGCGATTGATTTGACCAAACTTTGTTGCTAAAATAATTTATAAATTAACCATGGTATAATCCACATCAGAATTATCGAAATATTTTTCGGAAATAATCAGTGCGCTAATAGAACAGCAGAATTATTTAATGAGCGACATGAGAACAGTAACGTGCATCGAAAATATGTTCTAGAACTTGTAGCAAAATTTCGGGAAACTGGCTCAGTCGCCAATAAAAAAACGCAACATTGAAATTCCCATAAGGGACGATGCAATAGAAGTGGGGGTTTTAGGGCAAGGTTATGTAGATCCTACGTTAAGTACCAGCCAATTGGAGACTGTGTGTGGTGTTAGTCGACGTACTGTCCAACGGATTCTAAAGGCCCGTAGTTTTTATCCGTATAAAATTCACCTGGTAAAAGGACTTAATGAAGACGATTTTGTTCGGCGATTACAATTTTGTGAAGACATGAGTGAACAAATTATAAACGATGAACATTTTCTATTCAACACTTGCGTTTCCGACGAATGTTCCTTGTTCTTAAATGGCGTAGTAAATCGTCATAACTGCCGATATTGGTCCGATTCTAATCCCAGAAGTTATCATGAGGTTCATACACAGCAGCCTTAAAAATTAAATGTTTGGGCTGGTATTTTTGGCAATCATTTAGTTGGTCCTTTTTTCTTACCTGGAAATTTGACCGGTGAAATGTATTTGGAATTATTGGAAGACGCCATAGATCCTGCATTAACAGCCATAATTGAAAATTAGAATGATCGACATTGCGAATAGGTTGATGTTCCAACAGGATGGTGCCCCACCACATTACACATTACGTGTTCGACAAGATTTAGATCAGACGTTTCCAGATCGATGGATTGGTAGAAGAGGTGCCATTGAATGGCCCCCAAGATCGCCAGATTTATCACCCTTGGATTTCTGTATGTGGGGTCATTTAACAAACAAAATCCATGCTACTCAGCCAACATCATTAGAAGACCTGCGACAAAGAATTGTGAATGAGTGCCTTCAAATTACTCCTCGAATATTGCAAAATATAGGGCAACGTTTTGAGCAAAATCTTTATTATTACATGTAGAGTCATGGTGGCCATTTTCAACATTTAGTTGCATAACGGGTCAGTTCATTCTTCATTTTTGAATTACTTTGCTGCCAAATGTATTGATCTCCACTAATGATGTATTTGTTTTATTTAAGCTTTAAATCAATAAATCTTCAAAACTACGGAACTGCCGTACATTAATTTTATATCATTATAAAGCGAATTGAAAGACCTTTAAAATAAGGTATCACTCGATCCCCCTTTCCATTTAAGATTTTGGGGGCGGTGTCACCCCCACTTAGGCGGTTGCACGTGCTAACGTGATTTTTTGCCAAACTTGTGTCTCCCTCGAAAACAAAATCGACGGGTCTGAGCGTTTTTCCAAAAAAAAACTGAGCTGCCAGTAAATGCGTCTGTTTCGTTTTCGATGGGCCACCCTGTATATGTACAAGCATCGTGACATTTATTTATTGCTTTTTATATTTTTTCCTGGTTCAGATGGATCTTTTGAACAAGTGACTTTTCTGTTAATCCACGTTCCGTTACTGTGTACATTACCAAATAATTTACCAACGCACCTTAGCTGAAGAGCCGAACTCCGGACATTTGCAATTTTGAATGCATGATTTTTTTAGAAAATCAGTTTCTATTATTATTTTTTTGTCTCTGCCTCGGTTGTTTAAAAACGCACCCAATACAAAAAATTGTATTGTAAAAGTACTATCAAGGCCATCCCTGCTTATCGGCTAATCGGCGTGCTGCATCTACACTCATTTTAACGAAATTATGATACGAATAGAAAACAGCTAATTAATTTAGCTATATGATAGTGGCTCACCGATGACATTTTTGGAAAGCATGACCTTTATGCTGAAAAAATGTATTCCTGCTTGGCGTTTTGAGAAAAACGGTTTTGTTTCAGTACAGTTGTATCAACGGGTTCCGCCATTTTGAAAGTACAGTATATCTGATGATTGATTTACAATTAGCAACCCGACTAAACAAAGAATATAGATTTTCAAACTGTTTTATCAAATTTTGAATTTTTATCCAATTTTTTGGAAATCGGCAGCAGTGCAAATCGAGAGAAGCAGTATTGAAAGAAGACTGTTTTACTCTGAGACGGCTCATTTCGTCGAATTCAATCGAGAATATATTTTACTTTATTTCACTCTGTTCCTAGTAACCTAGATGAGTTAATTGTATTCTATGGACGTCGTCATATGAGGACGGAACTGGTTACTACGCTGTCAAAATTTCGCTGTATTATATTATAATTTGTTATTTATATAAAAGCCTTTTAAAAACCTATTTCCCGTAGCGTCATTCACCAACCTGTATTCTAGTATGAACCCCGTAGCTCATATAAAAATTGCAAACATTCTCACTCTAAGGTGGAACCAAACGTAAGCAACACGTTAAACTTGAATTGTATTGGAGCAATGATATACCTAAAGTATCTGGAATTCAACATATAACATACTTTTAAAATAATTGTTTTAGATATCAGATCCAAAATACTTTCTAGAATGGTATTTGAAGTCCTAAAATAGATACAAAAGACGTATCTTTTAAATACTTTTTGAAGATAAAATACTTTTTTACATGAATTCTATTTACGAATAAATCGCGAATGTGACAAAATATTATACTGTTGAGGTTCTAATTGAGACAATGAAACCAATGGTCTAAATTTTTATTGTCCAAAAGTCGCTCCACAGTGGCAGAATTTGGAAGACAGGTGTTGTATTTTAAAGACATTGTTTTATTGTTGTCTAAACATTTAAGCTCTTTAAGCTTTATTATTTAGGTATTGCAGTGGTTCTGAGTCAGAGGTTCTGCTAGTAGACCCTATGTACTACTGTTTTCGCTATCTGCAATGGAAGGAATCATTCATAGTCTCCTCTAAGAGCATGTAAAAAGATTCGTCATTTGACTCTATTTATATCCCCTCCAATATTGTATAAAGCCTGAGATTTTTGTTTTTCAGATCGATTTATTTTTTGTGTTTCAGCTAGGATAAGTTCTTTGAGATATTGTTTAGCTTATAACAGCAGCTACAGTAGGAAGAAACTTTGCGTTATAGTTGCCCATGACGTTAGAGAAGCTGGACACCCCTAGCTATTCATTGACCGTGATGAAGAGCTAGTTTGGCACGAGGGCATTTATGGTAGGGCAAAAGAAAATGAAGGTAACCATGGGAGTGCGGCAGCGCTCCGTCCTAGGGCCGGTGCTATGGAACATGCTCTACGATGCAGTTTTTCGGTTATAGATGCTGCTGGGAATTCGCCTGGTACTCGTAGGGTATGCTGACGACCTTGCGATGATAGTGACTAGCAAGGAGAGAGACAACCAATAGTGAGGCCAATGATGCTGAGTGAGGTGCGAGAGAACCAAACTATACCAAGGAACCAATAGTAGCTTTCTACTTTGCTCTGTTGTACATGTACATAGATTTAAAGGTATATATGTGTCCAATAGAGAATAGATGACTATAATACCCTCGGTATAAAAACCTAATGCAACGCTACCCACTATGAAGAAATGCTGCTAGCATTACCGTGGTGGGATGTGTGGCGAATATGTTTTAGTTCTAGTGAGTATGCCATTTCTGGTGAATCTCACACTCCGGGCAGGAAAAGCCGGCAGGGCGAGTCTTTCTGCCTGAGAGCGGCTACAAAAGCTTTTTCCTATCAAAAAAAGAACATGTAAACATATATTACGAAAAATATTTTAACAAACTATGCATTTACGAAATACTGTCATACCACACGAAAGATATCTAAGGCCCGTATCGTCAGTCATCCCTACAATTGTAGGGCGCGTTTATGGCCTCCTTGTTTGTCATAGTTTTCTACTTCTCCGTGTCAGCGCTCTATTTTGAGGTTATGTCACAAACATCTATTTGCATCAAATTGTGCTTGCTTTTGAGTTTTCTCATGTTTTATCATTTATTTCCTACAATTTAAAAGGAAAACATATCTTAACAATAGGAGAGCGCTGACGCTGATACGGGACGAGTGTAATCTAGAAATTTTTTAAGTAGAGATAAGAGTATGACAATCAAGGAGGCCATAAGCGCGCCCTACAATTGTAGGGACGACTGACGATACGGGCCTTAATGCAAGATACGAAATTGATTTTATCAAAGTATTTTAGATACAAGATGAAAATACGTCTTTTGTATCTTGTATCTGTATTTCAGATACTTGTATCTTAAATAAGCCACATCTCCGCATTTGAGCTACGGGATCCCGGGATAAATACAGTGCTATAGAATCTGATTCAATTATCCATTAAAAACTACAATTTAAATCAAAAGTAAGTGTAATGTTCATCAACCGGTCCTGTCCATTTAGCTTTTTCTTTCAGCAACATCTGAAAACCTTGTAGTCTAACGCCCAGTGCCAATGATTTGGATAATTGCAGATTAAGGTCCAGCTAACATCGGTATCGTGGCCGGTTTTTCTCGCTGAAATTATACACCTTGCAATCCTTGCATGAGAGTGAAATGTGCACTAACAACTACGAACTGCTCCTATAAATTTCTATTGGGTACCAAGCTAGCCTCCTCGTGAATAGAACTATGCGAGGAAGACGCTTAACTGGTTTGGTGAGTACAAAATACTTTCGTTACTAAAGAAAAATATGTTGCATCCACAGCACATAAAAGTGTACAGAGCCGCTAATACTAAGATGAGATCAATGATTAATTGATTTACTGGGCCACCATATTTTGCCCATGTTTGTCCTCCAATCACCGTGTTGGCTTGACTTATGACTTGAGCAATGAATAAATTTCAATAAAAGTTATATTGATGTTTTTGATACAAATTTGGCAGATCTCTCAATCAAAAGATACCCATTGAAAATGGTAAAAAATATTTTAGCCAACATTTAATCCACGAAGACGTCTTTGGGGTGAAGGATATGCTTCAAAAGATAAAACTATTTGAGTAACCAGTAAGTAAACCTGACCTATAAGACGTCTCCGTGTAAATTCTCCAACTGCTGGAAAAGATACACTTCTCATATATAGATTCAAGTCAAAATGACTCCAAAGTTGCCAGGTGGGTCACTACTAGTTTGCTCAATGGCAAGTAGACCAGACAACAGCACTTGAATAGGTGACATAATGGTAACCCAACTGGCAATGCGAACTGGGATACAGCTCCTACAGACAGCTTGCTGTTTTCACTCTTTTTATGGTCGATTTTGGTACTAGATGGCGCTTCGATAGACATTATACTCTAGGTAATGGGTAGTTGTTCAGCTTTCGTGCATTGTTCTGTCTGAGACGAAGCCTGTACGATACTGAGGAGTTGCAACATAGCACGAAACAACTATCCATGGTTGGTCGTCTGTGGTCGGACGAACAGAAGCTATATTTCTTGATTATTGTAGAAACAACAGCTAAGAACACATCTCTATAGCATGATACTGAGATACACATCCTTATGTAGACGACTGTCCTATCCATTCTGAGGGAACGCTGGCCTTCGATGACCAGCTTAAGAGAAACACCCCTGGGTCACATCACACCTGAGTGCTGGGAAGGAAGCGCACGGAGCCCAATGGGGCCTAAGTGCTGTGATCTTGTTTGACTGCCCTTCCTTCTAAACAGAATACACACAAAATTCTAATTCATTCATAATTCAGGTATTTTGAAATAAACCGTATTTGAGTCATGATTATTTAGCAGATGCGAAATCCGGATCATTAGAGTGAAAGAAAGTATTCGACTTCATTTTTTCTGATAAGCACGTTTGTTAGAAGCCCCTGGACATGAATTAAGTAGTTTTCGTACATTTAAATAATTTTGAAAGACTAAAATAACCATTTCTGTTTAAGAATCCGGTTAATAAGCATTATCTTTTACGGTTAAAATAGTCTTTGGGGTATTGCGGAGGAAGATTTGAACGTTAATATATATACTTGGCAACCCGACCACTGCGGGAAGTGCATAGCAGCTATATGTTGGAACTGTTAAGATCTGAATTCGCGTTTAATAGCCCAGTCACCATGAGACCCCTATATGGCTGACGATCCTGGATATATAGTAGATTTGGTCATTGAACGTACTAAACATAAGGCTAAGAGGACAGTGGCTCTCCTTTCGATCGTTGCCCCACAGACGAGAGACCTAGTCCTCGCTGATGAGAGAGAAAGCACCTAATAGCTGACTACGGTTGGCTATCTATTGGTGGGATGCACGAAAGCATCTTATTCAGTTTGTTCAATGGCATGTAGACCACATCTACTACACACCCAGAATCGTCAGCCACCTAGCGCTCAAATGGCGGCCGAGCAACTAAACATTACAGCTACAACAAATAGCTGCTATGCACTTTCCGCAGTAGTAGATTTTGGTGATAGATGGCGCTTTGCGCAGTCTTATTTGGATAAACCGTACCTACTGGATAGAGAATAGTTGCGACGATTTCGGTCGTTGTTCCAGAGACGAGAGACTGAACCTAGATTATGCTGATGAGTAGCCAAACAGCACGTCGGCTGTCTTTTGGTCGAACACACGAAAGCATGTTTATTTCGAAAAATCATAACCTTTGATCAAGTTCTCAAGCATCTAAGCCTACTGGATCAGCAAACAGTCAGCGCCGGTCCACTGTGAACAATTCTGATGTTCAATTTATATGGTAAGTACTGGCCCTTGACTAAAAATACCTACTAGGACACACTATTTTCTCGCAACGTATCTGGCAATGTGCAATAACTGCACCAAATGAGGTGCAGGTCAGTGTGAAAATAACTAGTTGTTGTTGCCCCAGCTATATAGCGTCGACTTAATCGGCAAAATGGGTAACTCCACATTTTTGAGAAAATGACATTTTGGTGCCATCTAGTAGTAAATAGTACAACCCATCTTTAGGAAAACAGCCTATATCCAAAGCATTATTCGTTTCTTTGTAATACGCAAAGTAGAAATCGGCCTATATCCGTTCCCGCCAATTTCAGTGGGCAAAATGCGTAAATCCCAGAACGTGTAATAACGCTTACGGTGAACACGTGCATCTGCGAATTTACAGCTTGGTGCAAGTGATAGTGGAATCTATATTTCCATAAAGGGCTTTTGAAAGGTAAGTACAACTTCCAGATTATTAGAATCAGTATTTTTTAATGATAATTATAATTATACAAGGTGATATGAGTTAAACTTTGTATTTCAGGGAGTTACGCATATTTCCCATAATATATTTTTAAAGTAGATATTTGGTTGTATAGGAGATACGTATTTTTATTTTCAATCATTAAGAAGGGACATTTTTTTTTCTAGATTATGGCGAGACGAATTGACAGAATCTTCGATGCGTTGAAGTCTACTACCAGCTATGAACCAGTAAATGAAAAAAATAATAACTACGACCTATCGAAGGCTATTCAGGATGCTGAAATAATATTTTCAGACGCTGCTGGTAAGCACTAATAAGACCTTCCCAATATTGTATGACCTTTTCGTAAGTACTTTTGCACAATAGTAAATTCATAGCTAATAATGTAAGAATTGAGTACCAGGTGATTCATTCCAAATATAACAGTAAACATTGTTGCGTTTTATGCGGCGTTTGGTGACTTTTTATCTACAGTCTTTGCAGTTCGTGCTTTATTATAAATGGAACGTGTCCATTGTATTAATTCCAAATAACCTGCGAAATCTTTGAAGATTGTTAATTGATTGATTAACAGATAATCTGACCACTTTTTAGTCTTACGTTCGGTCTTTTTTCAGGCGAAGACTACAGTGCTGTTGGAAATGTGGATTCAGTAGAAGCGCAAAGTGCTAGCGAGTGCAATAGTGAATTTGTAGACGCACAAATTAGCGATTTTGTAGTTGATGGAGAAGTCAGAATGATGATGGAAGACGCAAGTGGTAAGAGCCTTAAATGAGATTCTTTATATTTATTTCTGACCATCTAACTTTTTTAAGATGAAGCTGTGGCTCCAATTCAGTTGAGTATTGTTGAAATTGGCCAACGTGATTCCATTTTCGATGAAATACCTTTCTGTTCAGGAGTACAATCCACTATTATTGAAAATCTAACTGTAGAAGATTGTGAGAGCTCCGACTTAGATGAGTCTGATCATACGCCTTGTACTAAACTATCGGATAAGATATTAGAAGACGAAGGACCCCGTCGGAAGCGTTCAACAAAGTATGAAGTAAACAAAAATAAATGGCATGAAAACAAGAATCGAATTAAAAGAGAAAAGGGAGAATCATACGTAGGGAAAAAAAAGGAAAATGGGATGTGGAAATTTGACATTTTAAAGGAACCGAGATCACTAAAGGATGTATGTCGTTGTAAACTAAGTAACAATCAAAAATCTGTTTTAAAATGTAGAGAATTGACTGAAAATGAGAGAAAAAACATTTTTAAGGAATTTTGGCAATACACTTGGGCAGAAAAGAGGGTTTTCAAACAGATTCTTTTTGGGCAAGGACAGACTAAGGGTTTGTAGAACGATGTTTCTTAATACGTTAGGAGTAAAAGAGTGGGTTATAAAAAAATGGGCCAAAAGTAACTTGGAAAATGGTTATAGAAAGGATGAAGATAATGTACAGCCGAATAAAATACGTGACAGTACTACTGCACCTACTCGTTCGCTGCATGACTTTTTCGACTGTCTACCGAAGCTGGAATCGCACTATTGCAGGGCTTCCACATCCAAGCTCTATTTAGAGCCAACTTGGAATTCTAAGGCTCACTTATATAAAATTTACAAAAGCGACTACTGTACTACACATAACGTTGAACCTGTATCGATTGCAACATTCCATAAAGAATTCGACAAAAAACGACTATCACTCTATAAACCAAAAAAAGATCTATGTGACACTTGTGTTGCTTTTGAGACGGGCAATTTAACAGAAGATAAGTACAATGAACACATTGCATTCAAAAATGCAGCAAGAACTGCAAAGACCGTAGATAAAGAGTCTCCAAACGAAGTTTTTACAATGGACCTTCAATCCGTTTTGCTATCCCCAAAATCAAACACGTGTGCACTGTATTATAAAACTAAGCTGATTGTCCACAACTTCACCCTCTATGACATCAAGCGCAATCAGGGCTACTGTTATTTATGGAATGAAGCGGAAGGAGGACCAACTAGTAATGAGTTCACAAGCATAATAATACATTTTTTAGAAAGACATATCGATCAGTTTGGATTACAAAATCGTAGTGATATTCAAATTATATTATGGAGCGATGGTTGTGGTTATCAAAATAGGAACGCCACATTGGCAAATGGCCTATACAATCTCACATTGGAGAGGGGAGTTACTATTGTGCAAAAGTATTTGCAGAAAGGACATACCCAAATGGAAGTGGACAGTGTCCATTCTGTAATTGAAAGGAAAACCCGAAATAAGAAAATCAATATTCCAGCAGACTACGTCTACATCTGCAAAACGGCATGTCAAAAGGCTCCTTATAGAGTTGAGTACCTAATGCACGATTTCTTCAAAAAATACGATGAGCTGAAATATTTTAATTCTATCAGACCCGGAAGATCTGCTGGTGCACCATTGGTAAACGATATTAGAGCATTGAGATACTCTCATGAGGGAGTGTTTTTCAAACTCAATCACTCTGATCAAAAATGGCAAATTCTTCCAGTCAGGCTAAACACAAAGACTAACAACGCCACCAATGATGCAAACGACTTACCCAAACTCTATAGAAATAGGATAAAAATTAAGGCAGAAAAGTATAAACACCTTCAAAGTCTAAAGGCAACCATGGAATTCGATTATCATGCCTTCTACATATATGATAATTTACCCCATGATTGAATAAATCGTAGATAAGCACAATCCGATTTTGTTTTACTTTTATGAATACATGTGTTTTCTTCCTTAAGCCGCTCTATTAAGCACAATCTGAATTATGTTTATATTTTTATGAATAAAAATTGTATTTTTCCTGAGTAGCTTCATTTGTTACTGTTCAAATATCCCATATGAGGAACCCCTATCTCCAGGTTTTTGGCTGAATATAAAAAAGAAAACTGCCTATCTCCTTTTTTTTATCATAGTAAATGATCTATGCTAAAATATTGTCCAAGCATATAGTTTTTAGCTGCTACAAGACACTTTCTGATCGTTTAACACAGTCATTCTTGTGAAAAATACTACAGTTCAATCTGATGACGTTTTTTGTGTCTCCTGTAAAATTTATAGAAACGGAGATACGCATTTTGCCGATTAAGCCGACGAAGGTTTTCCAGTTTCATGTTAAAAATGCTAAACACTTGATTATTAATGGTGTTTTATGGCACAGCTTACAATTTACATGACGTAATAGAAAATTATGATAGAGAAATTGATAAGGCCCGGCGATAAATTTATATGAATTTATTTCCCACAGTTATTGTGTATTCACATGCACGGAAAATAGTTATTTTCCGCTTATTTATAATATTTAAAGCGGAACTAAAAATCGATATCAACGGTAACAATGTTTTAAGTAAACTGACCTGTTTTATACTCAGAAATGCCTAATCTAGATATAGAATCATGTATGAACCAAATGTGCAAATACTATGCGATACTAAAAGTAAACGTACTGCAAAGTAGATACAAAAGTCCTTTAGAAGTAGATACTGTGGTGAGCAGCGTTCAATCCCAATTTCATCTGGATGCTGAAGATATGGAATGTTTTAGTTGATGGGATTACTAGCAACACAAGTTAATATCATCAATGCCTATGTGTGGATAAATTTTGCTAATTCTAAGCTATTACAGTGAACAAACACTATATCTTTCTTACCAAGCTGCTCTACTAACAAATCAAGTGTTAAAAAGTTACACTGTCAAAATATATAGTCAAAAGTTACCGTTTAATGTTTGGAACTAAAGCACAAGCTTACCCTTACGCACAACACCACTACTGAACTGACACATCAAGGTGTTAATTACAAAATGTAAGGTCTACCTAAATATCTGGGATCTCAAAGATTGCATGGAAAAACTTGAACTCGCATAAAAGCTTATGCAGGACTGGATGTTTATCAATAAACAAAACCTCACATAATGGATTAATGGAATTCCCATAATCTTTAATGTAAAAAACAGAACTGGAAATAACCTGGAAATGTTTTTAAGCAAAGCGATAGTCCTAGACTACACATTGTTCAATTCTGTGACAGTTTACAGACTCCCGATGGGTAGTCTTTACTCCTATATCAAATGAACATTGACAATCTAATTATTATAAAATAGTACGTTTTTATGGAAATGGACTCTATGATCCTATAACGTGTTATAATGCGGTCAACAAGGTATACCCATTTTATCTCCCCAATAAACCAATAGGTCACATACAGTTTATATCCGTCGGTCAACAGAGAAAGTCTATACCCTATTCGTAGTCCATTTACGCCCCGACACAACAAAGATGCAGCGCGGCAAAGCGGCAGCTGCCTAAGCGTTGCCATAGCTGGCAGTTGCTATACATATTCGGTGCATACGTAGTGATTGTTTATACGTTAGCATGTCGTCTACAGATATAGCAGATGAAATTGAAAATATTTCTCCCAATGGTTCTTTCAGCCACGCTTCCTCTTCAGTGATGTCTCCTCCCGGAAAACGTGACAAGAAGGGAAGTTTGAATATTCAGAAATTGTCCTTAACGTTTATAAGAGCGAAATTTTAGGGCGTCCTGAATTGAAAATTCATGATATTGAAAGACGTGTGGCGAACAAAACAGGCTTATGTACTAAGACAACTTTCAACATTGTTAACGAAAATAAATAAAAAAAAATTGTCTCCACCACACAAGAGGCTGCACTACACAAAGCTGTTGGATACAGTTGATAACTTTGACCGGAATGGCATCATACGCAAAGTCCAGCAATTTTTTGAGAGACAGGAACTTCCCACCAAAGTATTAAAGGAGGTTAATAGTGATGAAGACTTACCTACTTTCGAAAGGACCACATCCTACAGTTTACTCAAAGAACTTCATTTTGAGTATAGAAACCGAGGCAGAAAAAGTGTTTTGACGGACAGCCAAGAGATTATTTTATTGAGAAGAAATTATTTAAGATCAATAAAGAAATACCGCGACCTGGGCAGGAAGATTTACTACTTGGATTAAATCAGCAAGACAAGCCTTGTTAGATGGACCGACCACTGGACTAAAGAATTCGTTATTTGTGTTGTAAAAATGGTATCAAGTAGACTGAATCTATGAGCTCACGCTGAAAACTTGGCTACAGTAAACGTAGCTATATCTGGTAGATTTGGAACCAACACTCTTGTATTGTTATTAGTTTTCTTTAATACTATATGAAATAATCATTTCCATTAAAAGGAAAATCATTTGGTATCTGCCACATTGGGAGTGTGCCCACTGCCCTACGGGTACTTGAATCAAAGAAAACGACCGACTACCATGAAGAAATGGACGGGATTTCATGTCATTTTTTAAATGGTTTGAACAAGCGCTCCAAAAGCTTGAAGACTATGCCGTCATCCGTCACGTTTAAGATACATTTGCCATGTTCATGAGGAGCTGCAATAACATTGAGAAAAAATAGCAACTATTGTGCAAAATGATTTTAAATTACTTACATTAGTAGGTGAGATTGTTGCTAAATGTTATTAACTGTTAGGTTGAGAGAAACATTTAGTAGCCTGGTGGAAGCTGGATACATGGTACATTCGTTATAATTAATATAAAATACATACACCTGTATGTCAGGAATACATCAAAACGTATTAAAAAATATTTAGAACGAAAGTTAAAATTACATCGTGAACCACCTGATGCTGCACAAAATGGTGTGCCAGAGGATCATAAGTAGGATGAAATATATGACAGATGGCAGAAGTTGGTGGTGTCAGTGTCGATGGATGGAACGAAATTTTTTTGTAAAATGTGTACTATGTTGCCAAATCACTTCGGATGGTGTGATTTATCAAGATGTGTTGAATAGGAACTTGTCAACAGACCAGAGGCAGTTGAACAAACTATATTGTTGATGAGAGATGAGAGAATATGGTTTAATACGTTTTGGTGTTTTCCTGACATACAGCTGTGTGTATTTTATATTAATTTTAACGAATGTACCATGTATCCAGCTTTCACCAGGCTATTAAATGTTTCCCTCAATCCAACTGTTAATAACATTTAGTAACAGTCTCACATACTAATATAAGTACATTAAAAATCATTTTGCATAATATTTGCTATTTCTTCTCAATGTTATTGCAGCTCCTGATGAAGATGGCAAAGTCCATTGAAAGCTAGAGACTGATAAAGTTTAAAGAGTCCTCATTACTTGAATTTTGTCGAAGTACAAAACTAAAGGCGGAAGCTTTATTTTTCACGTATGCAACGTAACCAACTTAATGCTTGCAGCACTACACTTTATTATCAGGTATTTGTTGATATAATATGAAATAGGGTCAAATAACCACATCTTTAATCATAAACGCATTTTAACCCCTATTATTTAACTGCCTTGTAAGTTGACAATCTTTAATATAAGCAATCAGTGCCAACATTAGCAATAAGTCTACTTTTCAGGTAAGCAAATACAAGACAACAAACAACAGCATATGTATGATCTAATTACTTCAATCCAATCAAAGATAAAATTACAGTTACAAACTTTTTACTTAAACTAAAATAAATTGCTCATTTAGACTTTTCATTATTTTGTTGTAAAGGAATAAAAACGTTTCTGAAGCACTGGAAATAGAATCGTAAGGCAATTCAATTCAGAAGTAGATAAGAATAAATATACAGGGTGTGCATGACAAGATAGCGCTATTGTTTTTTTTACACGAGTACCCATACTTTAGAATAACAGCTGATTCTCTAGTAATATTTCAAAACTCTTAATCTCGATAAGTGACACACTGACAGATCCTTCCATGCCAGGTAGACACAGTCGTATTTTGTTGTGGTTTCTTATACGCTACGGATCCATTTTGTATTCGCTAACAACTGTTTTATTTAGAAAAGCTCATTCGCATACAAAAACGCTACAAGCAAAATGGCTGCCAATGATATGATCATGATTGCATTTCAAGTCAGGTAGGAATAAAAAAGATAAACAGTTTTACACCGATGACAATTAATCAACCAGAAACATGTGTACTGGGAAGGACAACTATGTACTATAATTTTATAGCGAACAGTTTTATATGCGTACTTCCTATATTTTATTGTCAAAAGTCTCTGAAAGTATCTAGATATGTAAACAAAAATTAGTTTGGTATACACAGCTCTGAATACAGTCCTGAGTCTTACCAGATTAAAACCCTATATATTATTGCCAACATTACAGACTAATACAAAAATGTCACTTGCTGATCAGCTGTTCACCTCAGTAGAAGTCAAAACGTAATGAATACGCGTGAAATAGGCTGTAATTGATCATGGAAACGATTAAAGTTACAATATTGGTTCCTATCTTGGAAATCCTATATATTGTTCTTTTGCACTTTTGAACTTCATTGGATGTCTGTTTTAACTATGGTGCTTTCTTAGTTTGTCTCACATAACGAACACGAAAAAATTCTTGGCAAGAATTTCAACAGAATTCCCTAACAGGCAACGTCGCGTACGCGCCTTCCTTTGTTTTTTTTATTTTGGCGCCATCTTGCCCGGGGCGCATTCGGTACCCACCAATTACAGTCTCGTAGTCTAGATATATGACTCTCCTTACTGGCATACTCCGGAGAACTAGGAGTGCGCCAGACTTGTATGTTCTCTATTATTAAAATCGAATTAGGAACTTTGCGCCACTAAATCATATACCTAGCTATGACGTATGTATTATACTGCTGCTGAGATTCCGCAAGATGCGTATCAATGTGTCAACCAAAGAATATAGCCCATTTTTGTCCTAGGTTTTGATAAGTATATATTGGAATGTCTGCTATCAGTGCTGAACCTTTAGGATATAACAAAATATTCAGTCAAGTAGGCGTACAATACACAAAGACGTAAAAAGTATCTACACTTAGTAGTTAATTAAAGCCCGAGGAAGGTTATAGGTCGTTTTCTAGAGAAAAAAATGTGTTCAGCGAAAGTTGTAAGGTTTGAGCAGATTCATTCGTTAAGGTCAATTGAAGGTCAAGCCAGTTTTCTAAAACCTTTTGAAAAGGTTCATCTCATGGTGACCTTGAATTTGACCTTAACCAGCACCTTCAAGCTCATTTGAAGGTCAATACAGTTTTCAATTATGAATTTTTCATCGGAAAGCATCTATTTTTAATTCCTGAAATGTAAATTGCGGACAATTTTAAGCTCAAGTATATCTTGTCAGTGAACCTGGTCATGACCTCCAAGGTCATTCTAATAGATAAATATTAATATCGAGGTTATAAAATAACGATATATTGAAATTAACTTATTGTTGCATTAAAATGCTGGATAAGAAATTGACATTGCCATAGTAACTATTGCATTACTCTGAATATTGCACTTCTGTCTCTGAAACCAATCTCCTTGACACTAATGCAAAACGTATGACCTATACTTTCCACTATTTAAACGCAAGCGGGGCCGTGGGTTTAGTCTAGTACTAACTAAATATTGCCGTACTCTTCAATTTCTCTATAGACCTAATCGATCTCACAAAGTTTTTTTTGCCCTTATGAATCTGCAGACACTGGACCAATGTTCGATACCTACAATTTGATTATTGATGTAGTGTGTTTCCTATGCCACCTCATCACACCAAGGAAGCTTGCAAAATATTGGTGTGACAGTTGTAATATGGAAATGTTATTTTGCAGCTTGCGGTCCTATCAGTATATTCTAGAACTGGCGCCCATCATTCTTTTCGATTTTCTAAGTTATGCTTTAGTCACCTAGCAACGCGCCTAAGGTTAACGTATTCTACCAGGGCCCTGTAGCGCAAACGCTACCAGATGTACAATTGTAAAAACTCGTATACTTGTAAATACTTCTTATCACAACACCACCTGTAGCTATATGTGCCGCACCAGTAATTACTGGAGAAAAATTGCAATTTTATGTGTATTCTGTAACACAACGTCCACACTTGTAGGACTGAGTTATAACATTTTCTACAATTGCTGTCAATACATTACTTATATACAGGGTGTTCATTTGAAAATCTCCCACCACGGATTTATAGAAAACCACCGATTAAAAGAAAAAACGCCGAGACACATCAAAGTGTGTGTCAAGGGGGACAACTTTTTAACCAAAAACTACTTCACCCTCTGCCCCTTAAAAATTTTAAATAACAAGGGGTATCGAGTAATAGCTTGTTTGAAAGGTCTTTTCAAGTCCTTTATCTGACATTTGTTTTTTTTAAATCGGTTGATTCGTTTTCAAGAAAATTAGAAAAATCTCCATTTATCTTAATTTGTTCAGATAGGAAACAAAATTCTATTTTGGCCTGTTTTTTTAATTTATCAGAAAGCACGCAAAAAAGAATGTACTTGTTTCCCCTAATTTCGTTCAAAAACAATCTGTTGCTGCCATTTTTCGTCTTACACCTTATAATCAGATATACAAATACTCGTATATATACATAATGATATTGTCAACACATTACGGTTCTAAACCACAAGATATATCCAAAATATGCTACGAGACGTTTTTATCAGATTTTTTTATACGGTGCACGTACATTTGTAGCTGTAATTATGATAATTTTTTTTTTTACACGTGTAGTTATTTGCGTTATGTTACACAATTAAGTGCGACTTGTAGGTACGGCCAGTTACTTGTAACTTGTAGACTTGTAATACTTGTTCATGTTACAAGCTCCAGATATAATGCTTAGTCAACACTAAAAAGAGATTGCAGGACAGACATTTGGGATTTCAGCAATTGCAAATAAAAACTCACTTTATTGTTATTTATCGTAATTCTGTTTTTGATAATTTCAACGCAGCATTTTGTTCAAAATGGCGAAAGTGACATACTTTTTTTAATATGATGGATGTACACGTTACCATAGATGTACTAAAAAATAGACGATTTAACTGAGTTTTTCGGCACAGTAGTTGAATGAACTGTGTGTCCAATATTAACCAACTCGGTGGTTGGTAAACTAACCAATCCTCTTCGGTCAATTTAAAGACAAGCGACGATTTATAGCAGGTGTTGTTGATGTTTATTGTCCTGCATTATAACATCTCTGTCAGTATCATTTTATCAATTTTGAATTTTTGTTTAAAATAGTAATCGTAGACTTCCAATAGTAAGTCTTCAAATGATTGGTGTCCATTTACTTTTGATAATCAGGTATTTTTCCTCAAATTCAACAATCTACGACAGTTAAAAATAGTGACATGGACTACAAACATAGGACCAACCGACTAACTAAAGGAAGTAGATTACCGTGCATATTAACCAACCAATTATTATGATGTATTTACTTGGAAATTCTAACTTCATAGTTTATACAACTACTACCCTTGTTGATTAGTGTACAAGCTAACCAATATTTGTGGTAATTTTGGTGGGAAGGTTACCTTTCACTAAAGACGTTTCATTAGCCTATATATCACCCAAGATGACTCTGACGAGAGACCTGAAGGTTACCACTTGGGGACGAAACAATCTTGAAAAGTTTAATTCTTCCAAAACGCAGTATTGTACCTTGACGAACGAGAAGTGTCCTAGCGCCCATCTGGTTTCGATGGATGGCCGAGTTCTACCAAAGAGCCGATCATTTCGGCTGGTCGGAGTCGAGATCACCAAGGACCCAAGCACATCTCGTCGCTTTGTTTAGGGCCAAGAAGAACTTTTCTCCAAACGACCACCTCACTCTGTATAAGACCCAGATAAGGCCTAGCCAGGAGAGTTACTCACATACTTTTTTGATGCTGCCGCACTACATTATCCATGCCCAATTTGGTTCAGAGGAGGGCTGTCCGACAGGTTGATGACTCTTCTCTAACGAACAATCTCGAGACCCTTTCTTACAGGCGAGCCGTCGGCGATCTAGCTCTCTTCTTCGTCAATGGCTATACTCCTCAGAGCTCTGCTCCATGATGCTGCCGCGTGATATGCCTGCCAGACAGACCCGCCCGACTTCGGCCTCCCATCCTAACTATTTAGAACTTCGTACATCCAGAACGACTGCTCCTTTGTACCTAGGGTTATCAATATTGTAGAACAATTTACATGAAGAGCCTTTTCTCAGTTCTAATAACCTTGGACAGTTCCAAAATCGAATTAACAAAGTTTCTTCAAGCTCCTTAGAGCAGTCGTGGTGCCCTGACATTTAAGCTTTTGCCTGCGCGGCTGCTTCACTATTAAAGACTAAATAATTTATATATTAGCCAAGTAAACACTTCAATCATAGTATGTACATAATTATACGTATATATCAATAATAGTGTAAAAAGTTACAGTTTTTTTATTAAGCGATGGAAAACTATCCAATTCTGCTAAAAAATTTAGTAAAAATAAATGGAGGAGATTAAAAATGTCCAATTGTTAACTTTTTCTGCAAGATTATTTTCATGCTTATTCATCATTAATAATTTCGTCATGTTATGATACTGTCTGATGTATTCTGAACTACGCTTAAATGTCAGAGCTCAAACATAAATTTAGTTTTGATCAGATCTAGTTTATATACAAAGATGATAATAATTTAAGTATGTAACTGGGTTTTAATCTGATGACATATCTAATTTAAATCAAGTGAAAATGGAATAGATAAGATTTTAGAGAAGCTTTTGTTGAATAGCCAAAAATAAGGTTAAAAGAAACGAATTTCCACACATTAACGTAAATGACGTCACAACACTTTTTATTGGCCACACACATGTCAATCCAGCGCAAGTATGATATACAAGATACAAAACAACTTCTCACAAACAAAAGAAGACCCGCGCCGAATAGAGTGGTTGACGTTAGCTGTGGGCGCTGACGTCGCGATTGAACTACTAAAAGTTGTCCGGCATCGTGGTTCAACATGCTGTGTTCTGCCAAAGAGTAATTTGTGACGAAATAAGGGGAAAATTATGAAATTACATTGCTCGGCTTCAAAACTACACACTGCGTTTTATGGGCGCCATGGGTTGGGGGACGATAAGGACGACTTTCGAGCCGTCTGCTTCGGCGATTAGACGTTGAAGCGATTTTATATAATAATACGGCTTCATCCATTTTCATAAGACAATGAGCTAAACCATTCAAATTGCTCAGATACTTTCAAGACCTGAATAATAGGTGTAGAAGGAGATAGAGATTGTTTACACGGCACTTCAACTTTCTGACGTCGTTTAAGGTTAACGGTTGGCAATAGTGACCATGCGCATTTGCTAGTGCGTCTTTTCGCTTACTAAACTGTATGTATAGATACATTAACTCTATGTCATGCAAAATTCCCATAGTATATTATGTTTTTTTTTTACAATACCAATAGGGTAAATTCGCATCATAATGTAATAATACACTTGTTATTTATATTTAAAACGTAAACAAATATTTTCACATGAAAAGACGTGTAACACACAAAAAGTTACAATGCAGTTTTCACCCTAAACAGTAAGATTAAATCAGTGGCGAAGCGTCCATGTAACCATTGTTACCATTGGTAACAGTTAAAAATCTTAAAAATAAATATTTTATGACTAAGTACTGTGAAATAATTTCATTTATTTGTTTACCAACAGCGATGTGTAATAGTAATTCAGTAAATAGCAAATTAGCCCCACTAAAATAATGCGCCCTATAGTGTCTAAGTTTTGCGAACACGATAAAGCGGACTCGCCTCGACTTGGTTGTGGGTTGTTACCATTTTCATTTATGGATACACTTGGTAGTCCGTCGGGGACCGTCGGTACCGGCTCGTGTCTGATCGCGGTCGCCCGAGTACGTGGGGCGCTGCGACTATTATGTGGGCTTGTTACCATTTTTGAATTTGGTTACTCACTTCTCGTTAGTAGCCGTTTTGGTTACCGGCTGTAGTGTGCGTGAAAATAAACATGGATGAGTGTCACTGCATAATCGATCAACTTCTTGATAAGTCACGCGCAAAAATGTTCGAAAACCAAACAAATCTGTAATGAAACAATCTCAGCTGGATTTATCTCCAAAATTGTATGAACATTTGCGAAGTGATTTAAAACAATTACGAAATACATTAAGCTTCAAAACAATTGAAGAAATGGATTAACATGCTTCGAAGAAACAACATTCATGGAATTATATCAATACAGTAAATACTATCAATCCTACAAATAATACAATCTGGGTTTTCCCCTCTTTTTGTTCTTTCTGTTTTTATCTACTGTACAGACATTAAAGATTTTTTCTCGAGATTCCATAGTGAATGGAGTGGGAACAGATGGAATTTCCCCTTCTTCTCAAAATTTTGACAGTTTCAAGTTACGGAGTGGTTAGATGGCGCATCTTGCGCCAAATGTTTGCCTTGAGCTCCTTGATAAACTTAGCTGCCTTCTTTGAATCTGAAATAAAAGGACCGATCGTTTTTTGTGCCATGTACATACCTAAAACCAACCGTTTGATATGACAAGTGCGGTTAGTATATCCACGATGACCTTCTCCCTCGTCACCTAAAATCCTCCATATATGATTTAATAATTTAACTGAATTTTCGGTACTGCGAAGACTAATTTTCAATTGATATGTCTGTTTTTTAAATGACCTTGACATAAGACCTGTCACCCGCTAGTACCTCACCAACGTTAAGCGGTTAAGCGTACCACGTGATTTTTTGACATTTGGATGAAGTCACATCCGTCTTTCCCTATTCCCGTTCTTCGCGAAAATTTGAGTATCAGTTCCCGGTACTGCACTGTGATATACGTGGACTCTCGAAAAAATCCTTATTATCATTCTATGGATAAATTATATTTATTTACTAATTTCATATTACTTATATTTATAGAGTAAATAAATATTACCATTACTGTTACTACTAAATACTACTAAATACTGAACGACATATTCACTAGATACTATCAGCAGTTGTAAAACAAACTCTCCGTTTTCTAGACTGTTGAAAAATAGAAACAATAGATGCAGTCTGGACCCGTGAGAACCAGCTTGGCTGTGTCGCCGTTGGCCATATAAGCGAGAATCGCGGGCATTTTTCGAAGTGCGATTGATAGCTAGCGCAGTAAGTTGCGTGCATCGTGGTGGCTGCCTTGGCGTCCATCAATAAATGAAATGGCGGCAGTTGTGGCAGTCGGTGGTGGAATAGTTTCACTTTGCTGAATTATTTATGCGGCTTTTTCCAAAGGGGCAGGGTCAGGATGAATTTTTAACCAGCACACCACGAGATCTGTACACACACGGAATCAGAAATGACCACGAGGGGTGACTTGCTTCTGCCGCTGCTCTCCCTTTCACTCGCTCATTCACAAATAGCAGTGTCTGAACTAATGATAGATGTATGCTCCAAAAAAAAAATGGCGTCAAGCAAGTTGACTCTTCACTTCCTAGGCAACGCCGTCATCAGTTCATAAAAGGTTATGTTCAGCAAAAGAAAAAAGTCAGTCAAACAGGTTCATACAATTAGTCCATAGACATTCTTTCCCTGCTCTACCGGCAGTGCATCTGAAATCGTTGATTCTCCCCGATACTAGTGTAACAGAAGGTTTTTTTACTGTTAGAGTACTGCTAAAGGCGAAGAAATCCAAATTGGCGTCATTATAGGGCTAGGTGCTTAGCGGCCATCCTTGTAAGCGTGCTTAGTCAAGTATTCATGATCTACCAGATTTAAGTAAATATGATTAGATCGTTTTTGCACAAAATTGAATTCGCCATCATTTTAATTCTACACAATTTTGCGTGACCGCAGTTTACGAAATATTGGGTGTCATAGGTACAAGTAAGTAGTAGTCACTTTTTGCTTGGGAACATCTAAACTAGTAATTCAATTTAACGATTCGATTTAATTAAAAAAAAATAATTCACACAAAAAAAGTCTGAGGCATTGTTCTGACAGCTTGATGGTACGCGAAGTACCTATAACGAGCGAAAGTTGAATATTCGTTTCAAGACTATCGCGCGGTATGCTCCGTACGCTGCATGTACATGTGTCTGCGCACAACTTTGCGTTACTCGGAGAACTCCAAGTGCATCATCTATGTTCAAGAAACACCATTCTAAAGTGAATATTTTTTCAATTGTCACAATTCTGGAGAAAGTAATATTTCTGGACGATTTGAGATGTATTTATCTTAAAAATTCAAGTACCTATGCTGAGAAGTTGTTTTAGGAGAGACCGGGCTAAAAAAGAACGCTTCAAGGCAAGACTGTCTAGAAAAATAAGTATTAATAAGTATTATGTCAAATATACCAACGATTGATCAATTAAGCAGTTTGAAGTAGGGCCCTAAAAGTTCAATTGCTGTGACAACTTACTACATGTTTTAAGAACGTCTGTTATCAAGTTATAAATAACACTTTTTGTCGGTGCTCCCTGCCGAGGGAACTTCCATGATGGTAGAACCAATCTGTAAGTTATGACTTAGCTATCTAAATTTAAGGGCCCTATACGATTTAATGTAGTAGCAGAAAGTAAATGCTGATAATTTGACCAATCTTAGGCATTTTGTTATTCATAGGAAGATGTTAACTAATATAGAATTGAGAAAAGTGTCAGAAATGGTTCTTTATTTGCTTCTTCTCAGTTAGTTGTAGTCGTCAAGTATCCAGATAACCAAGCCAAGTAAATTAACTATAAATTGATGGTCATCCCTGGAGACCAGTTGGTCACAGAGGTTAAAGGCCCGCACATAGAATAAATTAGGAAGAATAACCACAACACATATCTTGCAAATTTGTTTCTGAAGAAACGTATTTCTTAGCCTGTTCCAAATACCTATACGCGCGGCTTCTCATACAACTATTTGATGATTATAATTGAATAAAGTTAGACGAATGTCTATGTTTGTGCTTTTCCACGATAGCTCATGGCTGGATGAAAAAGAGCTTCGCTTTGCTTGGGGTGGTTACTTTGCCCGGGTTCCCTTAGCGACACGCATAACGCGTATCAACAACTTCTTCTGAACGTCCTTATAGCTCTCTAATCACTTAATTTCTGCTTTTTTTACTGGTTACAAAAAAAAATTAAATTAGCTGTGGTTACCTCTCTGTAACACGCATACATTAATGCGTAATATGTTTGCTATAATAAATAATCGATTTGGAACCTATTACGAAATATTAAGATCCATTCAAGCGATTACACATTCCCCATCCACCATCCAACATAATACACATGTGAAAGTAAAACAGATCAAGTAATTATACCACACGAATATAAAGAATGTACTCGTTATGGGACTATTATTACAGGACCCAAGAACCGTTTTATTATCCTGTCGCTCTACATAGATCTATATTTTAGATACCGAAGCCTGAAATCTCTTCACATACTGCTATAGGTTGTGCTCTCCTTTATTTATTCATTCACTACGCTAATAAATCTATAATGGAATTTATTAGCAGCAGTATCTCCGTAGATAGAATCTCTATGTACGGCGATTCAATAATTCATATGTCAATGAATTCATGAATAAACCTTGATATAACATACAGTGTGGTTCATGAATGGTAATAAAATTTATCATTTATGTGAAATGATTGTCTAAGACTGGAGTAGAAAAATTCTTTGTCAGGTCATAGTAAAACCACACGAAATGCTTTCATACATATATCTCCCTCCCACGTACATATGCAATCGATCTCTGTGTGCCGAAGTCAGTTTCTGTAAACCCAAAGACATGTTTTTTAGTCATGTCTCACCGCCTTGAAAATGTTCTTATCAGCGTATGGATCTTCCACATTCATGTATGACACTGTCAGTATGACAACTTGCTTGTCTTGAGCATTTGATTTGTGTTAGCCATGTCGATCTTCGATATAAAACATAGTAGCGCCTGAATGTACAACTGAATCGATGACTTATGTCATGTGTGTATGTGTGCAAAAGGGAGTAGCAGCTGCGTTACGAATTGTTTTGCGCAGTGTGGAATTTTTGTTAAGAAAGTTAAGCTACATGCTATCATTAATCATTCTGTTTACTTATTTCGTATGGCATTATAGCGTGAAAATAACTGAGTATTGACATTGTCATTGGGAATTCCTAAACGAAGCTTAAGGAACTTGCGCTAGGTTACAGTTAATGGAAATGTCTGCAATTTTGTTTATTCGTGATAGTATAATGACGCACATGTTTCTGTAAAATTTGAACAACGTCTACAGTTTGGTTCTCGAGGTAATCCATAATAATAATATATACATGAGCTCATACAAAATATTTTCTTGTATTATTTAAACTATACCGGGTGATTCACAAGTCGCTACCAAAAATGAAACATCACACACAGGACCACAGTTTCAAAATAAAATTGGAGGCCTTGATACCAACTTGACGTTTCTTTGGAGATAATTTGTCAGAGTTATCTGTTATTCGGTTGTTATCGTTATTACTACCATTTATTATTATTTTTTTTTTGTTAAAGTCAAGTCAAAAGTTTCTTTTTTCCATTTTTAAGTGTTGTGAAAGGGCATTTAGCAATGATGAGTACGCCGAAATGATTTTTCTGTAATGGAAATGCTTCAGCAGCTTCTCCTGAGTATCAACGTAAATTTCCTAACAGACGCCAACCTACCTCAAAGGTTTTCACATGTTAATTTCGGCAATATGGAATTGCCAAACTTCCCAGAGTTAGAAGCCATGGTGTCCGGCATACTGTTCAAGAGGAACTGGAACTGATTAATTTGACGTTGGATGGTCCTAGTACAAGTACTAGACGGATTTCAGCACAGTTACCATGGTCCCAAAGTCTTGCGTGGAGAATTTTAAATTGGGACGTTTTACATCCTTACGATCGGCAAAATGTGCAATGTCTGCAACCCGGCGACGAAGTGCAACGGCGAAATTTTTGTGAGTGGTTAATGCAAATGCATAAGCAAATTGTAGATTTTGTTGATTTAGTTTTGTGGTCAGATGAATTGCTTTTTACGGGGAGTAGGACCTTTAATTCTCATAACGAACATATTTGGACGTTAGAAAATCGCCGTTCTGTAAGAATCCACTCGTTTCAACACAGATTTTCCAGAAATGTCTAGTGCGGCATTTTCAATGGCCAACTGTTAATGCACATATTACCACAACGTTTAAATGCGAACTCATACTTAGCTTTTCTAGAGAATTACACAGAAAATGTGTTAGATGATGTTCCGTTAGCAACGAGAGTACGAATATGGTATCAGCACGATGGTGCCCCACATCATGTTCGTCGTGTCATGATTAAATATCCATTTTAGACAACGATGGATTGGTAGAAATGGACCCGTACATTGGCCTGCGAGGTCTCCTTATTTAAACCCCCTGGATTTCTCTTTGTGAGGCGCTTTTAAACAACTGGTGTATGCTGAACAAATTAATACTGCTGATCAGTGACAAGAAAGAATAGATAATGCGTTTGATCAAAGTCAAATTACAACAAATCTTGCGAAAATACGTTTTCTTTATTAAAAAGATGCGGCACTTGTATCCGTCAGAATGGTGGTATTTTTGAACATTTATTGAAAGAAAGGTTTGATAATCTAATTTGTTTTTTTTTATTTTTACGAAAACAATGCACTCTAGGAAGAAACACAGGAGCAATTATTTGTAGCAAATTGAAGGTAAAATTCGAAAAATTGCGCAAAACAGTGGCGTACTATATTTATTTGGAAAAATAATGCCACTAATCCTCTTTATCTCCGCTACTGGTGCACGTTAATTTTAAGTAAAGTATTTTGAATGTGGACAATACTACCTACCACATATGAAATTTTAGTTCAACCAGTTGACGGTTTTGAAGATAAAAAGAAAATTGTTTTTGATTTTTAAACTTGAATCTTTTTAATGAAACCCTCAAGAAAAAAATGTTACATAGATGATCCCCCTTAAAATGAGGTCCTGTGTATTATGTTTCATTTTTGGTCACGACTTGTGAATCACCCTATACAGGGTCATTTGAAAGAAACTTTCGTCGCTATAGGCTGAAAAAGTTTATATATTTTTTTTAAAATTCGCGTTTTTGCGAAAGTCGAAATAATGCTTCAGCTAATTTTGCTAAAACTTTTGAACCAAAAATTCGAGTCAACCCCCTCTCCCAAAGGAAAATGTTTCTAGAATTTAAATATGGGGATGTAGACATCCAATAGAATTTGTGGTTGCCATCAAATGTTTTTTTAATTCGTTTGCTTTTTAAGACAAACAAGAAATTGGGGCATATGGAAGGAATGATTTAACGGAAAGAATGATACGCAACATTATAAAAACAAAGTTTCTTACATTTGTACATATCTCAAACGTAGAAGCTGAAAATACTATATAGATATGCAAATACTCTTTGCATATCAATATTGAAACTGTTAGATATATAAAATTGGCCTTGTAAGCTTCTTAATCTCTAACTCAGTAAAAACACGGACACCAGATTGATGGAAATTAGTGACATATTTTGTCAGGCAAACGTTATGAAACATAGAAAAAGCGTTTCTTAACTAAAATTACAATCGCAATCAACGCACTTCCCGCTTATGCGTGCGGATTAAGGACTTTTGAGAAAAAAATACGACAGACAGTCATTCAGAACATAAAATGGGATCCTACACTATGTCCTAACAAAAGTATACCTTGAGGTGTTGGTTACTTCTTTGCTGTGCGGTATTTCTTAAAAATTGTATAGTATAATAATTATTGGGTTTGTAAACAATGTTCCTAGAGAGTTCTTCATAACCGAATAGAACTTGCACCAAGTTTAGCAGAACAGCGTGATTTCGTCCCTCAAATACTCTCAATTTGCTCTTGCTACCCTAATGATGTCGTGGACGATAATTCGGCGTTCAAATCAGATACAGCTTCCCTCCAGAAATGAAGAATTATCCAATATCATATGCAAGTAGACTGTTGGTAGAGCAGATCAAAGCAACTTATATTGCACCCTGTATCCATGTACCTGTACACCGGGAGACTCCTTTTTTGTTTCCCCTATCTTAAACATTGTAATTTCAAATATATAATTATAAGGCTGTGGAATATTTCTTATATTATACATGCTACTGTGCGGAGATATGCCGGCGTCAGCAAGCCAAGAACACAGTTGGCCACGACAGGCCGCAGAAAGGGTTCGAACCTCAGCTGGCCAACTGCTCTTAGCCGCCAGTAATGATTTCTGTTTCATACGCTGAAACACAATGAATGGAGGTTTGCGCCATGAAATATCGCTGCCGCGGGACGCCCTATTTTCCATATTCATAGGCGTAGGTCACACAGAGGGAAAATAAGAAATTCTCGATAAAGTAGTATCGTATTATCGTATACTATAGGATGTAGTTTTCTAGTATATGACCTTACCTTGCAATTTGGAATATTAATATTAAGTGTATTGCTAGAGCACCATGAGTAAATAACTGCTTTTATTCTCTGTATAAGACAAGTACTTGCCACGCCTTTTTTTGGTTAATTAATAAAACACAATGATAAATAATACTATCTAACGGTTGGTCCAAGCAAAACAGTTGTCTAGTGACGTGTAAATTTAGGCCCTAGCTCAAAGCGGAGAGTAGGGGGGTCAAGAGCGCCAGTGACTTAGGACGGATTAAGCCACAACTCCCCGTATGTTAGTCGGAACTTGTTTTGCTTGATCACCTCACAAAAGGAGAATCTAACAGAGATGACGAAATTTAAGTAACAGTATACACAGAGAGAGCCAAATAAAACAAGATATTAAATGAATCCCAATAAATTGATTAATAAAAAAAAACGCACGTGTGCTCGACTACTGGAGTGCCAGTAATAAAAAAAGAAAGGATGTTATAAATCTTAAATACAACCTGACAAAATTATTTTTCGATATAACCCCGCGAAACGTCTACCATGGTATACGCCCGTAGTATTTACAGATATTTTGCGCCTAAATATTAAACTTATCTGTAGGTCTTCTTTGTCAGGCGCGGCCGAGATGTCCTCAACTCTGGGCAAAAAGTGGCTAGTAGTGGGCATGTCACTAGGCAGGGACTCCTTGCCTCGTTGCCAAAAATTATGGTAGTAAAAAAACCATAGAGAGAGAAAAATCTACTCTACCCTCTGACAGATAAAACTACTCATTGAAAACAATCGCACTTGAAGCAAAACCGTGTACATTTTTTTGTACAAGAAAAGGCAAAAAAACAGATAAAAATGTACTAAACTACTATACCCTTGTTCTAAAAAGTTATGACAGCTCAAAAATCAAAATCATGATCAATGTAATAGAAGGTGCCATGTAGGCACTGCCCCATATTTGAATACGTTGAATATCCAATAAAATCAAGAAGTCTCTAAGAATATCAATAAGCAATAATAAATGTATAAAGATCTATGAAATTGTTAATCAGAATGATATTTTACCTGTTCACATCAGGGTTTTTTTTCAAGGGGATGGCTTCCACCAATTTGCAAAACTGCAACAAGATGCAACCAACTGGAGGAGAAAGGATGATGATTCTCTTCTGCTTCTATTGACTAAAAGAAAGCAGATATTGAACGAACGTCATAAAGACACGCATTAAGGCACGTGGTCCGAAGTTATATAAAAAAGAACTTACGGCTGAGGGTTAAAATCCCATAAAAAAATGGAAGACGTAGCATCCAAACCAAAATGGTTAAACTTAAGTTACAGTAAAAGAGGGTGCTAGTCCATGCATTGGCGCTTGGGGCCTAATATCCCAGAGTCCGGGAAATGACGAAACGACCCCTGCACCACGACCTCAACGGAAACAGAAAATCACGCAGAACACGTAACGTTCTAGAAGAAGGTATCTTGAGTGGCCTTAAAGAAGATATGTTTTATATTAAACAACTACAGAGTTTTTTGCTGATCGTCAACACCATACTGAATCGCTGAGAAAGAAATATATAATACGAGTGAAATTATACAATCAAGAAACTATTAAATTTGCCAAAAGAAAATCATTGAACAGGGTTTGGCCTAGGAATGGGCACTGGATTATCAATGAAGAGAAATTCAAATTACGGATAAGTGATAAATAGCAAAAAAAAAGTTTACGTGATTTTGGCACGTGACATACTGCATTTTTACCCTTTGTAACCTATTATGATATTTAATTTAGTTTTTTAGGTAATAATTATTTCTTACGTATATTAACATTTTTATTTTACTGCTGTTTTTTCTTTCAAAGAATAATGTAAATCGATTATGAAAAATACGAAAAAGTGCAGTAAATTTGTTTTTGCAAAGTACGTACATGTTGTTGCTTTATGAGAATTAGAGACGGAATGTTATTTATTTAGGCTTCGACAACTATCATCCGAAATCACATTCAAGTCACTATCTATAAAGCCATGCAGGTATGCAATATTTACTAACTTTTGTTATGTCGTAATGATACTGTTTATTCACTTCGAAAAAATCCAGAACTTAGAACTCAATTTTCTGAGACTTCGATTCTTACAATTTAGTGCCTTTTACATAACTATGGCAGTGTAACCCTCTACCTTCTGTCTTGATTTGTCAGTAGGTAGCCCTTCAATACGACAGAACAGAGCAGTCGAAGATGACACTTTTTACGAAGAGGGATTCATACAAGTATACAGCATTAATTTCTGTAGGTGTGCTCTCAGTAGCGGGTTACAGTTCCAGCCACTTGTCGTCTTTCATTGCTTCTTGAGCCTGCTAAATTAAGTATTTCCATCTATCCTGTCCCAGTTCCTTTGACGTTCATTCTACACCGATTTCATTTAACCTTTGTGGAAAACATGTTTCGACAGAATGCATTCAACATTTCAAACATTTCTATAAGCAGCTGTCCTATCTCTAGAATATGTTTCTTAGAAGCTGCATCTTTTATCCCTACAGAAAAGCATCGCAGAACATCCATGGCCGCCCGAGGACCCTATTTCCATATTATACTTGCAAAGGCGCATTTGTTGTTCTCTTTTTTCTCCTGCAGTACGTTGCGAGTTGACTCAGGTAATTATAGATAACGTATTCCTTGAAAAGGTGAAATAAACCTACTACCTTACACCAGCCGTAAGTCAGGTCGCGCTGTCATGCTGTCGACTTGTTTTTATAAACCTGGACCTGCATTCTTCATCTAGATCCTTAGATTTGCATACTCTTCACGTATACAGGGTGTTCCATAATTATTGCGACAAAATGATAGGGGTTGTAGAGGGCACCAAAATGAACAATTTTCCCTTATAAACCCCTGTTCGGAAATATGCCGTTTGGGCTGCAGCAAAAAAAAAAGATCAGTTTCTTGAAACAGCTTACCTACAGTAATTGCTCAAAGTGTCCTCCACCTTGCTCAATACACAGTTGTGCACGATTGTTCAATGATCGGCGAACTCTGTGGCATACCCCCGGTATGTCCTGAACATGTGCGGACGCGGCCATCACTCTTCCCAGTAGCTCTTGTTGGTTGGGAACAGGAGTTTCGTACACTAAAGCTTTCAGATGGCCCCAGAGAAAATAATCCAGTGGGGTCAGGTCGGGTGACCGCGCAGGCCAAGGCACAGGGCCACCTCGACCTATCCACCTATTTGGAAATTTGTCTTCTAAATACTGCCGCAGAAAAGTGGGCGGGAGCACCATCGTGTTGAAACCACAGGTTGGCTCTTAGGTTCAGTGGCACATTTTCTAATAGTTCCGGTAGCACATGCTGTAAGAATCGACCATAAGCATGCCCATCCAAACGTGGTGGAAGCAAATATGGCCCGATGATATGCTCGTCCACAATGCCGCACCAGATGTTAATTGAAAACTGATGTTGGTCTCTATGGATGGCTATGGCATGAGGGTTTTCTTCATCCCAAATGTGACTGTTACGGCTATTAAAATAACCGTCCTTTGTAAAATAGGACTCGTCAGTGAACACAACGTAGCGACCAAAGTTTGGTTGCCTCAACTCCTGCTGCAGCCACCAACGACAAAAACGTCGAAGCGGCAGATAGTCTTCTGGACCCATGGCTTGGACTTTTAAAAGGTGATATGGGTGTAGTTGCTGGTCATAGAGAACCCGCCAAACAGTAGTTTGAGACGCTCCCATATCATGTGCAATAGCACGCACGCTTGTACGCGGATTGGCCTGTTCATGATGCAGAATCGCGTCCTCAAATTCTACTGGGCGCCTCGTGAAGGGCCGCCCTGCTCCCGCGAGGTGTCTGATGCTGCCACTGACACAAAGACGTCCATGAATCCTTGCAAAAATGGCGTGATGCGGATGAGGACGTCCTGGAAACCGTAGGGCGTAGATTCGCGAGGCTCGTCTTCCGTTACCACCAGCTTCTCCGTAAAGTAAATGCATATCCGCAAGTTCCGCATACGAATAACGCTGCATTTTAACACTAAGATACTGTTATTTACTATCTAGTTTGACGCACCACTCAGATAAATTAAATGAATCGGTGTGGAGAATTTACGATAACATGGCGAGACGAACATTTTGCAGCTAGTGAATTTTTTGTTTCTCCTATGAGCTCTTAAGGTAAAATTAGCGGTAGTTCTCAAACGGCATATTTACGAACAGGGGTTTATAAGGCAAAATTGCATATTTTTATGCCCTCTACAACCCCTATCATTTTGTCGCAATAATTATGGAACACCCTGTATAAGTTTCGGTAGCATGTATTGAAAGTTGGAGAGAGGTACATAAGAAACGCAAAACCAGCATAGCCTAGAACCCCCTGAGGTCGTCATTCCCGGTCGCAAAAAGGACGTCCAGCCCTCAAAAACGACAGGCAAGTATGAAGCTATACTATTTAATGTACCAGGGTGACGTATCTGGTACATTAAAAAACCACAGATAGCCTCATACTTGCTTGTGGTTTTGGATGGCTGGACGTCCTTTTTGGGAACAGGCGGTCCTGGACTATGCTGGATTTGCATGACGCCATCTAAAAATTTAGTGATGACCTCGCAATCCTAGCATGTCACGGTACCTTCAGGCTACTGTAGAAACACACTGAATAGGAATGTCATAATGAAAAGAAAAAACAAACGAAGTCAGATAAATCAAATATTGTCATTTTTCTGAAGAAGTTCACCTTTGCGATTGGAACGTTTAGTACAGTAAAAAGATGGTTTTATTTAACAGACAAGCATGGGGGACACAGCATGAGTTTCAGATGTTGCATTATTGCCCTTATCACGGACATCTATCTACTTATATGTCTTCATGAATTCAAAATTTATTTAACCGAGTTTTGCATTTAGATGAAGAGTTGATACCTCCTTGGTCTATATACGTTATCTCCTATCTTATTCCATTGCCGAGTTTGGTCATAAGGATAAGCAGCGGCAAATGTGTGTAGGTTGGTAACTCCTTGGTAGCCGAGATTTCCTCTGGTCGATATAATACAATAGGTATATGGGAAATTTCGAATTCAAGGTGGTTTGGCAATTTCTCAACTACTGAATTATATGAAATTTGAAAAACTTGTGTTTTAAGGCTTCATCTATTCCAGTAATTTAAGATGTCGAATTTTTTAGGAAAGGAGCCAAATTTGAGATACTTTTTTTTGTAAAGCAAAAATAAAATACTTTTCGTTTTACACGAGCTTACATTTTAAATAAACTTGCGATTTGATTCTCGTAGCATACTGTAAAATGAAAAAATAATATTAACAAAAAGTATATTCTAAAAAAGGTAAATCTTTTTGTGTATTTGCAGCTGGATTCCTAATTTGAGATACTATTAAAAAATCCGTTTCCTTTGCAGAAAGTGCAATTGAAAATTTTATGGGTTATCTCTCCACAATCTTCATGTGCCCATGTATTACAATTGCTGCATTTTGTCCATTTTTCATCCTTCTTATCTTCGGAAAATCGACCCGCACAAAATAAACATTCAGCATCGCTTCCACCGCTTTCGTCTGAAGATGAATCATGCAAATTAAGGCTTCCGCTGCATTCTGAACTTGAACTGGAGGGGCAATGTATCCGAATCCTTTTGAGGCTTTTGAATAACACATCTCCTGATTCTTTACAGTTTTGATGGACTTTATCATGTCATTTGGGTTCCACTTTTTGTGTTTCGGATGCATCTGCAATATAAAAATAATAAGCATAATTACATATAAATGTTTTGATACAGGGCCCTAAAATTAGGAACACTTGGGTATCTCTCGGAATTTTCCTTTAAAAAGTTTACACAAGCATATTCCGGTTATATATCTAATAAAATCACAATATTGTAAAAGCAAATAAATAAGGTATTTGTAAGCTACTAAATTTATATCAGACAATTGTACCAGGTAACTTACCTTAATTTTAGTAATCACTCTTCACGTACTGTTAAAAATATTTTCAAATCTGAACAAATAACAAGTGGTGATCACACATCTAGAATACTACTGCGTCTTAGTTCACAACTTTTTGGTATTACTAGAGATGGCGCAACAAAGATACAGAGTTACACCACAGTCTCAAATTAGTCTCTTGTCTCCAATGTGGTTCCTTACCGTACGACAAGTCACTGATGCTTGCTGGGAACAATTTTAGATGTTCTTTGGCACATTCAACTTCATCATCCTGTAGGAAGGGTTTAATGCGCTGCATCTATTTCTAAGTAATTACTACATCTGTAGTTCCATCCCACTTCATCCACTTTTTGAGATAATAATAATTTTGACATGAAACTACCCGAATTAAGGTGGTTGATCACGTTTTTATATGTTGTTTTTCTGTTGTCGCTAACTGGATTTTTCTGACTGCCTTTTGTGGCATATTATGCTTTAATGATGCTATTATCAGACTTTTTTGTACCTTATTTAATATTCATATTGTCGTGCATCTTGTGTTTACCGTATACAAATTCTTAGCTCTTAACCAATCTTTGATTTTGGTAGTGTTCAAGTGCCTGTTTTTACCCATACTGAGCTAGTGAGTCAGTGTTTAGCAGTGTCTTTTGAGTTTTTGTTGGAATCCGAAGTCCAACTTACAGTATTAATAAGAAGCATCAAGAAGAACAAGCCCTCCTTTCCAAAAATAGCACACAGGACTGGATTTAGGCGATTGGTTGTAAGTGCTCTGGTTATAGTATACGAGACTATGGCCCCAGCACAGGTAACTGGTGCATGCTATATTAGGCTGTATGAAGCAATATACAGGGTTATCCAAATTAAGTGTCCACCATTAGTAACTTTGTTATTAGTGAAAATACAAAGTTGTTTGAATTAGCAAACTAGTAGCATTTTTAACGCTGGTAAAAATGAGAAATAAAAAAAACAATTGAGAGTCGTTATTTTGATTTTTTTCAGTAAAATAACATTTTTTGAATGGAAACCCCTGTATATTATATTTTTTTCTGTTAAAGCATCAAATTTTAAACAAAAAAGTTCATAATGACTTTTCCGCTAAAGTCAAAAATAAAGTCAAAATAACGATAAATATTTTTAATTATTTGCAGTATTATAATATTAAGACGGCTATGAAAACAACATGGCGTTCGCGATTTGACAGCATTAAGATAAGCGACAAATTGTTAAACTGGACATACTCGCAACTAGAAGGCTTTGGAAAACAATGATAAAATCAAATAATGTCAAACATTAGTGTAAATACTTGTTTATAAGCTTTATTGTGTCATTAATTTAAAGAAAAATGTTCTCCCATGAAGAAAAGTGTGATATGTTAGAATGCTATTTAGTGTGCAGAAAATCCTCCTTGAGAGCAAGAGAATACTACAGTGAATTATATCCCGCTCGCATTCAACCGTATGAACGATATTTTCTGAGACTTTATCGAAAATTTAGGGGCAACGAAAATGTTTTTGCTAAAACAAGGGCAAAAAAAGAATTCATAATAAGCGAGGCCACGGAAATTGCAGTTATTGGATATTTTGAAGCTTATCGTGAGAATTCAATAGCAGATATTCTCAAGGACTCTAATTTCAGTTATGGTACTGTTCAAAGGATTTTAAAAAAATACAAATTTATTCCGTATAAGTACCGACCAGTTCAAACGCTTTTGGCAGGGGATCCAGCGAGAAGACTTGTTTTTTGCCATTGGTATCTTAGCTTCTGTCGCCAAAATGTAAATAACTTTCGTTACCTTTTATGGACAGATGAATCAAATTTTTCAAATTCTGGAATGTTTAATAGAAAAAACCACCATTATTGGTCAAGAGAAAATCTTTTGTTAGTACATCCAAGAGGCCCACAAGTCCGTTTCAGTTTCAACGTTTGGTGCGGTATAATTGGTTCAAAAATTGTTGGCCCGTTCTTTTATGAGGGAACCCTAACTGGTGAAAGATATGTGGAATTTATGTCAGAAATTCTGACTAATTTCTTAGACGAATTGGATCTTATAAGTAGACATCATCTGCATTTTCAGCAAGATGGCGCACCTGCCCACAACTCCAGAGGTACTTATCATTTTCTAAGTACTACTTTTAATGATCAGTGGATAGGAACAAATGGCCCAATACAGTGGCCTCCCAGATCACCAGATCTAAACCCACTTGATTACTTCTTGTGGGGTTACTTAAAGAACCAAATTTACAAGCGAAGGTACGATAACCTTGACGCGTTAAAGACTGCAGTTAGGGAAAAGATAACCCAGATAGATGGTAGGACCATACTTAAGACAGTTCGAGCAGTTGAAAAACGTGCCCAAAAATGTATTGAAGAACAAGGTGGTGTTTTCGAGCATCTTCTTTAAAAAAAATTGTTATTGTATTTTGTAAGATTATAAGTTGATGTTGAAAATAAAGTTTGTCGATACAATTTAATTGTTTCAGATTGGAGGCCATAACTTCAACAATTTGTAACCTAGGAGAAAAGTTATTGTAAGCTTTTTTGTTTAAAATTTGATGCTTTAACAGAAAAAAATATAATATACAGGGGTTTCCATTTAAAAAAATGTTATTTTACTGAAAAAAATCAAAATAACGACTCTCAATTGTTTTTTTTTATTTCTCATTTTTACCAGCGTTAAAAATGCTACTAGTTTGCTAATTCAAACAACTTTGTATTTTCACTAATAACAAAGTTACTAATGGTGGACACGTAATTTGGATAACCCTGTATACGTACATGGTGAAATGTTGTTTAGGCAAGAAACCCTTCAAAAATTCATGTGTTGACATTAGGTCTGCAGAGGTTCGATTAATCAATTCGAATAAAGGATGTGACTGGTAATGTAGAACCTGTCGATCAATTGGTATTGACATCAAAGACTTGAAGTATCTTATCCTGAAACTGCAAGATGACATTCAGACGCTAAAGAATGATAAAAGTGATACTGATTCATCTAATCAGGATGATCTTGTTGAGACGATCATTTCTGAGATCGGTAAAAGATCACAGCGCCGTAAAAACTTGATGATATTTGGAGTTGGCGAGCAGATTCAGGATGAAAACGCGGTATCCAATAAAAAGAATGTAGTTACGGAAATATTACTTGTTGCTGATCCGAATGTTGATGGGACTGTGATTAAACCTTTTCGTTTGGGTAAATTAACTGAAGACAAATGTCGCCCTATTGAGGTAACACTTGCCACGGAGCAAGGTGTATCCGAAGCGATCACGAACGTGAAGAATCTCAAAATCACCCGTTTTAAGAATAAAGTTTTCCTTTCATACGACCGCACTCCTAATCAGCTTGATTTTTATAAAAAGGTTAAGGTTGAGTTAAGGTAAAGACTTGGTTCTGGCGAGTCGAACATAAAAATTAAGCATGTGAACGGGATTCCAAAATTTATTTCGGAAAACCATTAAGACCCAGCAGTAACGAGAACAGCGTTTGCTGTTATTATCAGAATGCACGTGGACTGTGCAGCAAAATTGGTGTGTTTGTTTCATCAGTTAGGGATGCTGAATTTGACATTATTGCTTTAACTGAATCTAGTTTACAATTAGATGTGATGAGCAGTAAACTATTCTCTACGGACTGTTTTGTTCTTTTCAAAAAGGATAGGAAATGTGATATCATTAGCTAGCAAAATGGTGGTGGTGTTATATTATCATTGAAGAATCTCATTAAAGCATAGATGTGTCAATTCTAGATGTTAGCTTTTCCCTGATTGATATATTAGCTTGTAGATGGTGGATAGGTCATATAAGCTTACGCACATTCCCCCTACTATAACTAATGACGTATTTGAACAGTTTGCCGAGGAACTAGAACAAATGATATGTTCCCAATCAGATAGCGTCATACTGATAGGTGATTTCAATGTTTAAAACTTCCACTTTGTGGGTAATTTTGATCGTAATAAAAATGCTGCAATAAGTTTGCTCGAGTGTTGAACCTTAAACAAAGCGATAATGTTTGAGGCTTGTTCTGTTTCTCATGATACTTTGCCACTGGTACCTGAAGATATCCCCCATCATCCAGCTCTTGATATACGTTTTGAAAATATAATATAAATAATAAACCCTGACGCGTTTCCCTTATTTAGCGATATTAACATGTATAATTTCGGAAAAGCAAATTTTACAGGGGTGTATAATGCTCTTCTCATTGCAGACTTTCCTTTTTTAATTAACTTCTCAGATGTTAACTTAGCTGTTGCTAAATTTTATAATTTTTTTTACTCTAACTTTGATATTTACATACCCAAATATAATTATTTTATCCATAAGTACCCCTAGTGGTACACCAGTGAAATTAATAGTAACGTCAAGCATAAAGCAAAGATATATAAGAAGTACAAAACGAGTCCCAATAACCATTTACATGAACAGTACAAACGTCTTAGATCTGAGGTAAAGCTTACGAAAATTATACACATATTAGACGAAAATACCCCTGGTTTGTGAAATAATTGAAAAGTCTGGTTTTATTGAAGCAAGTTATTCAAGGGGGTATTTAAATCATAGACGCATAAAATTTGCTATTAAATGCCCTTTGAACGAACACTTTATATTGCTTAGTAAACTAGAAGTGATGGCCGGAAGACAGACGTTCAGGGGTAAACAATTAGAAATTCTCAAAAATTACTTGACCAATCGACTCCAATTTTGTTGTGGTTATTTAGAAGTATGAAATCTACGGATTTAAAGAATTTCAAGTAGCTGCGTGAAATTATCGTCGTATTAGCAACAAGAGCAGTGATGGGCGCATTGTATACACCATGTATAATACACCATTGTATACGCGTATACAATGGTGAATATATACATCTCGATATTCACGTATACAATGTATAAATAATGTATACAATAACAAATCATAGTTCAACTACTTGCATATAGTGCTAGCGAAAGTCCCTTTCCCTTTTAGATTTCCATGTGAACGAGGAAGAGAGAGGGGAACAAGCGAGCACCACTTGTGTAGAGAGAGTGCGCCACACACCACATTGCCTGGCACAACCGTGATGAAGGCCACAGAACACAACTCTAACTTACTGCAACGCCTTGTTTTCTATGCTCAAATACACATTTCTGTCGAATCTCTTTGGGATCAATTCCAGATCGATCCTAATGGTTCTCCGATTTTAGGTGGAACTGAAAGTTCAGGATAGATACAAATTCTGCAACATTGCATTATGGGTTTGACTGTGGAAGCAGCTTATAAATAATGAAAAAATATATAATATTTATTTATATACGTATACAAAGATACAGTTTTAAATAAATTAAGAACAACAAATGAACACTAGTTCATCGATCTTTTTGTTCTTGGAGCGTCCACCAATATTTTTTTTAAGTTGTCGGTTCACCGTTTACCACCTTTCTGACGTTTGCGAATAAACCTAGCCTCACTTATGCTATTCTATACATTGTCTTCATCATTGTATACATTGTATTCATTGTATTCATTGTATACGCATTGTATACATCAAGACGTAGACAATTAATGTATACGCGTAAACGCCAATCACTGAACAAGAGCCATAACCTGCATTTTGCCTCGGTTTTCGGCCATAGCTTTTATACTATTAGTCGGACCCTGTTTTGTGTGTTTTCATTCTGTAGGTATCATAAGTATTTCCTAAAAATCTTATTTGAAGACTTTTTTTGGTTCCTGCCAAAACTTTCCATTGAATCCCAAAAAAAGTGTTTTCTCATTGTTATGCGTATGTTTTAAATACCCTCTTGAACAACTTGCATCAATAAAACCAGACTTCACAATTACCCTGAACGATCCTTACAGTCCTGTCAATGCATTCGCAGATTTTTTTAAGTGTTTTTGTTGATCCATACTTCAGCGGGATATCGATGCTTTAGTGGATTGATGCGTCAAGAATTAATTTATTTCTTAATGCGTCTAAGTGTAGTGTGGTCAGCTTTTCTAGGATAACTTCTGTTTGTACATTTAATTACAAGATTAGGGATGTTTACAAAAATCGTTATAACAATTAAGGATTTGGGTGTAGTTTTTGACCATAAACTTGATTTTTCACTTTTCACTCCAAATAGCTCAAAGGGTGAGTGAAGCTTCGCGAGTGTAGGGTTTTATTGTGAGAAGCTGCAGAAGCTTTAGCCGCCCAGTGTCACTGTTGATTTGCTATTCTGCATATAAATTAGATCGAAATTGGAACATGCATCGTTAATTTGGAATCCAATTTACAACTGCTACATTGATTCTCTTTAGTATGTTCAGAGAAAGTTTCTAAAATCTTTATCCTTCAAGGTTGACGATGCATATTCTGAGCAGGGTATATCTGAAAGTTTGTTATTGTCTAGGTTTCAAATGCATTCTTTAAAGCTGAGAAGGAAGCGTGCGTCACTTATGTTCTTGTATAAACTACTGCATAATAAAATTGATGCTATTTGGAGTTGGCGAGCAGATTCAGGATGAAAACGCGGTTTCCAATAAAAAGAATGAAGTTACGGAAATATACATATGACACATAAATCCGAACACCCAGTTTAAATGGTTTTATTTTAATAAAAGTTGGTGAATGTATTTATCTTACTGTAAATAACAAGTGAAAAAATTTTCAGCCTTATCAGTTGGACATTCCGGTTTTTATACTGCTTTTTTTTAATTCACTAACGCTCTAAAAATAAATATTTCAGCCGCAGTAAAGAATCAACGTTGGCGGATTTTGGTTCTTGACATCCTTTACGATCGGTTACGATGCCTAGAGTGCGGAGACCTGTACGATTTCGTCAACTTAGTGAGCATGCCTAGGCGCGTTGGAGAATGCGTAGCACATCAGGGTGCATCCACACACTATTCAAGGTTAAAGGGCTTTAAAGCAGTGCAATCATTTTGAAATTTTTATCATTTACTTATTATGCTTCATTAAGTACTTATACAAAATTTTATTAAAATAAAACCATTTAAACTGGGTGTTCGGATTTATATGTCACTTAGTATATTACTTGTTGCTGATCCGAATGTTGATGGGACTGTGATTAAACCTTTTCGTTTGGGTAAACTAACTGAAGACAAATGTCGCCCTATTGAGGTAACACTTGCCACGGAGCAAGGTGTATCCGAAGCGATCACGAACGTGAAGAATCTCAAAATCACCCGCTTCAAGAATAAAGTTTTCCTTTCATACGACCGCACTCCTAATCAGCTTGATTTTTATAAAAAGGTTAAGGTTGAGTTAAGGTAAAGACTTGGTTCTGGCGAGTCGAACATAAAAATTAAGCATGTGAACGGGATTCAAAAATTTATTTCGGAAAACCATTAAGACCCAGCAGTAACGAGAACAGCGTTTGCTGTTATTATCGAAATGCACGTGGAAATTAAGCATGTGAACGGGATTAATTGATGCTAATGAGTTTGTCGCTAAACTCTATCTATACAAACTTGTACCGCTAAAGCCATTTATTGTGACAGAGCTCAAATTATTGTGTTATGCATGCGGACAGTTTGAACACCATTCTGGGAGTAGCTAGAATTAACTTACGTCCTAAATAATTTATGTTTCTCACTTGAGTGAAATTTTTTTTTGCTTCTTTCACTTGTTCGTTTTTTTTTTTCTTTAGATGAAACCATCTGCTTTTGGTATGTTTTCTATTTTTGTTAGTTTGATTTATATTAGGATTGTCCTGTAAATGGTTTCCTTAACTGTTGGCCAAAGAACGGTAGTTATTTATTTATTTATAATATTTTTCGATTTCTTTGGTCCAATTTTTGTAATCTTATTTCGATGCTTTCTCAAGAAATACTGATGCGACCGAGTTCAAATTTCGTGTCCACATTAGGTTAAAGTATATTTATGTCAAGAGCCCATTGTTTTGAAAAGAACCTTGTTTTTTCCAGTCAATGTTATTTGATAGCTTTTCCACCGAACTTCTTCTATCACATCTTGAATGCTCATGACATGTAAACAATGATATCCTGTGGATATGTGGAAAATTCTTGAAGTTATTCAAAAAATAAACGAAACGACGCAAAAAAATGCTTCGGTCGACCGGATGCAAGGCATATTGGATTTTTTGATTTTTGAAAAGAGTGTAAAATTTCCAGTCTAGTGATGTCTCGCAAGTGCATTGGAGTATCACCGAAATATGATGATATGATTTATTTTATTTTTTTTTATATATATATCGAAACAGCCGCGCAGGCAGAAGCCTAAATGCCGGAACACCGCGCCTGCTATGATGATTCCAAAGAAATTTTGTTAATACGATTTTTGAACTGCCTAAGGTTAGTAGAACTGGGAAAAGCTTCCTCTTGTAGATTGTTTCACAATCTAGACACCCTCGGGACAAAGGAGCGGTCGTATCGGCCAGTTCTGGATGTACGAAGTTTGACACGGTTAGGATGGGACGCCGAAGTCAGGCGTGTCTGTCTGGCAGGCACATCGCGCGGCGGCATCATGGAAGAGAGCTCTGAGGAGCAAAGCCCGTTGGTGTAGCAATAGAAACAAGCTAGATCGCCGACGGCCCGCCGGTGCGAAAGAGTTCCGAGACTGTCTGTTAGAGAAGAGTCATCGATCAGTCGGACCGCTCTCCTCTGGACAGCATCGAGCATGGACAATGTAGTCAGGGCGGCAGCACCCCAAATGTGTGAGCAATACTCGAGGCTAGGCCTTATCTGGGCCTTGTATCGAGTGAGAAGGTCATGCGGAGAAAAGTACTTCTTAGCCCTAAACAAATAGCCTAGCTTTTTCCCAGCAGCTGCAGCTATTAACGAGATGTGTTCGTGCCAGATCCAGTCCTCGCTGATCTGGACTCCGACCAGCCGAAATGAATGGCTCTTTGGTAGAACTCGGCCGTCCATCGAAACTGTATGAGCGCTAGGACGCTTTTTGTTCATCAAAGTACAGTACTGTGTTTTGGAAGCATTGAACTGTACAAGATTGTTGCGTCCCCAAGCAGTGATAGCCTCCAGGTCTCTTGTCAGAGAAGAAGTCGTCGCTAGTCTTCTTTTTTCCAGCTCAGCGGCAGAGATCGGCTTGTCACTCTGAATTCCTGCATGTAGAGTGCTGTCATCAGCGAAGCTGTGGATTGGGTTGATCGTGCAGGAAAGGAGGTCGTTGATATGTAAGAGAAACAGTGTTGGAGCCAAGACCGATCTCTGGGGAACACCCGCGTTGACGTTGTGGGATGAAGAGGAGAATCCGTCAATTACGACGGATATCTTGCGGCCAGAGATAAAGTCAGCCACCCATCTCCAAGGCTTTTCTGGGAGGCCATATGATGGAAGTTAGCTTAAGAGGGCAGCGTGCCACAGCTGATCGAACGCTTTCGTGATGTCAAGAGCAACGACATGAGCCTCACCATGAGACTGGATTTGTTTACTCCACAATTGCCTGACGTAAGCTAGGAGGTCCCCTGTGGATCGTTGGTGCCGGAAACCGTACTGCCTGTCGCTAATCAAGCTGTGACGTTCGAGGTAGTCCAGAAGCTAGCGATTTATGCACCTCTCCATCACTTTACTTATAACAGAAAGCAGAGCTATAGGCCTGTAGTTGTAAGGGTCGATCTTAGACCCTTTTTTGGGATGGGCTGGACATGGGCAAATTTCCACATAAACGCCTTGAATTTTCAATAGAATATTAACGTTAATATCGACTTCTCAGCATGTCAAATATTTTGGGACAAATTCCCAACTATAAGTGAGTTAAAAAGTCAGAAAAATCGTCGTAAATTCACTTTACATTTGAGCAAACAAACATTTTACATGATTGTAATGTAATGTAAAATCTAATTATGTAGGTGGGTATTAATTTACAGATTTGCAATATAACGTCCATTTGCATCCAGACATTTTTGACAATTGGTGACTTTCGTACAACCTCAGCTAGTGTATTTCTGTTAATGTTCCTAACTGCCCAAAATTCTCTGTCTCAGGATTCCTATGGTCGCGGGACGATCTAATTCATAGACCGCATTCTTTGTGTGACCCCAGAGGTGGAAATCAAACGGTGAAAGGTCAGGGGTTCTAGGAAGCCAAGATATTGAACCATTTAATAAAATTATTCGTTATCAAACTGCTCTCCTAAGAAGTTCCTGACTTGAATAATGTTGTGAGCCGGGCATCCATCCTGCTGAAACCAGGTTCTTCTAAGCTCATTTTCGGTTAGACTAACTCGTAAAGCCGGCACAACCTGGTTTCGCAGAAGCTCTTGGTACCTCTGTCCGTTTAGGTTGTAGCCAGACAAAACTGATCCTATAAGTTGATTTCCTGAAATAATTAATACCTAATTTCAAGTAGGAGCCCAATTGAAAAAGGTAAGTTAGATTAAATTACCAATGACCAAACGTTATTTCCAAATCTGGTCTATTGACGTCTCTCTGCCACTTCGTGAGGGTTTTCCACAGACCAATGATGAGTGTTGTTCTTATTAAAAACTCCACAGTTCGTAAACCTTCTCTCATCGGACCACAAAACATGATTTACAGAATCGGGATTTTCATTAGACTTCCTAGTATATCACTCACACAAGCGCATTCGCCTTGGACAATCAGTTTCCTTGTCCTTGAACTATTGTAGGTTGGTATGGACGGTACTTATTATTTGCCATAATTCTATAGTTCTTACTGATGCACTAGAGATTTCGTTGACAGCTTGTAAAATGTTTCTGTCGCCATTGTCATTTTCAATATTGTATCCGCTTTTAGATTGTTCATTAAATTAACTACTATTTTGCTAAACTGGGTTTTATGAGGCTGCCGTCGTTCGGGATACATCTCCAAGTACCTTGCTTAGGTAATGTCGGCGTTTCTGTGTGACTGCAAGTATAGCGCTAACATGTCAAACTTTTCTTCATTTGAGTAGGGAATACAGGGCACTTTGACCAGGTTATGACAATTTTTTTTGTCAGATTTATAATTTTAATGAGAGAAAATGTAGGTGCCTACTAATAATTAAAACTTAATTTTAATACTTTGAATTATTTAGCGTCAACGTCAGAGCCTCCTCAGATGAAAAAAAATGCGTTAATTACTTGTGAAATGTCATTAGGCTGGGAATTTTACGCTTTTTTCGAAAATCGAAAAATCTAATATGGCGGCTTTAAGAAAAATGAACATTGAGGCAGGTTGTGACAAAACAAAAGACGATTGAGACATGTCATACTTATTTGCCTTAAAAAAATGTTCCATAATGTCACATTTTGACAGCTGCCAAATTAATCGTTTCGGATTTACTGGCAAAAAACAAAACTTCGACATTTTCGGTCTTTTGCCGATATTTCCAAAACCAATTGACCTATATTAAATCTGAAGTCAGTTATCGAATGCACTAAGCTTCCTCTAAAACTTCCCACATTTAACCGTTGTTGTAGGTATAACAAGAGCCAAGATCCCTGTATAGAAAGGCGAATCTGGGACTACGTTTAAATTCCTGTTGACTGTATGACGCTTTGACCACCACGGTGACCAATTTCAAGTACAACGACCGTCGTGGCAGCATATTTCGTTTATCTGCCTTCCATTGAGTGGCAGCGATAAATTGAACGGTCTTGTGGTACGCCGAGATGGCGCAAAGCCATCATTACAATATTAAGATGACACCGCGTAATATCAACGAAGCCCAAGATCGCTTGAGGGAGGCTCTCACACTCTCTCAAAAAGGGGTCCAACCCCCCTTGGCGACAAGCGCGCCTGAGGGTATGTTTTTAATGTACCAGATTCTTGACCCTCGTCCATCATCCCGAAAACGCCAAATGTCCTCCGAGAATACGAAAATCCACCCAGAACTGTTGTCAGAACACACCGGTTAACTGTTATCCAATCTTTGACTACAAATGCTGCATGTGCATTCTTAATGGATCTGAAATACGAGAAATAGTACTTCGTCATCTTGTCTTGTGAAAAAATATCATTGAAGCAGTTTGCCATTGATATGGAGAAATAAAATCTCTGCGCAGTTGAGATCCAGTAACAAATCATAAGAAAAGACCTGGAAAGATAAACAAAATACACCGTCATTTTTGTCATTGTTCTTAAAAAGGCCACCGGTAAGTTCAAAATGTGGTACAATAAACAGGAATTTAAACGTATATGTGTCTTATTACCATGCCAGGTACGAAAAGTCGTTTTTGAAAATCGTCCAGTGGCGGCGAAGAAAAAGGTCAAAGAGGACGGTCCTGACCGTCTACTTGAAAGTAGTATCGATAGTACTCTGCGAGTTTATATCATGTGTGAAAGTTATTAGTTCGATTTATTTACTGAAAAGTTCACCCACCAATCCAACACTCACCAAGACGTCGGTCACCAAAAACCAGCAAGTAAGTGGACGTCCTTACATTACTGCAAGAGATATCGCTAAACGTAAACAAACACCGGTGCTGTACGGTTAGCCGTACTACACCTAAACGCGGAGTTCGAGCAGTACCGCCAGGGCCGGCTCCAGAATTTCTCAACTAAAACTATCTAAACATGACTCAACCTGATAATAATAGAAACAGTACAACTACTTCATCATCATACTCCAGTGCACTTCTACAGCAGTCAGTCAGCAAAACACCATCAAAAAACCAAGCGATTCTCCTAACAGCAGTAGATGGGATAAAAATCCATGATTATATTATTGCAATTGGCTCGATTGTAGTTCCCAAAAATATACTGTTCGCATCAAGAATTGCTAACGGCCGAATCTGTATGTATCTGAGTAACACTGATAGCGTGGACAAAATAATCACTGAACACAAATCCATAAAGATCCAAGACCACGACATCGAAATAAGACGACTTGTTACACCTGCTCAAAGGCTAGTTATTTCAAATGTCTGCCCCTCTGTGCCAAACAACATTATTGAAATTTCACTAACAACTATGGGCCTGAAGCTACTCTCCCGCATAACTTACCTCCGAGTTGGAATGCCAGAAAATGAATACAATCACATTCTCAGTTTCCGTCGACAAGTGTATATTGCCCCACCTGTTAGCGAAATCGTAGACTCTACGACTATAACCTTTGAGGAAACGACATACAGGATATTTTTCTCCGTTGACGGACCAAGCTGTACTCTTTGCAAGCAAACAGGACATACATTGGAAAAATGCCCCAAATCACAATCCAGAAATGAGGACACCGAAACAAGGATGGAATTAGAGTCATCTAATGTACATAACAAAACTAATACATTGAGCTTAAACATGACTGCAACCATACAAGACAACTCTGTATCAGAAGAAACTCGACCTAAACGACAAATCTCAACATCCCCCGTATCTACTAACACCCAGCCTGCATTAACTGAAGTACTGAAGCCCCCACTAAGAGATTCAAAACACGTGAAAATAATCCATATGTAATCTGTTTGCAAGAAACTCACCTCAAGAATGATAATCACAGCCACACACTCTAATTCAGTGGAACCTGAACGGGTATTATACCCATAAAGAAATGCTCAACTTGCTAATACGTGAAAATAATCCATATGTAATCTGTTTGCAAGAAACTCACCTCAAGAATGATAATCACAGCCACACACTCTAATTCAGTGGAACCTGAACGGGTATTATACCCATAAAGAAATGCTCAACTTGCTAATACGTGAAAATAATCCATATGTAATCTGTTTGCAAGAAACTCACCTCAAGAATGATAATCACAGCCACACACTCAAGAACTACTCTAGCTTTTACAAAAATAGTCAAATCAGGATAGAGCAGCGGGAGGAGTAGCAATATTTACCAAAACCTCTATACAAGCAAAAAGACTTCCCATTACTACAGATCTGGACGCTGTTGACGTGTCGATCACATACCACTTAACCATACATATCTGCGATATATACATACAACACCCAAAAGATCTGGACTTTAACGCAATAGAGTCTTTGCTGCTACAAATTCCCATGCCCAGAATCATAGTGGGAGATTTTAATTGTCATAATATATGCTGGGAATCAGACTTCTCTGAAAGATACGGCATGGAGCTTGAAAACATATTTGACAATATTGGTCTGATACAACTTAATGATCGTCGCAGCACTAGGTTCAATGCTTTCAATGGGAAGTTCTCGTTGATTGATTTATCTTTCTGTGACCCTTCTTTAGCCCCTTTTCTCCACCGGAACCCCCTATCTAACCTCTATGATAGTGACCACTATCCTATAACTATTCGCCATAGTAAAGATGATGCTTCTTGTGCATCCACTACACAAAGATGGAAGTTGAATAAAGCTGATTGGGATAAATATCAACAGCAGGTTGAACAACGCCTACCATTACTTCCCACCTGTGAAGACATCAATATCGAGATCAACAGCCTGATTCACGTTATAAAAGATGCCGCTCACATTGCTGTAGGAAAAACGAAAACATGTAACAGAAAACCAGTCCCATGGTGGAATCAACAAGTCTCTAATGCAATATCCACCTGCAAACATTGTTTCAATGTCCTCAAGAAACATAACACAGCCGAAAATCTGCGAAAATTTAAACAAGCTACAGCAAAAGCCAGATATAATATCAAGAAAAGCAAGAAAGAATCCTGGCGAATCTATGTATCCACTATTAAGTCGTCTACACCTGCATCGCAAACCTGGAATAAAATCAAGAGCATTAGTGGATCAAAAACAAGCTACGAAATAACCTCTATAAAATACAATAACCAAGTAGTATCTGACAAATCAGCTATCCCAGAAATCTTTGCTGACGTCTACTCAGCACACTGTAGCGAAATTGACTACAGTCCTTGTTTTCTCCAGTACAAGTCACAGGTTGAAGGTGACATATACAATAAGATTCTGGTGTCCCGACAATTTCCTGACGTCTGGAGGAGAGCCATTGCTATCCCCATCCTAAAGCCAAATAAGCCTCAAGATGACCCTGCTTCGTATAGGTTGATATCGCTGACATGTTCTATGTGCAAGCTGATGGAGAAAATCTTCAATAAACGCCTGTTATGGTTTTTAGAAAAACAGGTCTACGACAGATAACACTGTAGTACTGGAATCCACCATCAAGCAAGCATTCGCAAACAACCAAAGTGTTATAGCTGTATTCTTCGATATAGACAAAGCTTACGACACCACCTGGCGATATCTTATCATAAAATCCGCGATTGAAATGGGTATCAAACGGCATCTCTTAGGTTTCATACAAAACTTTCTGAGTAACCGCACCACGAGGGTGAGAGCCAACGGAAAGATGTCCAACGAAAGAACATTAGCAAATGGAATATCACTGGGATCCGTGTTAAGCGTCACACTTTTTTTAATAACGATCAATGGATTAATTGAACTATTTAAGACACCAGTAAAGGCACCGATGTACGCAGATGACTTAGTTATATACTTACCAACGAATAACCTACCCACAGGACAAAGCATCATACACCAATCAATCAATAAAATGGAGAGATGGGCAGCTACAACAGGTTTTCGTTTCTCCAGCGATAAGACCAATTACCATATATTTAGCAAATCTAGACGAACCAGTGACAATATCGTACTCTCTCTGAACAGCACCAGAATTCAGAAAGTTCACAGTATAGTTTTTCTTGGGATGACACTTGATTCGAAATTGAAGTGGGATCTACATATAACAAAATTAATATCATCGTGTCAAAAACGTTTGAACCTTATTAAAGTCTTAGCAAATACCTTTTGGGGAAGTGACTTCTCATCACTAATGGGAGTATATCGCGCTATATTAAGAAGCAAAATCGACTATGGCAGTATATGCTATACAACCGCAAGTAACAATTCTCTAAAAAAACTTGACGTTTTACAACACAAGGCAATACGACTGGCATATGGCTTACTAAGAACTTCACCGGTGGAAAGCATCCATGTCCTAGCTAATGAGCCCCCGTTACACCTTCGAAGAGAATACCTTGCTCTACGCTATGCCGCCAAAATTTCAAGCCTACCAGACAATCCTGCTCACTACATTACTGTCAAGTGTTCTTCCAGAGGATTATACAGCAACTACAGAGACTGCCCAATATCAGAGCGTATTATTCGCACCGACTTCAACCTAAACAATCTTCAGCACACGTACTCATATTCGTTATATTCTCCCCCATGGACAATGCGCCTACCCGATATTAATACATCGCTTAACTGTTACACCAAAAGAGAAACCAATCATATAGTCATCCAAAATAAATACAGAGAAGTAATTGAACACTACAAAAATCATATGCTCATCTTTACCGATGCTTCGAAGTCGTGAAATGGAGTGGGATGTGCAGCAATTCAAGAAAACAACAAGAAAACAGCATCTCTCCCTCATCACAGCAGCATCTTTACCGGAGAGCTAACTGCTATCAAGTTAGCCCTAAGCATGGCATCGGCAACCGCAACAAGGAATATACTTATTCGGTCCGACTCCATGAGTGAATTGGAAGGAATCAAGCAATTATACCCGCAACACCATATTCTTAAAGAAATAAAGCAATGTATCAACCTACTAGCCAACAAAATGAAGACAGTGAGGTTCCTATGGATACCGTCTCACGTAGGAATAGACGGAAATGAAAAAGCCGATCGAGCAGCAGCTGCCGCGGTGACCGACGCCAATCTAGAAATAATAAACACGCCACATACCGATTTGATGACCCTGGCAAAACAACACATCTGTACTATTTGGCAAAGCCAATGGAACAATAGCACCACCAAACTGCGGGAGGCTATTTCAAGTGTGACGGAACACCTCAGTCTACCCAGAAGAAGACGCGACCAAGTGATTATCTCCCGTTTGCTAATTGGTCATACGCTAGTGACACATAAATACCTGTTCAGCAACGAAGAAGCCCCATTATGCCAAACCTGCTAACTCCCAGACTGCAGACGTACCGTGAAGCATATACTCTTAGAGTGCGCTGCCACGCAAGATGCACGAAACCATGCTTGCATGCCAGAATCCATTAAGGAAGCCCTCACCACGTACCCTATCATTGTTACCTTGTCGTCCAGCCGCTAATAACCCTGCGTGGTTGATGCAGCTTTTGTGTTTTCTCAATAAAAAAAAGGGTCAAAAACGAAAAAAATAAAGATTGCTCAAACTTAGTTTTTGGAAACTTCAGAGGATCCTGATCATATTTGAAAAAATTGGGGATCCAAAAATTTTAGAGTGGAGGATGGTTGAAGGGTTAAGGGAGGGTCGACTCATTTTTTTTTAATTTTAGTATGTTTATACGCTCCCAACGCAAATATATGACATTTCCCACATCATAGATGCATTTTCTCTTGAAACAAAATGATAGAGAAATGCTTTCGATACTCGTCACTGCTTCTGCTGTCTGAGATCGCCGGCGAGCGTAATGGTCTTAGTAAGTATCGAGAAAGGGCGAGGCTGCCATATGGACTACCAGTAGGGCAGGAAAAGAACGTCTATGGACTAATTGTGTGAACCTGTTTGACTGACTTGATTCGTTTAATTTCTGTGGGAAGTCTTGTTTATATCTCGAAAAGATGTACTATATGTTTGACATAGGAATAGATAAACTGCACCATCATGGCTCAGCTCATAATTAGAAGCACTATGTAGTTACCCAGCTGAAGCTCAACAAATCTTATATTTTTTGGACCGCATGGAAGTGTTTTTGACTATTACCTAATATCGTTACGGGGCATAATGGACTGCGAACCCGAATATGTGAATGAAACTTTAATCATGTTCTAACCCTTTGTCAATGGCCAATTTCACCAACATTTCCTAAATTAAAACCTAACTAAGAATTACTTAGCGGTAGGAATTTCCTAAATACAATCTTTGGTTTCACCAGGCTAGGTAATTCTTAGTTATGAAGTTCCTAGTTAAGACACAGTGTTTAGAAAGTTTTTGTTGTCAGGTTGCAATACTTCATAAAAATCGATTCGATATTTCATAAGTGACAAGTGACAATTATTGTCATTCATGACAGCTGTCTGCTTGGATGCTTGAATGCTATTAGGTGGTTTGGTTAAAATGGATATAATTGTGCAAAAAAGAAAGCGCTCAGCTAATTTCAATAGCGATGATAAAATAATGCTATTGTCTTTAATTGGAAACAATAGCATTATTTTAAACAAAAAAACCGATGGTTCTACAAACCAGATGAAGGAGGAGGCCTGGCTGAAAATTGGGCAACAATTTAATTCACGTGCAGGGGAGAGAAGGTAGATATTTGTCTATTATATATTTATTAGTATTCATTACCACGTTAAATTGGTTTTTGCAGGGAGGTAGAAAGCTTGAAGAAAATATGGGCAAAACTGAAGAGCGATGCGAAAACTTACCGGGCCAAAGAACGCATTAGCGTTTCGCAAACTGGAGGTGGGCCTTCTGAAGTAAAAGCAGACCCCATACTGGAAAAAGTATTAGATATTTTGGGTCGTGCTGGTAGGGGTTTGGAAAATATCACTGATTGCGATATTGAAGAAGGCAAAGAAAATATGGTACCAGAAAATGCTTCATTGGGTATGTTATAATATATATATGTAATGAAATTCAATGCTAGTAGAAAATGATATATTTCAGATTTACAAGATAACATTGTTGTTGAGGAAGAAGAGGAACAGGAGCATCAGATTCAGCCTCAAATAATAGTATGCATAATCATCATGTTGCTTTGGATGATTTTTAATAGATTTTTTTCAAGGATAAGACGCCTGTTCACCAAAGAAGATGACCACTAATTTCAATTGAAAGAGGGAGCTCCTTGAATGAAGCACGGTGCTTAACAGAAAGGAAAAAACAAGAACTAATAGATGCAGAAATGAGAAGGGAAATGGAACTTCACGAGCTCAAAAAAAGAAAACTAGAAAAAGATATTGAAATAAGGGATCTTATAATTAAAAAAATTAATGGTGAGGAAGTTCTTAATTTTTTATTGAAAATGTCTAGCTACAAGTATATCTCGACTTAAATTATTTTGTCCATTTTGAATATTTCTTTCCATTTGGCCATTTTGTATATCATTTTCAATATTCTCTACTTCTACTGGTGGGACATCTTCATTTTTATCTATGCAAATGTTGTGTAATACAGAGCATGCCAATATTACATTTATAGAATTTTCTAATTTTAATCTTAATCCAGTAGCCAATACAGGAAATCTTCGTTTTAGCACTCCATATTGTCGTTCCACTGTATTTCTTGTTGCAATATGTGCCCTATTATAATTTTGCTGGCCGATAGTTTGTGGGCTTAAAAAGGGTGTCATCAGATAATTCTAAAAATATTTAAATATGTATAAATAACGTTATCCAAAGCAAATGTATACAAAGCATGAAATATATATGTTATTCTTGTTTCAGATGGAGAACCTCTAAACGATTTGATCACACTTATGCAAATGGGAAATTGAAGTAAAATGAATAGATATAAAATGGAATTGTTTTGCAATAAATTTCCAAATAAATTAATAGTTGTTTCTTTTATTATTTTTTAACTTACTAAAGATTGTGTGACTAAGATATTGTTTATTATGTATATCATATATCTTACTTTTAAAGGATATCCATTATCTCCCAAAAGTAATCCTGCAGCATGCACTCCTGTCTCAAATTGATAGCATAGTCTGCTATTTTGAAAAATAGCAGAATCATGTGTAGATCCTGGCCAACGACACACAATGTTTAATATCTTTAATTTTGCATCAGAGACAGTTTGTACATTCAATGAAAAATAACCTTTTCTATTTCTGAACACTTCTGCATCATCTCCACCTGAATGTAAATGTTCATAAATAATATTGTGTTGGTATTAGGTCATTAATTTACCTGGTGACTGTATCTTTATGTGTGTACAATCAATTGATCCTAGAACATTTGGAAATCCGGCAATTAAAAAGAGTCATGTTTTACTTTATTTCTCTCTTCATTTGTGGTGGGAAATTTTACAAATCTTTGCAGCAATGATGCCAAAGCATGAGAAACTTTCTTTACAATCCTGCAACTACTGCTACTACTAACACCACCATAATCGGCAACAGATGTTAAGTGGCATCCTGTTGCATAGAATCGCAACGCAATTAAAAGTTGGTTTATGGGTGCAATTGCAGCATTTCTGTAAAAACGAAATATTATCAATTTAATTTCAAATATTAGGTACCTTTACACTGTTATACATACCTGTAATCTGCATATGCCAGCTGATGTTCAATTTGATCTAAGACGAACAGTGCAGTGTTTTTATTCATGCGAAATCTACGGAAAAAATCCATTTCGTCGTACTGCTCGAAATAATCGGTACGATCTCTCAGAACACGAGGACGTCGTATATGTTCATCATCATCGTCATAATGGTCCAAATCTTCGATAAATTCAATCACTTCCATATAGCTGCTATATTCGCTAGGAATATAACGTCACTTATGACAAATGTCAAACGGGCTAAGAACTTCATAACCGGCTTAGAACGCTGTTTAACCAATACCTATCTTAGGTAATACTTATCTCACTTTAGGAAATACTTAGCAACTGGAGAAACCGAAAATGGATTTGGGCAGTTCTTAACTTGAATTAAGAAACTCCTAAATTTTAAGACACGTTGGTGAAATCGGCCATAAGACTCTGACAAAAATGCCATGTTATACCTCATTCGACATTTTTATACATATAATACGACCTTTAAAAAAAAACATGACAAAACAAGGAGCTCACAATGTGCCCTTCAATAAGATTGTGTTGAAAGTGTGCCTTATTGCCACCCATCCACAGCAGAATCAGCCTTTTTCCATGCGGTTTGGATAATTTAGCTCAATTATGCCATTATAATATCCGACAAAAGTATAGCAGAGGGGCGATCGACCATTTTTGAAAGGTAGTTTGATGGGTCATATGGACATTTGGTTGTTCCGACAGGGAAATTGGTCCAGTAAGAGCTGATAGCCACAAAAACTTCTTTCCATACCATTTTCATTGGAACACGGACATCAAATTCAATCATTTAATATAAGAAACAGGATATTTAAGCCCATTACTAAAGGAGTCTTGCAGCTCAAGTTACTTTCCTTAACTTTTACAGTAGCGTCATTGCCACAATTAGCATTTTGCACTGATACGTTGGCGCAATGTGTAATTTTGGCAACTACTTGGTCTTCTCTTTGATGGCTGAATAGCTATTATTGAACTATACGAATAAATATTTTGCTTTTGCATGAAAGTGTTTAGTGCCTTCGAAGCATTGTTAAAGCTGACATTTCTATTCATTTTGCAATTTTATTGAAGTACAAGGCTAATAAGTAAATTGATTTTGAATACAAGGTTATACTGAAAAAATTGATTGTTGATTGATGCCACAACACTGGTGTTTTATCTTGAAGATAACATTCTTCTAGAGTGTTTTGTTTAAATAATTACATGATCAAAAGAACTTATCTATATATTCTATCTTAATTATGTGGAGGCCTCGTCGAAATAAATATAACAGATGTAGTACCCCGTTTCCCAGCCAAACTCACTAGTTCGAAGCGCGCACAGCAAAGAAAAGCGGCCCACTGCGCTCTCCCACCTTCCTCTTCTCCGGTCTCTGGCGTACAAACTCTCATTTTCTTCAAAGAAAAGTTGTTGCAACAATTGGCTGATATATATAGAGAGGGGAAGGTATTTACTTCGACGAAGCCTTCACATAATTCAGATCGACCATCACTTACAGGTAAGTTCGTCTTATCATGTTGTTTGTTTCAAGTAGGAATAGAGTTTGCGCACTCTGGAATCAGGTTACGATTAGCAGTGTTGCTGATATCCTCAATCGCATATCTACAGAGGTCACCGGCAGCCCCTCTAGTTGGTTAACTACTACGACAGCACCTCAAGTGGGACTATATTGCGGTTGAGATGGAATTTGCAAGCAAAATCCTTACCTCGCATAAGGTACCTAATATACAGGGTGTTTCAGTTTATTGTTGCATAACTTTAAGATTCGATAGAACTTTTAAAATTAATGCATAAAGTCTATATAAACATGGGTCGAAAAATGCGTGGCTTCCGAAATACAGAGTGTTTAAATTTACTTTCTAAAATAGTTTTTTTTAAATATTTCGAACAATATTTGATGTATAATAGTGAAAATTGGTATACAAGGGTTTTTTGGTACGACAAAACGAACCATGGGCATAGTTTTACTGTAGCCGCTAGAGAGCTCTCTACTGTACTTGTAGTGTATTAAAATGACCGAAAAAATTTTCTTAGTGCAATTTTTTGCTTTTTGAACAAAAAAACTGATTCAACATAAAATCTTGTGAATTTTCGTTATAGTTAGCCGTTTTTGAGATATTTCAATTTTTAAGGTTCGATGCATTTTTAATTATTTATGATAATATAACGTTAAAAAGTCAGTATTTCGATAATTTTTAGAAGTAGGCTGTGCCTGCAAATATTTTTGAAATTGAAAGCAGAATAAGGTCAAACGTCAATTAGTTGACAGTCAGTTTTGTTGTCTGTTCAAACCTGAAACGTTTTTTTGCAATTGTGAATGCACGAAATTTAGTTTCTTTTACCTGTTTTTTTCTGTAAATTTTATAAAAATACCATCTTTATTCTCCAATCAAGAGTTAGCGGATATTCATTTTGTGTATGGCTTTGTAAATGGAATCGCGGCAGAAGCAGCCAGAGAATACACATGAAGATTTCCAAATAGACGACATCCAACTCGCTCAGTATTTGTAAGAGTGCATCGCCAAATAATTGAAAATCGTTTTGGAAATCTCCAAAGAGATCAAAACATAAATGTTCGTCAGCGCAGATTTACCCGTATGATTCTGCGTGAGTTTGATAGAGATCCGGCCACAAGTGTTAGGAGAGTTTCAGGTGCCTTGGGAATTTCAGCAAGCCATGCTCACCGTGTTCTTAGAAATGACCATAAACGTCCTTACCATTTGCAACCTGTGCAAGGACTACAGCCAGGGGACGGAGAACGAAGAATCACATTTTGTCAGTGGATTCTTCATAGAACTGATAATAATAGGGAGTTTTTAATTAACGTTTTTTGGACCGATGAGCCATGCTTCACTAGACGTGGAGTGATACATTTTCATAATCAACATATTTGGTCGCATGAAAATCCGTATGCAGTTCGGGAAAGAAATTTTCAGCATGAATTTAGTGTGAACGTGTGGATTGGTATCTACTGTAATCGACTATTTGGACCCTACCTTTTGCCTGCAAGGATAAATTCTGCGACCTTCTTGGAATTTTTAAAGGCTGAACGTGCAAATATGTGGGATGATGTTATGTTAGATTTAAGAAGATTGGCCTGGTTCCAGCTTGATGGTTGTCCAGCTCATTATTCGAGAATAGTTAGAAACTGGCTGGACGAAAATTATCCAGAAAGATGGATCGGCCGTGGAGGACCAGTCGCCTGGCCTCCGCGATCCCCTGACCTAAATCCATTAGAATTCTTTGTGTGGGGATTTCTAAAAGAAAAAGTGTACCAGACTCCCGTAACCACAAGAGATATGCTAATAGACAGAATCAGGAATGCATGTGATGAAATAAGGCCTTATTTGAATAATGCTATACCACGTTCGATCATTCGTAGATGTGAATTGTGTATTGAACAATTGGGTTTACACTTCGAGCGACTACTTTAGATTTTGTATGTTTGTCCTAACTATCCAATACCATTTTAGTTGTAAATAATTAATTTAATTTGTTAAAAATAATATTGGAAAATTAAAGAAATTAATATTCTGTTTTTTGTCTTTATTTGGAGTTAGGAATTATTGCTGTGTTTAAAAACGCAATCTAAACGATCATCTTGATTACTTGTAATGCCCAAATCGAAAATGTAAATAGAAAATATTATTTTCCCATAAATAATTAAAAATGCATCGAACCTTAAAAATCGAAATATCTCAAAAATGGCTAATTATAACGAAAACTCACATGAGAGCTTCTTTATGCAGAAAAGTACGAAGAATCAGTTTTTTTATTCAATAAGCAAAAAATTGCACTAAAATTTTCGGTCGTTTTAATACACTACAGGTACAGTAGAGAGCGCCCTCTAGCGGCTACAGTAAAACTATGCCCACGGTTCGTTTTGTCGTACCAAAAAACCCTTGTATACCAATTTTCACTGTTATACATCAAATATTGTTCGAAATATTAAAAAAAAAACAATTTTAAAAAGTAAATTTAAACACCCTGTATTTCGGAAGCCACGTATTTTTCGACCCATGTTTATATAGACTTTATGCATTAATTTTAAAAGTTCTATCGAATTTTAAAGTTATGCAACAATAAACTGAAACACCCTGTATATCTGGTAATAAAGAAAAAATATACCAAGACGGTTTCATAACCTGCCCTGTTCACAAGCAAATGAGAAGAGATTGTTGACCATACTTTGTCGCTACGATGTCCTAACGAGTGTTGTTTTTTGACGTAGGATCTTAGTCATCTCAAGTACAAGTTTCGGAGGTCAAAGTTCCGTGTTCAGTCGTTATCCCAAACGTCTTATTTCGTCCTTGGTGTGGAGCTGACTATCACAAGCTACTGAGTCAAATGTTTCAACGTTATCGCAGACGTCTTTGTTCGTCCATGTTATGGAAATGGCTATCACAAGCTAGGTCCATGTTGCTATCCCACATAATATAGGACATAGAACGTTATCCGAAACGTCGTTTCAGACAGTCTGAAATGCCGGTGACGCATCCATACTAACATGCACCTAACTTCATAAACTTGCACCTAAAACAGATTGATTAGTCGATAATTACCTGATGATAACGCCCCTTCAGAAACTGAGGCTTTTGTCAGTTCTTATGTTTTGGGCATCTCGATACTGCTGAAAACGTAAAAACGTTGCACGAGAACAAGGAATGAGGCCAGGGAAGGTGGGAGGACGCGTACTCGCTTTGAACTAGTGGGTTTGATCAGGAAGGGGGGTACTACTCCTGTTCTACTTACAACACGAGGCCCGAACATAATAGATTTTTAGCGAAACGTATTCTTGGATATGAACAATTTTAGAATTTGATGAGATTAGACTTACAAGAGCCTTCGATAATGCCACTTGATTGGATAACTGGATTGGATAAAAAAATGTACCTCGTATTCGGACTGATTGACGATTCTTCCTTTTGATTATAATGAGCGACAACTATCTGTTCATATAACGCCGCGTACAGACCGAAAATCCAACGCCGAGCAAACGAACACATTGTTGTTGGAAGATATTCGAATGCGCTCGTCTACACGTCGCCTACACCTAAATTTAGTTTCGAGTTGAACCGCGTTGGGTTAGGTTCGGCGCTACAGACAAACAGCTAAATACTAGAAGTGCAACAAATCCTGTCCAGACCAAATCAAACCTTCCTTTGATGTACCGATCAAGGAGCGTACGCAATCGAACGCCAACAGCGACATTGGAAACCGTTGGCTTATGTTGGCCTGCGCCGTACACCCCGATTCGAACACCTCCAAATCTGTAAGCACATGTGCCTGTGTCTTATGTTTGGAATGTCGGTCTGTACGTGGCGTAACGGTAACTGTGATTCAGTGTAGGCCTGAGGCGTAGGGGCCCGCTGCAATTTCAGCTTATGGACCAAAGTTATACCAAGCCTTGGAAAACTATTTGTAGGTGGCAGTTGACAGTATTGTCACACCTTTATGCACAACATAAGTTTTTCAGTAGACTATACCCGGTTGTTTACTTTCCGTTTGTCTATCTCCACACGGCTAGACCTATACAGTTCTGACTATTACTGAAAGGCATGAAACAACGTTAGATGCGTGGCAGGTCATAGTTGCAGAGACGGAAAGGCAACAGATTCAGATCAGCCTGAAGAATATTCATCTACAGTCAGTGACATTTTGTGACTAACATTTTTGTGTAAAAATATTGCCATTATTTTTGGAATTACCCTGTATATGTAGGTATAGAATTTTCTGAGAAAAGACGTGGTATGTTCATGTGGCGTATTAGGTTCCAATAATCAACATTTAGTATTTATATATAAACAATGTAACTTTGCTATAAAATTAAATCCTTCAAATAAAGAAATTTTCAAATAATTTAAAATGTACGTAATATACCCGCTGTTATGAAATGATTACAGTAGGGATGCGGGCAAGTCATTAATAACAAGAGAAACTCCCGCTTTCCACTGTAAGTACGCATATACCTACTATTTGTCTCCTGCTACGGTGCAACTGCAATGCGTTTCATTATACTGTCACAGCCTTTATCTACAATCTACGTTTAGATATCGAGCATCTAAAATCTACACATACGCGTATGCAATGCCCCGTCTTTAGAGTTTCATTTATTAATTCAGAATGCAAATAAATCCATGCATAATGTTGGAATTTATTACCGTTGCCGTGTTGCCGTATCTTTTTTCTTGATTTTCTCATCTGATTAGCTTTACTGAGGAAGGACGATATCACATCGTACTTATTCTGGCGAACGAATAATTAAAGAATAAACAGTTTATTTGTTTCTATAAAAACGTTTGTTTTAAAGTTTGCAGATTTTACAACCTTTACGAAGAATATAATTAGTTGATAGCTACCACGCCATTTACATGTAAAACACAACATAATATTTTCAACAAGTATTTGAAGACTTTTGCAAAATAAGTTACCACCGTGTCGATTTTCTAAAAGCATTGATTTGTATTCTTTATCTAGAACTGAAATTCATGTTATAAATATGCATAATCCACTGTGATTAATTTTTGCCCTTTTTTATAATGGTATTAGGTTGAAGTTATTCGCCCATGCACAGGCAATGCCTCCTATTGTGAATGTTTTTATTTTACACTTATACTAAGTGACATATAAATCCGAACACCCAGTTTAAATGGTTTTATTTTAATGAAAGTTGGTGAATGTATTTATCTTACTGTAAATAACAAGTGAAAAAATTTTCAGCCTTATCAGTTGAACATTCCGGTTTTTATACTGTTTTTTTTAATTCACTAACGCTCTAAAAATGAATATTTCAGCCGCAGTAAAGAATCAACGTTGGCGGATTTTGGTTCTTGACATCCTTTACGATCGGTTACGATGCCTAGAGTACGGAGACCTGTACGATTTCGTCAACTTAGTGAGTTTGATAGAGGCCGTATAGTGGGACTTCGGGAAGCTGGACTTTCTTTTCGGGCAATTGCAGTTAGAGTGCAAAGAAGTGTAGACACTGTGGTTATGTGTTGTCAGGCATGTCTTCGAGAAGGCCGTACGCAAAGAGCAAGGAGCACTGGACCGCCGTAGAACAACAGACCGTGAAGATCGCCGCCTAAGATTATTGGCCTTAAGGGACCGTTTCTCCACTACCAGGTCCATTGCAAATGAATGGTTTGCAGAACACGGAAGACCTATTGGCATGCGAAGTGTTTACCGACGAATGAGATGTTTTGGCTTGTTTTCATACCGGCCACACTGGGTCCTCCCTTTAACTCGAGAACACCGACATAATCGCCTTGAGTGGTGCAGACAACGGTCACTCTGGGATCAGGAATGGACCAGTATTGTCTTTAGTGACGAGTCTCGATTTTGTTTAGGCATGCACGATGGTCGTGCCAGGGTTAGAAGGCGACGTGGTGAAAGGAGGAATCCACAGTTTTTTGTTGAAAGACATGTTCATCACGCTGTTGGAGTTATGGTTTGGGGTGCTATAGCTTATGGTTCCAGGTCACCTTTAATCTTCATCAGAGGTAACATGAACGCGCAGCGTTATATCCACGAAGTTCTAGAACTCCATCTTTTATCCTATCTTGACACCCTGGCAGATCCAACTTTCCAACAAGATAATGCCCGACCACACGTTGCAAGAGTCACAATAGACTTCTTTCAACATAGTGATGTCACATTGTTACCATGGCCACCAAGATCTCCCGACTTATCCCCAATTAAGCACGTGTGGGATATGATGGGTAGGAGATTGCTCAATTTGCAACGTCCTCCTCAGACTCTAGAAGCAATTCGAGAGGAGTTGGTGGTTGCCTGGAATGAGATACCACAGGAGGACATTGACCACCTGATCAGAAGCATGCCTAGGCGCGTTGGAGAATGCGTAGCACATCAGGGTGCATCCACACATTATTAAAGGTCAAAGGGCTTCAAAGCAGTGCAATGATTTTGAAATTTTTATCATTTACTTATTATGCTTCATTAAGTACTTATACAAAATTTTATTAAAATAAAACCATTTAAACTGAGTGTTCGGATTTATATGTCACTTAGTATATTTACTCATGCGGTTTTCTTTGAATATTGAGTGAATGAATATTATTGTTGTTATTACTTTACTTTGGCAAGTCGGCTATTACATCTTTGTTAACTTTTTGATTAAAATTGTATCTGTCTAGAAAGATCCATATGGTGCTGTACCTATATCTATTTTGACATCGAGTGTGCTCTGTTATTCAGGTCATTAAGCGCGGATGCTAAGCTATTCATTTGTCTCAATCATATCTCCTTCATCGGGCATACAGCCACAACACAATACGCGAAGCAGCAACAAAATTGGACTGCACTTTGTTTTTACAAACCCGCTTTTCAGATGCATGCAGGAATTCATAGTCTTCATGAATAAATTTAGAGTGATAAGCCGAAATCTGCCGGTGAGCCGAAGAAAAGAATATCTCTGACGAGAGCCCTGAACGTTATCACTGCTTGAGAGCGCAACTATCTTGTACAGTGTAATGCCTAAAAATCAATAGTACTATATCTTGACTAGCAAGAAGCATCCTAGCGATCATCCGGTTTCGATGGATGGCCGAGTTCTACCAGAGAACCGTTCATTTCGGCTGGTCGGAGTCCATATCACCGAGGACTGGATCTGACACGAACACATCTCGTCAATAGCGACAGATGCTGGGAAAAAGCTAGACTATTCTTTTAGTGCTAAGAAGCTCTATTCCCCACATGACCTCTCCACTCTGTGCAAGGCTCAGATAAGACCTAGTCTCGAGTATTAGCCTCATGTTTGAAGTGCTGCCGCAATGCTCGATGCCGTTTAGAGGCTTTGCTCCATGTTGCCGCCGCGCCTGCTAAATTGACCCGCCTGAATTCGGCCTCTGACCCTAACCGTGTCGAACGCCATACATTCAGGAACTGACCGGTACGACCACTCCTTTGTCCATAGGGGTATCGAGATTGTGCAGTAATCTGCTGTTCTCAGTTTTACTAACCGTAGGCACAACAAAAATTGGTTTAACAAAGCTTCTTTAAGCTCCTTATAGTATCCTCGGTAAGGTAAACGAGTTAGTTATTGGACATGCGGCAGTTATCGGACACTTTGCCTTTTGTTCAAGGGAAATAAGAAATCTGTATGTATTAGTTCGGCTATTCGGTCTCAGATGGAAAAACTATGATCATGGCAGCATGATCCATCTTACATGCAAGGCATCCTGTAATCCATTTTGGCGCCAAATCGCATGTACCTGCCACCTGTGTTGTTGAGGCAGTTTGCCTGTTGTTTTGTTAAGGGTTTGTGATGAAGTTGTGAAAAGGTTGAACTGATATCAACTGCTAAGGAAAACTTAATTTATATACAAAGTGTACCGCTAGTCCAAGGGTGAGCATCTCTAGAGTATTTCTTAAAAAAAACAAGTAAGGTTATGTTTTGGAACGGTGTCCAATAACTGCGATGATTTTTTGAGTTTTTCAGTTGTTGGAGATTTGTCCAATAATTGAAATTTGCATGACATTTTCAGTTTGACTGCATTACTTTCCCAGAATGTTCTTCTGAATTGAAATATACAACTGAAAGTGATTTATATGATGTACATCCAGTAATTGGACGCCTGTCCAATAACTGACTTAGTACGTGTCCGATAACTAAGCTTGTGGTTTCCAGGTCATCCAAAGGTTACCAAACATGCCAAAAAAGCATTCATATGATGCAAATTTGATGGAATTAGCAATACACACTTTTCCGATTGTGCTATTTTTTATGGTCATAAGTCACAGCTGACATATGAGCTGAGTGTACTTTGTAATGATCTCAACATCGAAGTGATAGCTTTGTACCCTAATGCTACAAGGATCCTTCAACCATGCGATGTGGCGATATTTAGATCTATTAAGATGGGATGGAAAAAAGCTGTTAGGGAATTTAACGAGAAAAATCCAGGAGAGCTCGTAAACAAACTCACTTTTGCTCCACTTCTAGAAAATGTAAAAAATATCGTGAAGTCAGAAGCTTTGGTCAATGGATTCCGTGCATGTGGCCTATTTCCTTTGAATCCAAATACAGTTGACTATATTAAGTGTCTGGGGAAGGAAAACGTTCCACAAAATACATTAGTAGATATGAAAGAAGATATGCAAACACCAAGTATGGATCAAAAATCGTTTGTAAATTTAGTGGGAGAACAAATGATTGCAAAATTCAAATCATTTGATGGAACTGCAGAGCCCACAGAAGGTATATGTGACGAATTTCTGACACTTTACAGCATTTGGAGTTTTTTTGGAAAATCAGATTTTTCATCCGATGAAAAAACTGCGTTGCAGGAAACAATGATCCAAAAACAATCCAAGTCTTAGAAAACATCGTTATAAAAGAAGGAAATATTATGAGTGTGACTCGCCTTCAACACTGCCTTCTAGTAAGAGCATTTCCAGCTACTTAGATGTACCACAAAAGCCTGCAAGAAAAAATAAGCGTCAAGTAGAGCGCGCATCATTTGCTGTGACATCAAGAAGGTACCAAGAATACATTGAAAAGAAACGCGCTCTAAAGTCACAAATGGAAGCCGAGAAACAAGAAAGGAAAAGAAAAAGAGGAAATTGCTGCAGCTCAAGAAGCAAAAAAGAAGACTATTGCAGAAAAATGTAGCATTTGTACGCTCAAAGCTACAAAAAGCTATCTGTTGTGCGACTCCTGCAATAGGGGGATGCATCGTCAGTGTGTTCCAAAAGGTCACCATAAGCACATGCCGCAATTAGGTGATGACGAATTATTCATTTACAAGACTGTTATAAAGAGGGAAGTCAAGACGAAGAAGAACGATTTAGTGAATATTCGGGATTGAATGACGGAGAATCGGGCAACAGCGATGAAGAGATGAAGGTGAACAAGCTATTCGAATGGTAACAGACAGAAAAATCTAAGTACTAGTTTATGTTCAGTTTAACTGTAGGTCTGTTCTGATGTCTTAAAACCTTCAATAAAAAGCTATCTTCGATATGGAACAGTTTGCCTTATGTCTGTCCAATACCTCAATGTTATGTGTCCAGTAACTGGATTTTCTGTCCAATAACTGGCATTTTGGGGGACGCCGCATTGTTTTTTCAACTTTTCCAAAATATTTTGTTGTAGGAAAAATTAATCGCCACCTTGTATAAGTTGGAATGTTAGATTTACATTCGCCGCAAAGCACACTTTTATAAAGTTAATTTTCAACCTTTACCATTGTTTTGAGTCTGAAAAAAATCTTAAGTGTCCAATTACTACCATGTTTACCCTATCCTGTTGTAAAGAAATACATAAAGCCAAATAAAGGCTTGCTTATCAATGTTGCAGTAGCGCTTTAACACTGCACAAGTTTGTTACCACTAGTTTTTCGGACATATACTGATCTAAATTGAATATACTTAGTAGAACTTCAATGTGACAAGAACATGGATTTGTTAATTAATAAAACGATATCAGTTTTAACATTTAAACAAATGTGTTTCTTGTGTTTATCTGAAACATTTTTTGAGTCGATACAATACCCAGACCTTGATATGCGAAAAATTTAGGCATTCATATGAATTGTGACCAGACACTAGTATTACCTCAAGCAACTTGTAACCGGTTCATCACAAGCAATCCGAGTTATCTCTGACAATAATCGAGGCCTCATCGCCGTCAGCGCCCTCATTTGGCATGCATGTAAAAATTCCGAAGCTTCCTACACACTCCGGTTGCAGTACATGTATGAAGGTACTGCTTGAATGCGGTATAGATTTATAGCCGCCACCCGTTTTGTCGTCGATCGGTCGTACCGCTGTTTGTCCGTCGGTCCGTGGATTGGCCTCAGGCGGCCACCATAACATGGCCGGCTGCGTCGGTACGACGATGGGCGGTAACCATCATGCATTCGTGCGTTGCTGTTGATGTCACACTATGTTGATATATGAGTCATTGCGTTTTATTCAAGAATTCTTCTGTACTTTTTGATTAAAAAAACAATTTTCTAATTTTAAAAAATACATAAGGTACTAAACCAGTGAATATTTCAAAAGAACATTTTGGCAACTTCTCTCATTTTTTATTTTTAATTCGATACTCGAAAATATAGCCTGAAGTGTGTTTAATATACACCAGCAATGTTGAAATGGTATGCTCATTGATTAAGGAGGTTCGTATGTTTATATACGTATACATACATGTCACACTCAGTATGTCGTTAGGCGATTGCTTATATAGACTGGTTGGCGAGATATAGCAATCATATCAGTATTTTTATTCGAACAGGCAGCAAAACCGGAAGTAAACGTTTCAAGCCATAATTTGGATAACTTCTACCATTTTTATCCTGATTTTTTTACTCCAAATTATAGCCTAAAGCGTGTTAAAAATACACTAGAAGTTATAAGATGGGATGCGCATTCACTACATGTCGCTCGGAGCATAAGGCTTGCTTATGTCGACAGGTTTGCCAGATATCGCATTAATAAGCTGCTAAGTTGTAGTCACCGTTCTTGGCGGGTCAAAGTAAGACTACCAGCATCCCTTTATATATCTCCATCTCCCTCATACATACACATGCGATCTGCCCCTGTGTGTGAACGTTTGTTCGGTAAGCTCAAAGACATACGTTTTTTAGTTGTGTGTCTCCGTCTCGAAAACTTTGTCGTTACGTGTGACTGCCCTCCAATCATATTTGTCAGAATGACAACTTACTTGACATCGGCGTGCAATTTAAGTTGTCCTGTTATCAATCTTCAACATAAAATTGTGCAATGCCCGAAAATACGATCAATGGAGAAGGCCGACAGCTCGTGCTAAATTTATTCGCCAACTTTATTTTTTCATATGGACGCTATATTGGAATTTTGTACATTTAAGTAGATTTTTCAGTACTTCCTTCGGTAATGTATTTAGGTGGCCATGAGTTTGTTGTCGGATGAAAATTATAAGGAAATAAGAAGGTGTGGTGAAACCTGGACACAAAATGAAAATGATCATAAATAATCAGAGGTAGGTCATAGCAGATATTTAAAATGTTGTCCGTTATTTTGTAGGCAAAGCTTGACTCTTCTCTGTATATTGTTTGTTCACTGCTCGATTTATTTCTCTTCTTCTCAGTCTTCCAAACTCTGTTGCTATATTCAATTTGAGGTCAGGTTTGGTATATGAAACAAATGAAATCTGATAATAATAATTGAATTTCGAAACTTTCTAAGCGGCATTTCGTTGACTACCTAAATACGCAACTTTGCCCCCATTCAGGCGAGTTCACATCTTTTACAGTTTCCGAGATCTCAATGGTCAGGGTCCAATTTGAAACATCCTGTATACTATTTAAAGTTCTTATTTCAGTCTGCAATCTGTAAAAAGTATAAACGAATTGTCACCTTTCGCCTTGGTGTATAACTACGACCTTAGAGTAATGCGCATCAATAGTGCGGTTGAAAATAGGCATATTACAAAAAAACATGAAGAACATACAAATCGCACGAAAAACTTGCAGACTTTCATAGGTGCCCGCAGAGGGTACCATCGGGTAAGTGGCTGCCTGGAAATCAGGTTGGAACGTAAAACTTGCATATCTACAGTATATTCAGATAAGAGATAGACCGGACATAAACAAGACCACGTGATCATCGAACGCTGTAACATTCGGCAGGGACGTATTAAGAGTCACGCAGTACATATTTTAGATAGTAGATGCTGCTTTGCGTAACTTTGTAGTAAATTAGCACAATTCGATGTGTATACGATTGGTGATATAGGATCATGTGGGGGTGGGGTAAGAAATATATAATGATGTAAATATACATATGGGTTTCAAAATTTTCGCTTCGATTTCCAGCTTCGGATGCCGCCTGATGTTTGGTGAAATACAGTCTAATATAATCTCAAAATGGCGTTTAAATTAGCCTAAATTAAAAATAATCGTATATCTCTTAAAATTGCTTTTAGAATATTGATTAGTATATTTTTTGATTTCTAGGTAAATATGTAACCAAATTAAAACGTTCAAAACGTAAAAAAATGTGCGTGGTTGAACATTGTCAGAAAGTAGATTCTTGAATAGGTTTTGCCAAAATGGGTTCAAAAATGTCAATAATTAATTAAAAAATACAGTAGCTTTATAATTACTTATAACTTACCGAATGTGATGAACGACATCTTTTATTGGAAAGATGAGCTTGATGAGCTTTCATCATCGCTACTGCCTGAAGCACCAACGTCAATAATGAATGGCTCGACTTGTTCCTCTAAAATATTGTCCAGTTCCCACATTCTCTTTTCAACTTTGTCTTTCACGTGCTTAATACAGTTTTCCCATTTTTGCGCTGTTATTAATTCTAGTGCTTCTTTGAAAAGTCCTTTGAGGTCACAAAATTTAAAAGTTGTATTGTGCTTAGCTATATAATTTTTAACCTCTGCCCATATGAGCTCAATGGGATTGAGCTCGCAATGGTATGGAGGTAAACGGAGCACAGTTTTATTTTGACTTGCTGCCATTTCGTCAATGGCGTATTTTTGATATTCCGCTTGTGATCCTTGACAATTCTTAATAATTGTACTTTCAGCATTGCTTCTTCAAAGTTGATATTTTTCGAGCGGAGCCAATTTTGAACATCAACTTTCCTTGAAGCCGTTGTTGGGACCTTCTCCATTCTTCGAGAATGATAAGGCGCATTATCCAACACAATTACTGCGTTTTCCTCTAAGTTCGGTAAAATTTTTGAAAACCACTGTTCAAACGATTCGCCATTCATTTCCTCGTGGTAATCTCCAGTTTTCTTAGACCCAAAGCACCACAGACCGTCAACAACAAATCCATCCTCACTGCCAATATGGCAGATAATGAGCCTTTTCCCTTTACCTGGAAATCGAAGTACTAACTGGTGTAGATTTATTTCAATAAGCGAACCTTTTTCAAATGTTTTCATCACATTCAGCGAAAAAACATTGAGACATGAGTATCAGATTGCTATAATTGGGACTATTTAGTCATATTGAAAGAAAGAATATTGAACGTCGTATGATTACTCAGCGCTTCACACACACAAGTTATAAACCTTTAAAAAATGAATGATCAGGAACCTGAAATACGCGCAAATATTAATATTAACAAATTATAACTTTATAAAGCTTAAAGTATGAATTAAAATGATTAGAAATATTAGGAACGGTACACAATATAAAACTTAGCAACTTTTTTTAAGTTTATAATATTCGACATATTTTAAGAATATATTAAAAAATTATTGAAATATCGAAAACACATAAAAACATGGCTTAAAAAAGTTCTAACAAATGAAAATGACAATAAAACATCCACGCATTTTATCGAAAGTTATAAAAGTTTTGTTACTTGTAATATGTTTTATCTGCCCCCTGGAATTAATGTTTAGAACCTTGTTCCCAAGGTTTGAAAAACATCCGATTGTTGTCTATTACTCGTATTTACCTGCTGGATTTTTTAATCCGGTGGACAGTCCATCTAGAAAGGCCCTCCTGGATGAAGTTACAGAATCATCAACCCATACTTTACTTGTAGTGTGTCCTGCGTTTACCCACGTTTCATCAAGGTAATAAATCTTCCTGTTTTGATTTATATATTTCCCAATTTTTGTTAAATAATCCCTCCTCCATAGCACAATTTCTTCTCTATCCAGTAGTAAACTATTACGACCCCGTTTTTTTCATTTGAAATTTAAATGCTTCAGTAACGCATGGAAAGTTGATCGTTTGAAATTTGGCAACGTTGTATCTCCATTTACCTCCTGCAGTACTTTATCTATAGTAGGTATTTCATTCCTAAAGAAGAATTCATGCACTTTCCTCCTAATCGCATGCTTATCAGCTTCATCCAATGATTTAACAATACTTTTGCGATGTTTACTGGTCATTGGCTCAGAAAAGGTGTGATTTTTTTTGTATTGTCTTAACACATTAAACACTGATGCGCGACACACCCCAACTTTGTGAGAAACCTTCACAACAATTTCTTTGATGGTTGATGCCTCGTTATCCTCGCGCTCGATCTTATATATATTCAAAATGACCTCTTTCATTTCTGCACTCAGGTGTCTTTTTTTAGAGCGTTTCCTAGGTGGACTACAGGAGTTTACAACTTCATCGGCAGTATCCGTACTACTGGGCATTTTGCGCAAGCAGTTGATAACAATAACAATCAATAACAAGGTATAACAATAACAACGACAAACTCAACAACTTAATAAGATAACAAACGAAAACGTCCCAAGAAATATCAAATTGCAATGATGCACACGACATACGTAACAGGTCTGAACCTGAATGTGACTCTGCCTTGATACGACTGCTCTGCCGCTCGGCATAGGCATTTAATTGCGAATTGACCAATGAGGGCTCCTGTTTTACGTCGAGACGGCGGCGTTAGCGTGAAAATCACCCGAACCTTTTGTTTACATCCGGTCTATCTCTTATCTGAATATACTGTAGCATAATTTTCTGCACATTTTGGAGATTGTTAGGAGTGAATTTGGTGCCTTCCGTTCTTCAAAAAGTTTTGGGGGCAGGTACACTTTCACAAAAAGATATCCCTTTCCTATTATAGGCCTCTTGAGAAAAATTCCTGCTGGCGTCCATGTGCACTTTGTAAAATGATTTCGGTCCGGAGAATTTATTTAGAAAGTGAGGTTTCTTAACTTTAGTCTCACAGCTCTGTAAAGCCAACTTTTGGCAAATTAGAATTTCATGCATTATCTAAAATATTCGATCTTAATACGAAAACAATGATAACAAGAACCAATTTAGTGTTATTTTTTATATTAAATTTGAAAAACTGCACAACCGCTGCCCAAACAAGTGAAATACTCAAAAAGCTCTATAATTATTTAATCAATTTCCTTTTGTTGTCAGTCAGATAGCTAGGATTGTTATCCTAGATAATCAAGTTCCGGGCCAACCTACAAGTAGTGATTGAGAATCCATTAATGTTTCTTCTCTTGAGGTTTGCATATTTCGTGGTTGAAGTTTTTATATACACACCCTGTGTATTAAACTCTTAAATTGAGCGTTATTCTTTTATTGGTGGGTTTTTCAATTGTATCCACTTCTCTGTACAAATTTGAAAACAAATATTTGCGTGATCATCTTTTCTCGTATCTTCCAAATATTTGTTGGGATCCAGTAGCTGAGCTTCTCAAAAGCAGCCTATTTATAGTCAATTTTCAGTTCATCATCAGCATCTGTTAGAAGAGAGGCTGTTTTTGATCTCTGCAGACGGCTGTCAAACGGACGTTTATTTTTAAGTGTCCACTATGGATAAGTGATATAAGCTCCCACTGAGTCGTTGCTCTAAGGACGTTAGTTTTATTTTTAGTATTGTTGCACGAGTTCAGAAAGCCGCTACTTAAAATTTCCTGTATCTCATTATGCTTAACACTACAGAACAGTAAAATAATTCACACTGTCTGCGTCTACCGAACCTCTAAGTAATTGCATGATGAGGTTATAGGATCCACCTTTGTTCACGTATACCCATCATTATGCTTTTCCGCAATATTAACCTTGAGCAATTTGTAAGGAAGCGAAGATATATCGTGTCTATTACACCATTTCATCAGTCCATATATTTCCATTTTTCATCTAGACTCACGATTATAAGTATTAGACACGCATATTATAATGTGCAACTTATTATAATACCGCTTTATTTTCCGTGGAAATTAATTAAGTAAAGTCTACCCAGGTATGCCAGTTCGTCAACACATTTTAACTAAAGGCATACAGTGAGGTACGCACGTAGTTTCAGAGTCGCAATGGCAATCTTATTAAGCATACGAAAACATTTAATGGGTGCGATAATACATGGTGTGGTATAAAAAAATGTGGTGATACTTCTGGGGCGGAAGGTGCGTACCTATTAAAAGTAATACGGAAAGTAAATGTAAGCAAACACGGGATACAGTTCTGCTATTTATGCGTAAGAAGGAAACACCTATTATTACATTTTAATTTCACGTAAATACTCCTTCTTGAGATTTTTTGTTAAAGTTAACAATAATAATTATAATAATAATACTCATTTTGTTTCCAACAGGCAGATACACAATTACAGGGAGTGTCAATAAATATCAACCCACGTTTAACAAATACATAAATAGGAATATCTAATAATATACTAAGTGACATATAAATCCGAAAACCCAGTTTAAATGGTTTTATTTTAATAAAATTTTGTATAAGTACTTAATGAAGCATAATAAGTAAATGATAAAAATTTCAAAATGACTGCACTGCTTTAAAGCCCTTTGACCTTTAATAATGTGTGGATGCACCCTGATGTGCTACGCATTCTCCAACGCGCCTAGGCATGCTTCTGATCAGGTGGTCAATGTCCTCCTGTGGTATCTCATTCCAGGCAACCACCAACTCCTCTCGAAGTGCTTCTAGAGTCTGAGGAGGACGTTGCAAATTGAGCAATCTCCTACCCATCATATCCCACACGTGCTCAATTGGGGATAAGTCGGGAGATCTTGGTGGCCATGGTAACAATGTGACATCATTATGTTGAAAGAAGTCTATTGTGACTCTTGCAACATGTGGTCGGGCATTATCTTGTTGGAAAGTTGGATCTGCCAGGGTGTCAAGATAGGGTAAAAGATGGGGTTCTAGAACTTCGTGGATATAACGCTGCGCGTTCATGTTACCTCTGATGAAGATTAAAGGTGACCTGGAACCATAAGCTATAGCACCCCTAACCATAACCCCAACAGTGTGATGAACATGTCTTTCAACAAAAAACTGTGGATTCCTCCTTTCACCACGTCGCCTTATAACCCTGGCACGACCATCGTGCATGCCTAAACAAAATCGAGACTCGTCACTAAAGACAATACTGTTCCATTCCTGATCCCAGAGTGACCGTTGTCTGCACCACTCAAGGCGATTACGTCGGTGTTCTCAAGTTAAAGGGAGGACCCAGTGTGGCCGGTATGAAAACAATCCAAAACTTCTCATTCGTCGGTAAACACTTCGCATGCCAATAGGTCTTCAGTGTTCTGCAAACCATTCATTTGCAATGGACCTGGTAGTGGAGAAATGGTCCCTTAAGGCCAATAATCTTAGGCGGCGATCTTCACGGTCTGTTGTTCTACGGCGGCGTCCAGTGCCCCTTGCTCTTTGCGTACGGCCTTCTCGAAGCCATGCCTGACAACACCTAACCACAGTGTCTACACTTCTTTGCACTCTAACTGCAATTGCCCGAAAAGAAAGTCCAGCTTCCCGAAGTCCGACTATACGGCCCCTATCAAACTCACTAAGTTGACGAAATCGTACAGGTCTCCGTACTCTAGGCATCGTAACCGATTGTAAAGGATGTCAAGAACCAAAACCGCCAACGTTGATTCTTTACTGCGGCTGAAATATTCATTTTTAGAGCGTTAGTGAATTAAAAAAAAGCAGTATAAAAACGGGAATGTCCAACTGATAAGGCTGAAAATTTGTTCACTTGTTATTTACAGTAAGATAAATATATTAAAATAAAACCAATTAAACTGGGTGTTCGGATTTATATGTCACTTAGTATATATAAGTAAATAATCAATCATCATATACTAGCTTACAACTTCAATAAGGCTAAGTTCGATGACGCTATATTTAGTGTCATTAAATAATATATTTATGTACGTTGTGATATTCATTATTTAAATGGGTGATAGAGGGGGTTAAAAGAACGCCGCAATGCCAGACGCAAATTGCGACGGAACGCAGTGTAAATAAAGATTGAGTTTGTTATTTTTGGTTCTTAGGTATTATTTCATTATTTGATAATGTACTCGTAAAATGCAAACAATTAAAAAAACACACTTAACACTAACTGTCTCAGAGCTTCACCTGGTGTGTGAAAGCTTATTGAACGTATTAAATAAATCCACTTGCAAATAGGGAACACAATTTTGATACATACATTGTTTTTCTTTTTATACCCACACTGCGCTTTTTTTGTATTTAAAGAAGGTGTTCAAAATGTCGTCCTCCACTTTCCACACAAGCTTCATTACTACCTTCACGAATGGTATGAGGATTTTCTTGGGCCCACGTGTGAGTATTATGGAAATTTCATATCCCGTCTCGCGTAAAAGTACATTCGTCTGAAGCTAGAATGTTTTTAAAAACTCCGGATTTTCAATGTTTTTGTGCAAAAACCACTGACAGAATGTTAATCTGCGAGGATAGTCTTCTCGTAACAAGGCCTGCACTCGTTGTACATGGTGGGGATAAAGCAAATTTTCCCGTAGGATTCTATGGACTATAGTATGCGATAGTCCTACGCAGTGGCCTAATTCCCGAGTGCTGATATCTGCATTGATTTCCACGATATTTAAAATTTGTTCCTACTGTAACCTGTCTTTCACGAGTGCGAATATTAGTGTGCTGAACACTTCCTGCATCTCGAAGTCTTTGGTACACTTGCACAAGTGTCCTTCTGCGTGGGTGTGCCCGCTGGCGAAATCTGTCGCGATAAATTTGAGCTGCAAGATTTGAATTGTGATGACGACGTACGCGAACAAAATCAATACAACATACTAACCACTGTTACCGTTTGCGATCGATTGCTGGTTCGATAAGAGTGAATATGGCCGATGCGCTGTTGTCATGTGTGTATTAAATATTCAATTTAATGAAACTCACTTGGTTACTGACTACAAATTTTGGCTTAAGTTAGAAAAACTTAATGCCATTTTGGTGATTATGGTCGATATAAAGCACTTAAAGTTGTGAACTATAAAGCCATTTAGACAATAATCAATTGACTTTTGGACCATGGGTCATATGAACTTTTTGACTTGTTTTGACCCCCCCCTATTACCCATTTTGATAATGACTACTATAACGTTTACACCCTGTACGTTGCAGTTACTAGTACTACGGAATAGTCATCCTATGAACGAGAGACTTGGACAAAACAATGATGTGGCAAGAATCACAGCAAAATGTAGCACAATACCGGTCATCTAGGCGGGGAACATTAAAACCTATGTAACTTAAAATATATTGACAATAAATCTTATTGTGGAGTAAACTGAACAAACAAGAGTAGATTCCAGTCTGCTAATAGGGTTTTGTTGTGTAGGTGCCCAGATAAGCAAGGCATATGCAAGCTTGTTTCTGACGTCTGTTAGACATAGGAGGAGCTTGAAGCCTGACTAGCTTCTAATTAAGTGCTCTTGGGATGCAGACGATGTACTATTATTTATGTGATCATATGGTATCAAATGTAATGCCTAGGCCTTTATAACTGTCACTCCCTCCTAACCTTACCTGATTAATACTGTAATCATCATAAAGGATAGCATTTTGTTCCCTCAAATATGGAGGTTTCATGGTGTTCCATTAATTATTGATAATTTCCAAATTTGTTTGTAGAAAATGGTAGTTCTCGGAAGTTACGATACGTTTATAAATTTTTTAATCATCAGCGAAAAATAAATGATAATATTTAATCTCAAGCGACAAATCATTAATAAGGATTAAAAATAATAAGGGTCCCAAGTTAGGCCCATATTGAACTTCTGAAGCAGCTATGTAGATGAGGGACTTGAAACCACCACATTCCACAAACAGTGTTCTGCCCGAAATAAATATGTTTGGCGCAGCGAGAATAGATTTTATATATATTTGATGTAAAATCTTTATAAAAAGAACATGAATGTGTTTACTTTCAAAATACCATAATGCATTTTCCACCAGTAATCATTACGTTTTGACGTTTACTGAGGTGAGCAGCGATATCTTTGTATTTGTCTGTGACGTTGGCAATATTGAATTTTAGGGCCGTATTCAAAGCTATTATTCACATATCTGGATCATACTTTTAAGTGACTGGGAGATTTGACAATAAAATTTACGAAATACAGATATAAAAATGTTTATTACAAAATTATTGTAGTACATCTGGGACTTATTGATTACGAGGTAAATCAATTGAACAGGCTGTGTTATCCTTTAGAGTAGTCCAGTATAATGTGATTCAAATACAGGTTAAGTATGCGCAGAACCTATCATAAGAATTAAGGATAAATACAGCTTGTTTAGAACACCACTGAAGTGAAAGAAATTGGTCTTACACATTACATCAACCTTTCCCAAATTTCTAACTTACTAGAATTATCTGAGTAATGTTCAGAACAGATTCAGGGAATCGAGCCTCTATCACTTCGGTCTTATACTGACACACATTCTGAATTAATTGTATAGCTGTTTCATTGCCTTTTAAAATCATATGGTGTTTCAAGTTCTAAAAAATAGAGATGATTTACAGGCAAAAACTGTTTATCTTATTTTATTCCTACCTGACTTGAAATAGAGCATTTTTTATATGCAAATCAACTTTTGGAAACAAAAGAGTTGTTAGCAAGTACAAAATGAATCTGTAGCGACAAAAGCCCACAACAAAATACGGATATGTGTACCTGGCGTTGACGGATCCCTCAGAATTAATTGTGTCACCTGTCGGTATGACGAGTTTTAAAATATCACTAGATAATCAGCTGTTATTCTACCTCGATGGATTCTCGTGAAAAATACCATAGAGCTAATGAAGTTTGATATTTGAAGGTTATGTAGTCGTGAACTAGGGAACAATGCCATCTATCAAATCGTTGTTTGAAGAACATAATATATGTTACTTTTGCTTTAAAAATATTTCCATAGCATAAAACATAAACATAAGTATATCATCAAATGAAACCAATGAATTGAAGATGTAGTTTATTAATGCCAATCTAATCCTCTGTAATCGAACATGAAGGTACCTACGTATTGTTCAAATTAAATTAATAAGCATTATATCCAAAATACATGGAATATCTCTAAGTAAACATATGAAATATTATTCCTGTATCCTCACATTCATCATATCGGCGAATTTAAAACCGAACAAATTGTATTCATTTTTACTGATAAAGATTCTTATACCGCCTATGAGAACCCACTAGTTGTTCATATGGATTTGGAAAAAAATGAGATTCGACTTCATGAAATAGTGTTTAAAGACTAATTCTAACAATATCTTGGATTCTTAATGGGCTCATTCCTTCTACTCAATACCACAAAAACTGAATACCAATATAAGCCTGAAATTTGCCATGTGGCAATTATTTCGAAAACTGCACAATTGTGCAGAAAGTCTTTCCATCATTTATTATTCTTGTCAAAAACTAAACCATTGGTCAGAAACCAATGAATTCAGCTAATTTTTTCCCGAAATGTTATGCCCTTTGAGAGTGTTTGTATCCTTGGGTATAATTATTGTGTATGGATCGGTGATTACATCTTTGCTTGTATCGTTTGAAGCTTGTTTTATGATTCAAACATTATTTTCGTGCTTCTTATTTGTAATTATTTTTCATTTGAATGCAACATATTCTTAATTCAGTAGAGGAAAACAAAATTAGAACAAAACTACTCACTAGGTATTCATTTGGAAAGGAAATTCAAGTACTGCCCTGTCACGTTTTGTTTGTAAACATTGCTGTTCAATTAAAAATACGAGATTGTTTACGTCTTCCGAAATTTGCAAAATTTGACGCTGTCAATGACTTGAACTGTGTTCAATCAGACAGCCTTTCATGATTTAAACAAATATGTGCCGCTTTGATGGAAAGAAACATCGAGGATGACGGCGACGTTCTGGGTACACTCAATAGGATCTTGAAGATGCTCATATCAAATCGATAACGAATTTCGTTATTCAAATACGGTTTGTTTATTAACTAGGTTTAACTAGACAACACGCGATGCCAGGTTTGGATACTAACTCGCATAGTTTTAGTACATCATACGTTCTAACGTATGAGGGGTTTGTGGGAGGGGAGGGAGGCAGGGTCGTACTGGTTTATTTATTGCTTTTTGGAACCTAATATCTCAGTTCTCTTTAAGCTGTGGTATATATGTTACTAAAAAGCATGCTCATTATTACCTGACCTATACGCTTTCTAAAGAAAAGTCCCAACTTTGAGGTATTAGGTTTTCTCCAATTTAAACACCCATGTCTATTGTTCCTTCTATTCCTCCTTTACAGAACGTCCCTGGTCGTATACAAAGGTGCTGCCCATAACTTGCTGGTTAATTGTGTAGGATATGATGTGCGATGCACAGATAAGAGTTTTATTAAATGTATAGTGAGCATTCAACAAAGGTCGGTTCGAAAAAAAACTGTTAACTGATGTAACAAGTGCGTGAAACATGAGTGGAATAAATGCAAGATAGTTAATTAATCCACACCTAGAGAATATACACGTAGTTTACACTATATACTAACCCAGTATTAAGACTACCCTTTTAGTACTTCGGATATCGTCAGAAAGCAAAAAAGCTGGCTCCTATGAAGAAGGTTGGACTGTCACAAGCTAGAGCCTGTATTATATTCAGCATTGATTAACATCATCAGGATACCATAACTCGGGAAGATATGCTCATTTTTTTGCAGATGTCGTCACTTGGTGACAAATATTCCGCTTACCGGCACGAAATACCTACTTGGTATTAGAATGGTTTCTATTCAGTATTTGGAATAGTTGCTTAACACTTTTTTTTGTTATCGATTTTGTAGGATAATTTCAGTACTAGTAAATAACTAAATTAATATCTTGATGTTTTTCCAATACAATTTAAAGAAGTATCTATATATATCATTAAAGACATAACACCTACGTTATCTTTATAAAGTTATCACTTTTGGAAAATAACCAATACACAAGTTGAAGGTTCTAAATGTCTTAGGGCTTAATCAATAAAAATGCACCTGTAGCTTTTCAAACTAAAATGTCTTTGGATCCCCACATAAAGGGACTTACTTTTTTATCGAAATTAATTGGTTTCAAATATTACCTTTGAGCATCAGTGACAATCACTGGAAACCAATTACCACTGACGCCGTCATGTGCACAAGAGAGAAGCGTGCAATACGTATGTTAGGTAGAGATAGAAGCACCTCGTTGCCTAGCAGCCCGAGTACGAGGTCACGGAAGCCATCGGCGAAGTTTTTCTACATACATATCGCACGCTTATCGCGCTTCTCTCTCTTCAGCCAAATTTGAATCTCACTGTATATTAATTTGATATATTAACTCTTTATACAGAAAAAGAATGGAGAACAAAATACAGAATGTAAATGACATCGTTATGATTTTGTATAAATTGTTCAATGCAAATCTTTTCTTAATTTTTTTATCTGTAGGTGATGAAAATATGTTGTACTGGTAAAGGGTTTTATTGACTTTATTTTACAATTTTCATCATTTTCCTCTTCCCAAAATTTGACTCTTCTTTTATATCTCTATCTAACATAGTGATTTTAATAGATATACATTTCACATCTTCAAAAAAGATGCTTGGAATTTGTACTCATTCTAACAGGCGTGGCTAAATCCTTTACCGATTTTAAATAACTTTTGATCAATTTTAAAAAATCTGCGTTGAAATTGTCAAATATATTGTCAAGTTCATTACATTTACATACGAATTATTAGATGTGTGTTACTGTTAACACTTCAGAACTCATTGTTTGCAAACTTGTTTGTTCTTTGGAAAACTGAAGAAACGTCTTTCGAAACGTAGTTGAATGCCTAGTCCAGTATGTTTTAATTAGATTTCATAAAGAGACTTATTTGAAACACACCAAATGACAAACTAATGAAACTAATCACATATTAGGGTAGACTGGGTACGGTTGAAACGGTGGACGGTTGAAACAAAGCGAATATCTCGCGAGCCTTTCATGGTGGGGGACGAAAACAGAAGAAGATCGGAGCAGACGACAAGTCGAAACACGAATTTCAGTATTATTTTGCTCTTCGCGCGCTGTGCTTGTGTGTAGGGGACACCATTGTGTTTTTTGGCGGTAAAGTAAGTATTTTTGTTCGTACATTTTTGCAATTATTATCGTTTTGATTAAAGCTAAAGTATTGAGCATTTTGTATCGTTGCAATTGAAGTTTGTAGAATATGGTAGTATGATGAGTTTTTATTCAAATTTATTATCATTCCTATTGTGAGCCGTTTTATACCTAGAAGGGGGGATGGGGACAGTTGAAACATTTTTTGTGGGTACGGTTGAAACAGCTTATTTATTTGATTGTCTTGTTTTTTAGATGCCAAGGGTACGCCAAAGGAAGACTACGAGAGGCCAGGCTGACTTATCGACTTATAAACAAGCTTATGAAGATGTGAAAGCGGGATCTTCTTTAAGAACAGCGGCAGAAAAGAATGGGCTGAACCACTGTTCCCTGTTTAGATACGTACGTAAACGAGATGCGGCTGGTGGTGATGAAAATCAAGAAGTGGGATATAAGGCTCACAATCGAGTGTTTAACCAAGAACAAGAACGTGAGCTTTCTAATTATTTAACTAGATGTGCAGATATCTATTTTGGCCTAACTAAAAAGGATGTCAGGAAATTGGCATACGAACTAACAATCAAGTACGACTTATCACGACCTCGGACATGGGATGACAACGAAATGGCTGGCGACGAATGGTTTCGAATGTTTATGAGAAGAAATTCCGGACTTTCAGTACGTGTAGCACAGGCTACAAGTCTTTCTAGGGCGACTAGCTTTAATAGAAATAATGTAGATGCTTTTTACGACAATTTGAGTGCTGTTATGGACCGTTATAAGTTTGAGCCACAAAATATATATAATGTTGATGAGACTGGCATCACTACTGTGCAAAAACCCGACAGAGTAATAGCTAGACGTGGTGCTCGCCAAGTAGGTTCAGTGACTTCAGGTGAGAGGGGTACTTTAGTCACAGTTGCCTTTGCAGTTAATGCCATCGGAAATGCTATTCCTCCATTCTTCGTCTTTCCGCGAGTGCGATATCAAGACCACTTTATCAGGGATGGACCAATAGGATCTGCTGGCAGTGCAAATCCTTCTGGCTGGATGCAGGATGAAACATTTATTCATTTCCTGGAACACTTCAAGAAACATACAAATGCTTCTTCTTCACATAAAGTCTTACTTGTACTTGATAACCACTCTTCACATATTCATATTAATGCTCTAGACTTTTGCAAGACGAATGGCATTGTGGTGCTATCGTTCCCTCCCCACTGCTCACATAAACTCCAACCGCTTGATAGATCTGTATTCGGTCCGCTGAAAAAAGCTATAAATTCGACCTGTGATGGATGGATGCGAAGTCATCCCGGCAAGACAATGTCAATATACGACATCCCAGGGATTTTAGGTATTGCTATGCCGCTTGCTCTTACACAATCCAACATTCAAGCTGGTTTTCGCACAACTGGGATTGTTCCATTTAATCGGCATTTGTTTAGTGAACTCGATTTTGCACCTGCATTTGTGACAGACAGACCAAATCCTCTAAATACGAATACAAATGAGGCAGCTGATGGCCATATTCAGAATACTTACACACCTGAGGATAAAACACCAACACCATCACCTTCTGAACTACCAGAAATGTCGGAGGAGCTTTCTAATACAGCTCTTTCTGTACAACAACTGACTGCAAATATGTCACAGTGTTCACAAGTCCCAGACAGACAACAGGAAAATATTACTGCAGATCCAGAACCTTTGATTACATTACCCGGACATCAAAGTACTGATATTGTTCAGCAAATTTCACCAAAACCCTCTACAAGTTCTCAATCCATTCCTGTCTTGTCAAATCAAACGAAAAATATCCCGTCTCCGAGTACAACACTTTTGTTTTCACCGGAAGCAGTACGACCACTACCAAAAGCTCCTCCAAGGAAATCAACAAACAGGGGGCGAAAAACCAGAAAATCCACAATATACACCGATACACCTGAGAAAGAAGAGATAAGAAGAGAACATGAAAACAGATTGAAACGAACCAAAGCTAAGCAAGTTAAGAAAAGATTAGATGGAGAGGAAAAGACGAAAAGAAATGTTAGAAACAGAAAAAAAAATATCACGCAAGATGAATCATCAGAAGAAGAGGAATACTACTGTCTTGTTTGTGTGTCAGCATATTCAGAAAGCAGACCGAGGGAAAAGTGGATACAATGCACAGAATGTAAAATGTGGGCGCATGAAGAGTGCACAAAAGGTAGTCTTATTTATATTTGCCATAATTGTGATTCTGAATGATCTCATAACCACTTTAATATTTTTGTTTAAAATATGGATTTTTATAGAAATAATAAGTCTTTATTTTTTTCTTAAATAGGATTTTTCTTAAATAAGGATAAGTTTTTGTTTTAAACTGTTTATTTTTATTCTCTAACAAAAAGTATTGTTGTTTTGTCATTTGTTAATCTATTCATCGAAAAGTATATCTTTTGAAGTTTTACTGTTAGTCTGTAAGTATCGTCAAAGACTTGAATATTATTGAAAATATATTTTTGATGTTTAACTGTGCCATTACGAGTCGTAAAATATTATTAGATGATTAATAAAACATCCTTATTTACTATACTTCGTATTATTTGTATGTGTTTCAATTGACCCCAGGCACTGTTTCAACCGACCCTGGCATGGGGACGGTTGAAACAAATTACATTTGTTTTTTAATTTAATGTTACAGATAAAATACAAAACAGTGATCTCAAATATCATTGCCTATTAGTAAACAAATATATGGTCTTTTATTTATCATATTTCCGATATCGCTCGCTCAGCTAATCCCGATGCTATGGACAATAAACGCTAAAATGTTTCAACCGTACCCAGTCTACCCTACTTGCTATAGCGCCATATATAAAGGTGAACGTTTGTTACCCGTCTAGTCTCCGGGAGTATTGTCACATGGTGACATCACGTGTGCGAAACACATAGACTGATCGCATGCGCATGGGTGTCTCATCTTAAGTAAATATCATTATTAACATATTTCCCCAGAAGATACCAAACTCAAAATAAGCATACGTACTGTGGGGCCGCCAACTATTTAGCTTACCAGTCTTTTCCAAAGCATCCCCACCCCTACTTATTTTGAAAATTTTATTTACATTGTGGTAGGCGGTTGTACACTCACCATTCCCCGGGCCCCTATTAACATAGCAGCAGGCTCATCCTACATCACCCTGTATTTGGACCTTCGATTGATGTTACTAGTGGCATCTCAGCATAGCTTCTATAAGCTCATAATTTAAAAGTTGTGACGATAGATGCCGCCACCTTACTCGAAACAGTTTTCCATCCACATAAAACATTATTAATCAAATGCTTATCCTCCGCTTTACATAACCGCCAACAGATGCCCGTAGTAATGCTGTATAGCGTATGCTGTCAATGTCAAAAAGATAACCTCAAAAAACATTCAAAATCAAAACAATTTTCAAACACCTTTTTGTATGTGAGTGATAAAATGTTTGCTGCAAGCACTCAATGCAAACATTGGATGTTCAGTAGTGAAGAAGAACTAAATAAATTGCGGGATTTAGCCAATGCAAAACATATTCAAGTCTACGGAAAGAATATCGATGTAATTACTTTTTATTATTATTAAGCGAGTCTTACAAGAAGTAGATCTATACTTGGAAGTTACTAGCCAGATTTGCTGTTTACATTTAAATGACTTTATATTAGGTCCCAAAGTTTCCAATAAACTATTTTCTAGCCAGCTACAAAATATGATTTTTTCTTGACACCCGAAGAAGAAAAAATTATGGTAAAAAGGTATGAATTACACCTGAGGGACTTCTGCAAAAGATTTCAACCTGCTATGCCTAGATGTGTTGTTGGAACTGCTTTCCACTACTTCAAGAGATTCTACATAAATAATTCTGTTATGAACTATCACCCTAAAGAGATTATGTAAGTAACATCAATTTTTCCTACTTCATTTACACAGTTAGTGGGAATGGATAGATTTGCACATAATTACTTTTTACTAAAGTAAATATATGTGCAAATCTGTAATTTTAGCATTTAAAAGAGCCTACACAAACTTAACAAAACATAGATGCACTCTGAACTGTTACTGGCAGATATTAATCTATATTCATTTCTTTATAGTAGTGGCATATCCCTGCACATTTTTTTTGACACATAAAACCAACCTAATTTTTTTTTACCAGGGGCTAGACTGTAACTACTATCTAAAACTGTAATGACTCATACACGTGATCAGAGCCTGACCGCCGCCGGGCGACAGAACGGCTGTCAAGAGGCGTCAGGCAAGAACAGGATGCTATTCTAAACTCTGAGTGTTCATTCTAAATAATACACATTTTGTTCAGGTAACAATATATCCCACAATCGTCTTGACAAACTTTGAGATATTAAAATACAAGTAGGTATGTTAATAAAAAAAATTTGGCAAAATATGGGTCTACCATTTTGATTCATTTCTTTATTAGAATTTAAATTTTTATATTATGCTCACAGGAGAAACGAGAAATCTTCCATATAGCAATCTGCTACTTTAACTGCGTACTCTTTGTAAGTAGTGGATCATACATAAATTCTGCACTATGAAAATAAGGGTCTAAAAGAATCCGCGGAACGCTTTTCATGAGAAAATAGTCATTTTCAATCGTCCTCTGGTTGCCTTATTAGGTCCTTGCCTGTTTCGGAACGGATGTCAAATGGCTTGGTTTGCTCAAGCGGTTGAGCTTTGGGATTCCATTCCACCCCGCTCAGGTGATTGTCAATTTTTTTTCTTTCAAGTAAGTTTGTTCGATCGCCATGAGACACGAAATCCCGTGAAAATTCGCCATGTTATACTTATTATCCCGAGAAAATTATAGTCGGCTTTATTTGCTAACTCAGTGAGGATTTTGCACTGCGATTCAGCTGTTGAACTTGAACAATGAACGAATAGCATTTGCCGCGCGGCATCCTGTTTGCCTGTAACACTATTGACTATCATGCGGGTGAAGCTGTGGGCTAAATAATAAAATCATATTTTTGGGAAATATCTTATTATTTTATATTTTATAACTTTTTTCAATTCAAGATGATTTTTTGACCTTGAAAATCAATTGTTTTTCCAGTGATGAGCTCGTCTACTTGTAATAAAACCAGTCAAAATCAACAATCATGCTAAAAGTAAGGAACGCGCATGAATATTACCATCATTAAACTGAAAGGAAGAATGAAAACTGATTCCGATCCTGAGATTAGATGACGCCTCAACGCTTCCACGCTACAAGGCCCGATACATTGGCTAGTAGTGCTTGGAACTTGTTTCGTTGTGAGTCTAGTTACCGCGTGATATTGTTTGTTGTTAGATGAATTGTTATTTGGTTATTTCTGTTGTTATTGTTCGGTTTATATTTATATTTCCTTAACCATGGAGGGTGAGAGTGGGAGTGCAAGTACTGGAAGCCAGGGAACAACTAGAAAGCTTTGTGAGGCACTGAAAAAGGACGCGAAAGAAATCGTGCTCAACGTGTTCATTATTTGAACAAGACTATGTCGCAAGGAGATGACAGGAGTTCCAGAGTGGACTGTTCGCAGGGTGGTGCATGAACAGAAGAAAACTGGAGCTAATGCTGATCCAAAGTTCCATTTGAAGCGACGAAACGCCATTAAACTAAATGGTGCCAGCAAAATGGCGTTAAGACGAACCGCACATTCATTCTTTATTGGAATGAGATATCTACCCCCAAGGCTATACATTCAAAGGTCAAGAGTGAGCGTCGAAGTATTAAGGAAAACCATGCACGAACTTAATTTTTGTTTCGAAACGCTTAATCGGAATCAGGTTTGATAGAGAAACCTGAAATAGTCGCGTAGCATCGAAAATACCTACGCGCAATAACTGAATATAGACGACAAAGCAGAAAAATATATTATTTGGACGAGACGTGGGTAATTGCAGGTCACACAGTTAAAAAATCCTCGATAGACAAAAATGAACTAAGTAACCGACAAGCAAGCATCGAAGGTTTGTTAAAAGGTCTTTGTGCACTATCAGGTAAAGGTCAAAGATTTATCGTTACACATATTCGCAGCGATACTGGCTTTTTAGAGGGATGCAACTTGACTTTCGTCTCTAAGAAAAAAGGTGATTACTATGACGAAACGAATGCCAGCTGCTTCGAGAGCTGGTTTCAAGGGGTGTTTCATCGAGTTGAACCCAACTACCACAGTCGTCGAGCCGAACGTGTACCAAATATGGGGTCACGAAAGAGTGAGATGCAGCAGTGGTTGCGTGAAAAGGGCATTCCGTTTGACAATTCATGTGTGAAAGCGGAACTGTATGAAACTATTAAACATAACAAACCTGCGAACATTAGTTACCTGTGGATGAGATGGCCTGTCATTGTGGTGTCACTGTGCTGCGTTTACCGACTATTGTCAACTGATATTGGGCTCAAGTGGAAGGTTATCTTGCGCGCCATAACACAACTTTTAAATAACCAGACGTCAAGGCTTTGCTAGAGAATTCCATATAGCCAGTAACACCTGAAGCGTGGCAGAATGCTGCCGTCATGTTGTGAAGGAAGAAACAAAAATATGGTAGCTTGACCATAACATTGACACCATGATGGAGCCAGTTATAGCCAATCTTGGCGAAGAATGCGATAGCGACAGCTTATTACTTTCAAATGGAAGTGGAAGCGATGACGAATGAAGAGAGGTAGATTCAATTAGCTCATAGATAATCAAAAAAAAACTGACAAGGGTAATCTCCAATTTTCTGATCTATAAGTTCTTTCAAACCATTTCTTTTTTATTAAACGTACAAAAGAAATCAAGGTCACCCACATTTAAAATTCATACCCCGCCACTGACAACCTGACTATCAGTGGTTGATTGATGTTGACGTGAACATCGATGAGTCATTACAGTTTTAGATAGTTATGGTATAGATGTATTTGATCCTAGCCTCAATTTTGTTTGTGATCTTAATGGTCTTTCCAGCATATATATACAATTTTGATTAATTGTTCTTATAGCTATAAGTATGTAAACATGTCATAAGTAAAAAAAAATACTAATCCCATTTTAATTATTTGCCACAGAATAATGAGATATTATCGATCAGTATTTGATTCTTTATAGTAGTGGCATATCCCTGCACATGTTGAGATATGTGTTTACTTCCTTAATGCTGAAATGTTTGAATGTTTTATAGGTTTTTTGCTCATTCAATGATTAAGCTATTTACCCAATATCACTTCCTCTTGTAACTGCAATATTTGCAGGTTATAAAATAATAGAGAACTTGCAAATACTTCTATGTTCCTTAAAAACAATATTTTATTGTTATTTTAACTTGTTTCATGGTATCTTGAAGGTACTGCAATACCAAAATTGCCATTTTAGCAGGTACAGCGTCTAAAGAACTTTTTTTTATAAATTTGAGTTTTGCCTCTAAAGTTTGAACAGATATGGTTGAGACTACGACTTTAAATATACAATGCTAAACATTTTAACTTTGCCTCATCGCTCACTACTACTCATGTTATGTGGTCCAATATAAATACTTATAATGTTAATATAAACAAATCCATTTTCTCATTCAGAATGATCTTTTACCTTGTATCAAAGTTATTAAACATGTAGCTTTTAGAATGGAAAATATGGTGAAATTATTAAGCAATTTTGACTGAAAGATAGGACGTCGGCTTGTCTGTTCTCTAAAGACAGTGACAGAATTGCTGATAAAGCGATCCAGCAGACTTGGCGGGTGATGGAACGCGAGGGCAAAAAGTAAGTCATTAGCTGGGTCAGTCCTTGGCTAATAGCCAATACTTCGTTGGTACGCTCTGCAGCATCAGTCCTTTTTGAGCCCAACCAGGGTACATTATGGGCACTGAGGACAATTACCTCTGAAGTGAGGTGATTGATGTTCAAGAAATCGATCTTGACAGTGAGGTATTCAAATAGACCAACACACTTATGTTCCGATGGAGAGCGATAGAGACAGGAAGCAAACTTGGAGGAGGGTTTGGAGGTGAGTTGAAGCCACAAAATGTTCTTCCAATCTGATTCCAACGTGGCATCTCTGGAGCAGGCGAGGCTGCTGCTGACAAAAGCCACAACTCCCCCATTCCCCCCTCTGATTGGAATGCACCTCGAAGTTCGGAAAATTGCGATGGTTAGTCGAGGCAGAATCAAAGATTTTGGTCTCCATCAAGAAAAAGATGGTGGGTCGATTTGACTGAAGATAGAGGTTACGCGCATCAATGTTGCCATAATCTCCTAAAATAAATTATAAAATATCTCATTACCTACATGACAGTTTGCTATTTCCATTGAATTATTTTTCAAATGTTATTTATAATAAATTTTATTTCATTCAAGGGTTACCTGTATATATCTAGCATGTAAAGTAGAAGAATTCAATGTTTCAATCCAACAATTTGTTGCGAATATCAAAGGTGATAGAGAGAAGGCTACAGACATTATATTAAACAATGAACTATTACTGATGGAGCAGTTAAATTTTCATCTTTCCATTCACAATCCATTCAGACCTGTGGAGGGATTACTGATTGATATAAAGGTTTGTACTAATCATTTCCATATTTTCATTCCAAGTCAATCAACTAGTGGTGAAAACAAACTTCATTTAAAGAAAGGCTACCCCACTCAATACCTCTGATGCAATTTTGGCCATCATCTGTTGATAGAAGCTGCTGAGTCAATCAACTTGATTCCATTTTCTTCGCCCTTGGAAATCTACCATAGGAATATAACCCAGTAAAAACGAGTGTATGTTTGTCCACAGATTAAACATTAAATCACATAAAACATCTTCAGTGTAATCAAAGTAAGGATCTGCCAAAGATCTTACACTGCTCTGAGACAACATCTTCCCAAAAGGGAGAATAGGAAAAATATGAATTTGCTATTTCTACTTCAATCTTCATTTCTATTTTCAGACTCGCTGTTCCTTACATGATCCTGAAAGACTTAGACCAGGAACGGAGCATTTCTTAGAAAGAGCGCTACTGACAGATGCTGTTCTACTTTATTCTCCAAGCCAAGTAGCATTGGCAGCAATTTTACATGCTGCCTCAAAATTACAAGAAAATTTAGACTCATATGTGACTGATACATTGTTTGGGGAAGACGGTAGGGGGAAATTGGAGGACCTCATAGATGCTGTTAGAGGTAGGCTTATTTTTTGTTTTTTTTTATGTCTAGTCTCCCTCATAATGATTTTTCCTGTATAAGAAAGTAAAAATCAGACTGCATCAATCTGAGTGATGCAAAATTCATAGTTTCTTTCGTAATTGACTGATTGGTATAAGCACAGAGTACAGTCCCAGGGATGCTGGCGACTCAATTTTTCTCACTATTTTCGAGCCACCTCACTTTTACTCAATTTTCATTGAAAACATTCACTTTTATCACTATTTTCGCTCTCGCTGTACATATTGTAGTGTATGACGCTTTCGAAGGAGCTGTCCTCGTTCTCTCAAGGCCCACAAAATTAAATGAAGTGAATTAACTATGACAAAGTTGCCCATGTACATGGTTCTCCCCAAGCTGAGCCAATATGTCTTACTTGAGAAATTACTAGGATTAGTTGAAATCTATGTTGACTCTTAATTCAGTTTTGCTAAAAGCATTTCTCTCTCTCTCTCTCTCTCTCTCTTTAAATATATATATATATATATATATATATATCAATGCACTAGGGATGTCAAGTTGGAAACTGTAAGCAATACAATATAAAATCGTTTATGAAGGCAAAGTTGGGCATTTAGGTAACTATTAAATGTTACTTAGATAGTTTAGCAATTCAGAATAGTTTTAGAGAGACAAAAAATACGAACTTACCCGGAATCTTCTATTCGTCATTATTCGGCAGAGCGGTCCGGTGGACCTTTGCTCTTAGTTAAAAGTCTCGTCGGTCTGTTAGTCTGTCAGGTCTGGCTACCTAGATACCAAACATATTTAAGGGGAAAAGGGAAAGAAGGAAAGAAAGGAAGGAAGAAATAGAGCAAAGAAAAGAAGTAAATAATTTGAAATAGCTTAAGCATTATTGCTTTGACTACTCGAATGATTTTGTAACTCCAAAAAATAATTTTGATCGGTTTTGTATACTGAAGTAATTTTCGCTGGTCTGAATTTACAATTTAAAGTCTTATGACCATTTTATACAACCGAATCTTGTTGATCACACTTAATTATGAATTTCTGCACAACAAGGGATAAAGCTGCCGAAAGGTAATTTAGAATTTTGTTTTCAAAATCTCCGTATGTTTCTGACAGGTCAACCTCTTGTCAATGATGACTCCAAGATACCTGACGGATGGCTCCCATGGTATTTTAGTACAATAGATTGCCTGCGTTTTCGAAGTATTAATTTTGATCAACCTAAACCGATCCGCCCACTCCAATACTTCCTCCACCGCACTCTGCAGCCTGTCGTGAACCAGGTTATCAGAATAAGACTGGGCTAGCAATGCAGTGTCGTCAGCATAGAGATAGACTTCACAGTTGCTGGAGCAAGGGACGTCATGTATATAAAGTGAATAAAGGATTGGTCCTAAAACCGAACCCTGAGGAACACCGGCTGTTACGAGCCGTGTTGTTGACAACAGTTTGTTAATTTTGATCCGAAACTTCCTTCCTTCTAGAAAAGATTTCAACAGTTTTAGTAGTCAAAATGGAAAACCCTTTTGGATGAGCTTATACAAGAGGCCCATGTGCCACACCTTGTCAAATGCCTTTGATACACCTAAAAGCGAGATACCAGTACTTTTGTTCAGGGTGAACCCCCTGGTTACATGCTCCACCAGTCTAACTGCCTGTAGCTCCGTACTATGCTCAGACCGAAGACCGAATTGCACGTCAGGAATCACATGGTGATCTGACGAGAAATTCTCAAGGTGACGATAAATCACCTTTTCAGCGAGCTTAGAAGGAGCTGACAGCAGACAAATGGGACGGTAATCCTGGGGGAATATCCAACCTGCCTTCTTTGGGATCATGATGACTTCAGCGACCTTCCACGCCTTAGGAAAGTAATGAGTTCTGAGCATTGCATTGATTATTGCCACCAGATAGGTCAAAGCCTTGAGCGAAAGCAACTTCAGTGCTTTGTTGGTGATTTGATCCACTCCAGCTGCTTTACGCACCTTTAGGTCCTTAACGTGGTCTAGGAGCTCTGCTGACCGTTAGGTCCTTAACGTGGCCTAGGAGCTCTGATGGTGTGCAAAACGGAATCTCAGATGATTCCGTTGATGTGCTATGCTGAGATTCATCTGAAGAGTCTTCCGTAGAAGAATCTTCTGAAAAGGAGTCACCGATGTTAGCACCGATGTTGGTATCGCCATTTGCTTTGAAGTAGCTCCTGACAGATCTTACAATTTGTCGTTCCTCGTCAAGGTCATTGTCCATATCATAATTGGGAGAGAACTGCCTTTCCATGACGTCAGAAAAAACCTCCACTTTATCCTCAGTCCTGAAAACTATACCTCCAGGATCATGAATATGTGGTAGTTGTTCTTGCCTTCCGTTTCTGAGCGATTTTGCCACTTTCCAGAGAGGAATACTTGATTCAAGCATCCCCGCCAGAAAGCCGCTCCACTGCTCATTGCGGAATTCATGGAGTGCATTTCTCACTTCATGGACGAGATTCGTCGCTCTACGAATGTCATCAGGATGACAACACCTTTTTGCTTGCTTAATCGCAGCCCTCTTTTCAGAAATTTTCCGACGAATGTCAGCAGTGAGAAAAGGTCTGCCGTGTCGCTGCACCGGAAGCACAGCAGCACGCTATAGAGTTTGGTGAACGAAACTTCTCCACTCCGATTGAGCAGCATCAATTTCCGTTCTCATCATGTATGACCGGGACGCTGGGAAACTCTTTGAAAAATGACTTGTATAGTTCCCAATCAACTCTTTTCCTTGGAGGAGTTTCCAATACTGAACCTACAGTTTTTAGATATTGCAAAGTCTATAACATCCGGTGCCTGAAGGTGATTGAAATTATAGTGTGTCGGCTCTTCGGTGCTGTGAATAAGATACCCGTTTCGCATCACATGGTTGTAAAGCCGAACCTCACAAGTAGAGTTAAGCCTTGAGTGCCATGATCGGTGTTTGCAGTTGTAGTCCCATGTCGCAATAAGAGGGCCCGAATAGTCCAGAAGGACTTCCAAGGCCTCCTCTCGCAGCCTGGCGCCGCACTTGACATACACCGAGTTGATCTTCAACGGAATGCATCCCGCCATATTGACTATCACAGGCGCCGCTTCAATGCTTTGCATCTCGGCATTTGTGCTTCTGTGATAGTCAATACCACGTTTAACGAGCACTTTCAAGCCACCACCCCTACCATTCAATCTGTCAGCGCGTATATCATAATTCGAGAAAGCTAAGCGATCTCCCGGATTAAGTAATGTATCCTGCAGCAGAGCTACGTCTATACTCTCATCCAATAGAGTTTCATGAAATTCCCGTTTTTTGGGAATATCCCTTAGGACCAGACAATTCCAAAAAAAGAATTTTGATAAATGCAGGTTGTCTATTGTACTTAGCCATTCAATGGCTGTGGAAAGATCGCCTGCAATGCCTGAGTGGCGCTAATCAGGGGACTTATTTTTTGTTGAAGGGACCTAAGCGCAGTTGCTAGGTCCACATCTGCGTGTTCAAAGTGAGTTGAACAGATGGGACAACCGAAGATGTTGAGACATCTGCTTCCGTGTATGATTTGCTGCGTCTTTGCGCTATGACTTCCAGATTTCGCCTGGGGTGAATCTGCAAGTGGGACTGTTAGCGGGATGCGTCCCTCCACAGTTCTCACACCTTCGCTCCTCTTGTCCTGTGAGGGGGCATAAATGTGTCATGTGGTTGGAAGCACATTTTAAACATTTGGGAGGTGCTGTGCAGTAAGACTGCGCATGTTCATTGAACAGCTGCTGGGACTTTTCAATCTTGGGCAGTATCACGACCACCAAAGGCATGAGTGCGCCGCCACTGCGTTTGAGTCGGATAATGTAGAGAGGAGTATATCCCCTCTGTTCTAATTCCCCTTTGATCTCCTGTTCCGAAAACATTGCGGGTATACCTCTAACTACTGCGTGAATATTTCGTTCTGAAGGAAGAGGGAACGGATGATGGGGCACATCCTCCTCCCTGAACAGGCGAACGATTCTGCGGTAGTCATCCTCAGTTTTCGGCAAAATCCGGATTCCCGCATCAACGGCAACTGCGCGTTCTATCTTAATGCCTAAGCTTATAAAGGTGTAGCTTAGATTTCGCCACTTGGCCGCATCACGCAAAACAATGGGCGTGATTCGCCCTTGGCGGGGTGCTGTGCTGGTCAGCAACGTGAGATTGTTGAGATAATGCACCGTCAGTCGATGCAGTGGCCAAAGATTGAGATGTCGTCGCTGCATCGACCGTCATAGGACAAGTGGCAGAAGAAGTTGATACGTTTAATGAAGCAGATGGTTTTGAGGGGACTGTGAACTTGAATTTGGATTTTGCTTTTGGAAGAGGTGGAAAGTCATCTGTCTTGTCGGTTTTGTTTGTTTTCTCGATGCGTCTTTTCCTAGACTTGGCCTGGATGAATCCGTCATTCTGTATTTCATCGTCGGTCGATGTCACGTCAGTTAAATTTTCAAGAGGTCTTTGTAAATTGACAGCCTTGTCAGATTTGGAATTAAAGTTTGGATTATTGATTAGCTGTGCTACCTGGGTGGTCAGGCAGTCTATTTTACTGTTTTGGTCCCTAACTGTCTCAGTCAGTTCCTTTATTTGCTGGGCCCGGCCTTCGATGATCAGGGTCAGGCGCTGGATGGTTCTGTCCTTTTCGTCTGCTACAGTTGGTGTCATCAATTCCTTTGATTTCATGGTAATTTCTGTTCTCTCCTTCTGGCTGGATCCATTCATCATCGGGGACGCTGGGGGATCATTACTGTGACCTCCAGAGTCTATCTCCATGTTTTTAAATCGGATTTTCTATTGAAAAACTTGAAAACTCTCACGAGAAAAATATGACGTATTGTCAACTATCCCTTATACAGGGCGATATCTTACCCTGAACCGTTTCATTTCCTCCTGCCTTGTACAAGTAACTGTTAGTATGTTAGTTCATTAGTATGCATGTGTGGGACAAATCCTGAAACTGAATTTTTAACCAATTAACCTTACCAAATCGAGCTGAAATTGTGTATGCCTGTCTGGTTCGTGTCACAATACATAATGAATTAACTGCCACCATTTTGAATCTAATTTGGCGTATATTATATAATGGCGATTCATCATTTCCATAGCATATGATATGGGTATCAAATGAAAGATCTTGATGAGAGAAACACGATAAGCAAACTGACGTCATTCTAAATCCAATATGAGAGAGGCCGCAATTTGACGATTTATAATTTTCATAGTCACCCCTATAATGTGGACATTAGATGAAAGGGCTTGAGAGAAACACAATAAGCAAAATGTCGTCATTTAAAATCAAATATGTCGACCGCCGGAAACTGACGATCATAATTGCTATAGTTATTCCTATGATATGGTTATCGACCGAAAGGGCTTGATGAGAGAGATACAGTAAGCAACGTGAGGTCGCTCTAGATCCAATATGGCGGCTGCCGCAAAATATCGATTTATAATTTCCCTAGTCACCCCCATATTATGGATATCAAATGAACGGAATTGATGAAAGAAACCCAGAAAGCAAAGTGTCGTCATTCTAATATGGCGAAGTTTTGTATGACAATTGACAATTGAATATTATTATGACATGGAGATGATCTGATGTTGGAGCAAGGAAGTGGCCATGAAAACCAATGGAAAAAGTCTGACTTGATTCCCGGTCTGATGATTGAGTTTGGCAACTACTGTGTTAAAAATACTCATCTGTAGTAACTTTATAAAATTTCAACTTTTCAACATTGGTGTGATAAAATGTCGGTTCAGTCAATTGAGCAAGAATACTTAATAGATATAAGTACGTCTCCCGCATTTACAAGACTGTTATATTTTTATGTTTCTTTTATGTATTGTATGCATTTCTTCTTAAAATATGCATACATATAAATAATTATTTATGCTTATACAATAAAACAGTAACAAAGACCTTATATAAATTATTCTCTTTTTTTCACACATTCTTATTATTTTAATTAGCTCACTTTTTTATATATAAATTCAATATTTCTCGCTTTTTTCTCATTAATTTTTTTTAATCCTCTTTCACCTAAATTCATGCTTTTGGCCGCCAGCACCCCTGCATTCCACATACAGACCATTTCTGTTGCTAACCATGTATCTGGTCCATCGAATTGCGACAAACTTTGTGCCTGTCGCGCTAGTGCCAGCTTAATGCTGTTTCTTCAATATACGAAAAATCTCAATATCTTATAATAATTTTTTAGGAATTAGATCTATGGTAAAACTTGCTGATGCAGTACCAGACAGGAATCAACAGAAAATTTTAGACAAAAAACTAGATAAATGTAGGAATCCTGAAAATAATCCAGATAGTGAAATGTAAGTAGCTCATCATAGTCCATGGACAAAAGACGTCTTTTCCATTTTTCTGTATGATGTGTTTTTTAATGATCATTTTTGCCCCCTTTCAGATATAAAAAGAAAATGCTGGCTATGTTGAATGAAGATGATGACTTGTATGGTGTCATATCAGAACAGAACTACTCAATGGATAATTCTGCATTAAATATGTCAATACCAACTTCACCTCAAGTAGCTTGAAATATTTTTTGATATTTGTTTTATAATCTTCATTAATGATTTCAACAAAGTAATATATGATTTATAATTAGGAAAATATCTTCCTATTATGCAAGACCACCTGTTTCAACTACGCGTAGTACACACTTTTTTTTACACAAGCTGCCACGCAGGTAGAAGCCTAAATGCCAAGGCACCGCGGCTGCTATGAGGAGTTTAAAGAAATTTTGTTACTAGGGTTAGTAGAACTTGGGAAAGCCCTCTCATGTACATTGTTCCACAATCTCCATACTCTAGAGACAGAGGAGCGATCGTATTGATCAATTCTGGATGTACGAATTTCTACACGGTTTTGATGTGAGGCCGATCTGTCGGCAGTCACATTGCGAGGCGGAATCATCTAAGGAGCAAAGCCCATTGGCGTCACGGTGGAAGAGAGCTAGGTCGCCGACGGCCGGCCGGTGCGGAAGGGTCCAGAGACTGTCCGTTAGAAAAGAGTCATCGATCAGTCGGACAGGTCGCCGAACAACAGCATCGAGCATTGATAGGGGCAGCAGCACCCTAAACATGTGAGCTAGGTCTTATCTGAGCCTTGTACAGAGTGAGGAGGTTGTGTGGAGCAAAGTACTTCTTAGCCCTAAACAAATAGCCTAGCTTTTGACAAGATGTGTTCGTGCCACATCAAGTTCTCCGACCAGCCGAAATAAACGGCTCTTTGATAGAACTCGACCATCCATCGAAACCGGATGAGCACTACGCCGCTTTTTGTTAAAGGTACGGTATTACTTTGGAAGTATGACACTGTACAAGCAGTGATAACATCCAGATCTGTCGTCAGAAAGGAAGTACGCTGCTAATAGTGTTAGTCTTCATTTCACCAGCTCATTGGTAACTATTGATTTAGGATTGCAAGTTTTATTGATTTCCACCTCTTAGATGGTACTAAAAATGTAATACCAATCCTTGGGCACCTATAGGGTTGTATACCCAGAAATTGCCATAGATGGAGAAGTTATAATGGCACGTTCAGGGAACGACGACGCTTCAGTCCTACCGTCATTTTAATAGCCGCTGTCAGCAATTGAGTGAAGAACCAAATAAATTACAAAAATTTTATTGCAGATATACACTAGACATAATTTATATTAAATAACATATACTATTATACAGCTAACTAAAATATATACACATGTTTGGTAACCCAACAGTAATTAAATTTAACAGCCACGTTTTATTATATTTTTACAAATTCTAGATGCTCATGCTTCATTCACTTTAGCTACTAAGAGAAAAAACAATTTGTACAGCTGTACAGGATTATGAGGAATATTTATTTCATATGCAAAGTTGTTTTCACAGATTCATGGATCAAAATTTACTTGAGATGACTACTATAAATCTCAATGTTATAAACTTCTTAACCACCCTGTACCTTCCTTGATAAATATCACATCCACATCCTGTATTTTTCAGTAAGTGGTTGGTAAAAATAAAAAAATTCTGTATTGTGACCAACGGTAACAACATACTTTATTGTGGTTTGATCTTCCATCCTTTATTGAGCTCCAAAACTAGGAGTTTTCAAAGTGTCTTCCAAAGTTCTGCAATTGTACTATGGGAGACGTTTCGGGAGGCTGTTCTTGAAGAGAGGGGGGTGGATATTCCACATAATTTCTTATGCAAGGGTTATGAGGATGTGCCAGAGGTACCTGACTGGGCATTGGAGCAGTCTGAGGTGGCGGTGGCAGCATGTTTGGCATTATTGGAGGTGCTGTTGATAAGCCTGGCTGACCTGGGTAGTTAAAAAACCTAAAATAGATGTAAAATGTAAAATGAATAATCTACAGATTATAGAAGCTAAATAAAAAATAAAAGCTTTAGTAACGTTTTGGGTGTAATAGCAAGCTTGTTTGATATACATAAACAATCGATCTCAAACTTCTAATAAAACATTTTCAAAATGTTATTTATATTTGCTTTTGTTATCATGTATCATAGCTGCAAAAACGTCAGACAAGGTAGTCCTTCACAATTAGTGATATTTATTATTGACGACCAGAAGAACGAATTAGTGCTTATCTGGATTTTGTTCAGGAAAATTATTTTCTACAGACTTACCATAATCTGTCCCCCAAAAATATTGGCCTAGGGGTTAATATTCCCATTGAACTGTAGTACTGTTGTGCCAACAATTCAATATCATTTGTGTATTTCCTTTTCCATTTTGTCCGTCTGTTTTGGAACCATATTTTTATCTGGAAGCAAAATTCAACTGGTTAGCAAAAGTAGTGGACTCCATCTGCTCTATTATGTTTTGAAAATGCTTCCATATTTCCTGAAAGCCTAACCAAAAGTTTTCAAGACGTTCATATTATTAAATTATTCTTATCTGAAAAGTTACTAATCGTGATGCTTCTAAAATTGCTTTGTACTTGAATATGAGGCAACCTGTTACATGTTTAGTTTTTATGAACCTTGAAAACTCTCTGACGAATGATACACGATCAGTCAATAAAGTCAAATCATCGTTCGTTGTCGGAGCGATCCGTAGGACACTAACTCTTGTATCAGTTTAGTAACTCAGAAACCAGACAATATTAAGGAAGCAAGGAAGGAAACGAAAACATAAAGGGACGAGCAAGGAGGAAGAAGAAAAGAACAGGGAGCCGGAGCGTTTAGGCATTGGTCGAAAAATGGATTTTTGTAGGGGTTTGTCAAAAGGCACTAATTTTATTTTAAATTGGTAAGGGATATCGAGGTCTCTGTGAAGTGTTTTGTTAGAGATGTACCATGGGGCGTGAGTAATAGTGCGCAATGTTCTGCTTTGCAGAACCTGCAGATTTCGCATGTATGTGTATGTTTTGTCAATAAAATACCAAGTGGCGCAAGCGTAAGTCATCGCTGGTCTTATAGAGCCGAAACACGATCAGTATTCACCGGAATCCACCAGTACTTATCATGGAATATGAAATCTCATAATAAATCTATTGACCATATGGCCAGAACATCACTGATTTTATTGATGTATCGGGTTACGCAGAAATGCACTGACGCTGACTGAATGATCAGGAAATACTGACTGTACACCACAGTAAATACTGATTGTGTGAGATACGCCACTGGATCCTTATTCATACCTGCGTTTCTGTAAGTTTTAGTTGTTTTGAAAGCTGACACCGTTTTGCAACTGACAAGTATTTATTTCTTTCGAATTCTGCCTCCAAAGATTTGATCTGGGCTGCTGTGAATGCTGTCCGTGGACGTTTCTTTCTTTCTTCGTCTGATTTACAATCTGAATACGAATAATCTGCAACAAAAATGCATTTTGAATATCCCACTTGTATGGTCGTAGCAAAATAGAAAAATTTGTGGTGTCCTGATCTTTTTGACTTCTCTAAAGGGTGTCCTAATATTCCGTGGACATAGAAGTACCACGTACTTATAAACTCAAAATAAGTCGATTTAATATGATTTACCTCTATGCTAAAGAGTTCCTTTTGTCAATTAGAGGGCGTGAAAGTGTTCTTTTTAAAATACTTTCTTAAGATGCAAAGATGTATTTAGAAGCCCGATTTGAATGAAATTTAGAACACACATGTTTTGTTACATATTTTACTTTTACGAAAAAGTCTAAAGGGTTCAAGAAGGTGTAAAAACTACCACCACCCCTACATAAATTATTGCAGAATATTTTAACAACTTACCCGACGATTCCGATTCTTTTATTTAACTGGTCTTTTTATTTACTTCATTTTTTGCGTCATAAAAAACGAATAGTTTTCGAGGAAAAAAAATTAGTTGCACCAAAATGTAATATTACTTATTACAATTTTATTTAATACAGGCAAGAGTGCGAATCTTTCATAAAAGGTGTTCAATATGACCACCATTTTCTATCCTGCACATAATGCGGCGCAAAAATTTGTTTCCTCGAAAACTGTGCTAGATATCCTGTTTTTATAAGAGACAAAAAAAAGTAAACAAAGTGGAATTTTAAATTCAGAGTTCTTGGGGCAGGTGTGAAAAAATTCTGTAATAATTTGTGTAGGCGTGTGACACTATTCATCCTTCTTAAACATTTTCGGGTTATTGTAAAAGTAAAATATTAGGACGCCCTAGCAAAACACATGGGTTCCACACCTCATTCAAATCAGACTGTAGGTTATGAAATATCTGAAAAAATGTATTCTCTAACGGTAAATGAAGCACTTTTGCGTAGGGATAAATCACGTCCAATTGACTTATTTTGAGTCTAAAAATTCGTAGTACAGGTACCTATATGAATTCTTCGCTCAAATATATTTTTAAGCACAAAATAAAAAAAGTTGTGTGTGCTTGGGGTCCGACTATGTTTTTCCCATGCATTTTTCCACGCTGAACACGAAAATGCATAGAAATGATCTACAGGTCCAAAAAAAAAAAATGAAATGGTGTAGTGGGGGTCTCATTATATTTTTTCCATGTATTTTTCCCTCTGGACACGAATCTAAAGGCAAAATTGGGAAGTCCGGAATCCCATGTATGTATAGTGCAAAATTATTCACTTCTACTAACATTAAAATGAAATGGGTAAATTTATAAAAACGTTGAGTGGACAGGATGCGGAATGAGTATAACTACTTCTGCTTTTTTCTCATTTAGTCCTTTTCCGAATAAGATTTAGTTAAAAATGGAAAGAGCACAATGAGAGTTCAAAATACATTATTTGAAATGTGGTCTACAAGTTACAAAAAGGCCCACAAAATAAAAAAGTGGTGTGTGCTTTGGGTTCCACTGTGCTTTTTTACGCTGAACACTAATCTGTAGAGAACGGCGACAAATATGAAAATAATTCAGGCTTTAAGATCACACATTTTCGTATTTTTGGCGAAGACCTCAGAAGATTCATCGACTGAGTCTCCCACTTTTCTGCTTGCCACTGTCTGTATGACAACTTAGTATATATGTTTTGTGCTGACAACTTGCTTGCCATGGGCGTACGATATGAGCTTATCGTTTTTTGATATCCAATATGAAACATAGAAAATGCCTGAATATGCAACTTGCAATGCCGGAATTTTATCCAAAATTTGAGTACTTTCAAAAAGAGAACAGAAAAACTACCGTTGTCTATCACCCATTTCATGAATGTGTGTAAAAGCGAGTAGCAGTTGAGATAAGGATTGGCTTGAGCAGTGTGCAGTTCCCTTCAGGGAACAGAGATGATCTATATACGATATATTTGTATCGGCGACCTTTACCTGTAACTTGAGTGGTATTCAGCGTCCTAATTCCCCACCAAGCAGCGAATAGCGACTAGTTATATAGTTTAGCTGTTAGTAAGAAACGCAAAAAACAGAAATTGAAAACTTAATTGCACATATTTTTGGTCACGTTGTACAGAAATAATTCCTAATGGCGGGAGAGAATACCCTCGAGTTAGGTCTCCCGCTGCTACGAGTGTAGTGTCACCCATTCCCGCCATTTTGAATTTGTTGTCAGTTTTTTTTAAACTAAAAAGAGATAATAAACATTTACTATCTATCTTGATAAGTGTGCGTAAAGAACGCCATCAGGCAACCGCTTGTATATAGTGTGTCAGGTCGTACTAGGTTGCTGCGCGTGGCTGATATTTTGATGGTTAATATCTCCTCACTGATAAACTGACCCGGTTTTCCACTACAAGGTTTGCTATTTTCAAGCAAAGTAGTTCAATATTATATTACTTTCAATTTAATAGGTTACGGAAAATTCAGTTTAGTTAAACCGAATAATTTAGCTTCTTAGGATAATTGAAAAATTAGTAATGATGATAATAAACGTACTTTTATTGTGAGCGAAGTTTATCTTGAAGCAATTCTGCTACGTAACCCTTGAAAAGTACAAAAAAGTAATTAAAGATAAACATGTAAATGTAGATAATATACCTAAGTAGGTACATACCTATATGTATAATATTGTAGTTACAGTAGATACTGAAAATTTAGTTGTACAAGCGAAAAGCGATGATTTTGCGAAGTGAATGGTCAAACTATACTGATGAACGCTTAAATTGTTGAATTTGTTTTTTAAATGGCTTGTAATTTAGTGATTTTAATGCCACACATTATAACGTGTAACCGCGTTGTATGTAAACACTTATGAAAGGATGAGGTATTGTGAAGAATCATTGTGAGCATCCCAGTAAAAACCGTGAGTGAAAAGAATTTCGAGGGATCAGCTTGTTCTTTAGAAATGAGGGAATCGATGTAAGCAAGAGCTTATGAGTGTAAGTTAATAGGTCTAACTCAAATAGCTCTCTCACCTTCAACGATCTCAAGCCTGTCAAAGAACCGCTTATATGATCATATTTTCTCAAATCATTTGTTAGACTGCAACATGAATTTTGCAAACGTGTAAGAGATACGAGGGCGGTTCAATAAGTACCCATGTTAGAAATGAAGACACCATTTTTTCCCAAAAAATTCATTTTATTTTTCAACATAATCCCCTTTTAGAAAGATACACTTTTCCCAACGTTCCCGCCATTTTTTCAACTCTCTCAAAAAATATGATTTATCGAACTCTCCAAAATTCGCTTGTCTTGGCGATGACTTCCTCGTTTGAGCTAAATGTTTTCCCCACGAGCCTTTTCTTCATGTCAGGGAACAACAAAAAGTCGCAGGGGGCCAGATCGGGTGAATACGGCGTAGTGCGGCAGCACTTCATAACGCAATTCATGCAGTTTGGCGGCGACAACTACGTATGAATGTGCTGGTGCGTTATCGTGGTGAAACAGCACCTTTTTCTTCAAATGTGACCGTGCCTCCTTCAATTTTTTGTCGAAGCGGTCCAATAACTCACTATAGTATTGTCCAGTGATCGGTCTTCCTTTTTCTAAAACACGAGGATGATGCGGTTCGCATCCCAAAAAATCGTCGCCATGACCTTTCCGGCCGATGGGACCGTCTTCGCCTTCTTTGGAGCAGATTCACCTGAATAAATCCATTGTTTTGATTGTTGCTTAGTTTCTGGTGTGTAATGATGAATCCAGGTTTCATCGACGGTGACAATTCGACGCAAAAACTCCTTCGTATTTCGCTTAAATTGCTCCAAACAGTACTTCGAAGTTAACAGCCGCATCCGCTTGTTGTCCACCGTGAGCAGTCGCGGCACTCATCGGGCCGACAATTTTTTCATAGTCAACTTATCATATAAAATATTGATTGTCGTTCAGGTCGGCATACACACGTTTAAATTCGTTTTACCAATATCTAACAGTGGTCATAGATGGCGAAGTGTCCCCATAAACAGCATCCAACTTTGCTTTTATCTCCTCGCATTTTTTCCATCCGAAAACAAAAAGCGAATTACCGAACGATACTGCTCTTTTTCCATCTTAGCGAAAATCACGAAACACGTGTTACTCGAATCGCTGCTAAATTTAAACTAACCTATCAATCAGTCTGAAATTTGTTGTGCCATCCTTTGATAGATGACAGCACACGATGATAACATTAGCTTCCCTCAGGAACGCCCTCTGTTGCCAAACACGGGTACTTATTGAACGGCCCTCGTATATCTAAACAATATCAATATTACCATAAGTAATTTTGGACCTAACTAATGATTCGCGTAAGATTCTTTTAGTGTAATAATCGAGATTTTGCTTATTTAGATATAACTGACGTAAGATCGGAAAACAGTTTATAATAATTTTCTTTGAGCTATGAGCTTGAGACGCTCATCAAAAATAATTCCCAGTCACTCGGTCATATACTAACACACATTCTGAACTAAATGGATGGCTGTTTCAATGCCCGTTAAGATCATATGGTGTTTCAAGCTCTAAAAAGTACATATAATTAATATAGTCAAAAACTGTTTATCTTATTTTCGTCCTACCTGACTTGAAATGTAGTCATGGTCATTAGCAGCCATTGTGCGTTTCTTTCGTATGCAAAGAAACTTTTTTAAATAAGAGAGTTCTTAGGACGTACAAAATGAATCTGTAGCGCACAAAGAACCACAACAAAATACGGGTCTGTCTACCTGGAGTTCACCGATCCATCGAAATTAATTATGTATCCTGTGCCGATTTGGGAATTTTGAAATATTACTAGATAACTAGCTGTCATTATCCCGTGATGGATACTCGTGAAATAGGGTGTATGGCCTTTCTAACCTATTCGAATTCGTTGTTCTTCATGGAAAAATCATTGCTCCTCAGTACGTTCTTGGGCGACATAAAAATAGTCATCTTATTTAACTGCAGACAAATTTGAGGATGCGGACGCAGAGTCGCTTGTTGCCCAGAGCGTTGCGCGTCTTTCGTCCCATACATCAACTCCTAATTGACACGCGAGTTTCCTTGTGACAAAGTGACACTAAACGCTGTCTAATTACCGGCCCGAGCCAGCTATTTAAATCCTATTTGCAATTGTTCGGCTTTTTTTGGCACCATCGAGACAATGCGGTCGCCGTACGGCCGCCGTTTAACGCTGATTGAGATATTTAATTGGATGCCGTCACCTTTAACCTATTCCTTGCATGATGAATGCAATTTGTGCGCAGTGCCAGACAGATTGGTCGTAATGGATGCAAATACACTTCAATACTAATAACTTTTTATTAGTTCTTTAATTAAATCAATATTTTCTATTTTTTTAACCGCGCACTGCGGGCTTTTCATTTATTTGACTTCTATAAAGTTTTATGTACATATAATGGTTATGTGGTTTTTTTTGGACAGATACATATTACTGTTACTATAAGGTAGAAGGTAAAGCAGATGCTTAGAGCAAAAGAAGTAAAAGCAATTGATTCAATATGATTCATGATTACTTTTTACTTGATAGCAAGTGATTCATAAAAAACGGGTAAAAACTCATGTCCAAAATATTGTAGCTTCATATTCATTCATATATTTGCACTCTTCAGAATACCAAATTTTTTGCGTGTTTACACCTGTAGTTTAGGAAGTTGTAACAATATGCTGCACTCACATACTGTTATCCAGTGTTCAAAATGTCGTCATTCAAAGATGATGTTTCCTACAGTTAGCTTTCATTAAAGTATAGTGACGTTTAGGAAACTGAATCCAACGATTAGTCTGTAATTTTTTTTTACTACCAGCCTCACAGTTCGTTTGAAAACCTGGATTCGTCAAATATCTTACACATAATTTCGTTCTATGCAAAGCTCATAACTCATATTTTCCTCTTCAATCCGAAACTTACATTTAAAATCAGTCATTCACGGTGTACGCCGTTGAATAAATCTTGTTTACACAGAATGAATCCTACTGAACCTTAAGCCAACATTTTCTTCTGACCGTAATAATTTATTTGCCAATATAAAACATATCGATTGAATCTTACACAACTAATTTTGGCCCCTTCGCGTCTAAGAATTCTTACCATCCCAATCTTTAAACAGAATTTCAACTTTCCAAGTAATCAGTTGTCAAAATTTCGTGGGCATGTGCATTTTAAACGCAATTTCAGGTTTTTACTTGCCACGCTACCCACGAGGAAGTATTATAACCAACAAAAATTTAAAATGTTAATGTATTTGGGTATTATTGAAGTACCTCTTTAGCGATGCTTTTGTAAATGATGACTTAACTGTTCTTATATCTACACATATATTTTTCCGAATTTTATTATCCTTAAATGTAGCACCCATTTCGCCTTACCTTTAATTTGTGTTAGTCCATCTACGATGGTTCTCTGAATATTTAGTCAAGTACGTTGACTCAGTAGGTACTTATTACGCATTGATATACAACAGGCCCGGACTGACAAACCGACATAAATTAGAAACACGGACTTGTGTGATGCAGTTGTCTTTGAGCAACACAAAACTTGTGAACCGAAGTTCGAATATTATTGTGAGTTTAATACTTCCATCGTTTAGGTAGTCGCAGATTTTGAAAATCGATTCAGAGGCGGCGGAGATAAAATCACTGGAACATAGTTGTACCTATAACGTGTCAGAGATTCCTGCTCGTTTTTAGATAGTTTGGATGGGATGAAAATTGTAGGTTGGAAGCTGTATACGGTAAATGGTTGTAAATTTTTGCATATTTGGCGTCAGTGAAAGATGTTCTAATATTAAGAAGCTGCTCATTTCAATGATACTATGCCCCAGCCATGGAAGCAGAAATATTATAGATTTGCCTCATATGGTTTGATATGCAGAGGTCGAGGATTCATCAGTCAACCTACCTAAGAACGATTCGATTGCGCCTTTTCAAATGATTTACTACATCCCTTTCCTATGAAACCGCCAACGAAGTCGTAAGAAGTATAGACACAATCTACTTGATGCCATTTTCTGGCGTTACATGGAATCTACATCACGAAAAACCACGTCACTCATTTCCATCGGTCTGTTTGTCTGTCAGTCTGTCCGCTACTCCTTGACCCCTATATAACTTGGAAAAACGAAAAATGTAAAAATCGCATATTTGACATTTCAGAGGCTTCTGATCATTTTCACAATACATTTTTTTGTGGTTAACAATTGGATGTTGTAGGGAGTGAGGAAGGGTATGTCTCAATTTTTTTGGCGCTAATATATTTAAATGTTTACAACCCCCGTAATTGTATACACCTTTTGTTCCTCCATGTTGATAATCAGTGTACAATAACATATAGCTTAACATCGCTTTGCGCAGTTATTAAATAATGCGCTTTGCATTGTACAATAAAATCTGTCAAGTTTTGCAAAACTAAAAACTGTTTCATATCTTTTAATATTTGAGACAATCAGAAGCGATTCGTCGAAAATTTATCTTCTAGTACGTTTGCCAAAAAACAAACACATTTCCGCAATTTTCGCGAACGAAGCGGCGGTTGCTTTGTGGAAATCCGTGAAAAACTTCAGGCCAATTATAATGCTGTAAATACGACATCGCCTTAACGCACCCATAAATCCACGCGCCAGTCCCGATAATTTTAATTTACAACTTAAGAATTCTTATATGTCGTTTATTACTGAAATTAATGTCACTTATGCGCCTCTAATAGTTTCGGTCATAAACTGGCTTTTACAGGGTCGGATCTGAAAAGCCTTTTCGGTTTCCGGAAAGCGGCACAACGACGTGCTTTAGTAAAGATGACGGCCTCTAAAGTTTTTGTAATGTCTCGAAGGTACTTGCTAGGTTCACTTATTGATCAAAAATGTTTCGGAAGTACAATGTGCGTGGGGCGATTCTAGGATAAAAATATCTTTTTTGAATAACTTATTTGTGCTTTTTTAATTCATTTTTTATGTGTTCGGGGCCATCACCGAGGCGAGGAGTTGGGGACGGACCCCATCTGCCCATATGATAAAGATGAAATAGCTCTTAAAGGTAGTGAGCCATTGAAAAAACTCATGACTCTATGAGGCTCCCCAGATTTTCGAATTCCGTATATCGTCTGAAAAAGGGTTCGGATGTATGGAGATTTTAAAATCGTGTTCCCTTCACAAAATTTTTCGCATGTCACTCTCCAAATTTCAAACCAATGTAGTTATGTAGTCGTTTCCGAGATGTATAGTAGACCAACAGACATACAGAAACGAAGAACAGTGACTTTTATAATGTAGACATTACAAGACATCCAAACGGCTTGTTTTCTGGTAATCAGAAAGAAAAGCTGGCACAAAATGTAAGGCAAACATTATGATGTCCTGACAAAATGTCTCCACAAAATTTCCTAATAGACAGAGATATTAATGACCAAACGTGAGGAATGTAAATATCCAGTAATACATTTCCCTCACAATCCTCTGAATAAATTCTTGCAAAGATGACTCTTTCAACCTGCCAAACCACCTAAAATATATTTGGTATAGGCCGTATTTGTGTACACAATTTTCAGGCGGCAGAACACGATCTTGGTTCTATCTCTTAAATGATTAAAAGATAATAAATGGCAATTTTCGACTATAGAATATAGTGCGAATGCTAATATAGAGGAAGTACGTCTTGTATCGCACCGCATATAATTTAATTGTATTTAGCAACTTTGCAGGTCCACTTTCAACATATTTAAAAGAGTTCCTTTGAAGTCACAGAATTGTGTTCCAGCAGCAACAATCTATTAGTTTCGTTGATTTGCATTTGCAAGTCCCATCATCTTTGTTAGAATCGAGAATTTGTTCCTGTCGTCTGTTTTCACTTCCTACTTTACTGTTACTCATTTCTGTCGGTCTGCCTGTCTGTCCGATAGTCCTTGACCTGTCTATAACTTGGAAAGTACTGCTCGGATTTGGATGAAATTTGTACACCAGGTTACTACTATGCCAAAGTCGGTCCAGTGGTAGCAGGTCAAAAACGAAAAAAAAATAAAAATTGCTCACACTTCGTTTTTTAATGTTTTAGATGATCCTGATCATTTTTTTAAACAAATTTCAGGGGTGAAAAATTGGAGGGTAGAGGTAGTAGGGGTGGATATATGTCAATTTTTTTATGTTAGTATATTTATACGCTCTCAGGCTCGGTAATTCTACCCACCTATAAGTCATATTTCACACATGATAGGTTTCCTCATATATATGTCGTTAAAACTTGACAGAGAAATGTTGGATTATCTTGACTCAGCGCCCAGCGTAACGATGTTGATTGTTTGAGGGCAGAGAAAGAATGACGATGAACTAATTGTATGGGCCTTTCAACTGACTTGATCGGTTTAATTTTTCTTTTGTAGGTACATGTTCGTAACTAATTTTTTTTTTCATGAGGTTTAACTAAAGTTGAAGTTAATCCTTTATGAATTGCAGACGGCGTTGCGTAGTAAGTGCAGATTCAATCTACTTGACGCCATTTCTTTAACATGTACACGTCATCAACCGCGTTATCAGGAATTCATCTTAATCACACAGGAGGTCACAAAAACAGAATCAAAGAAACGAGTAAGTGGAAGACAAAAGACAATCAATGGTTGCAGGAGAAATGGAATAAACGTGTGCATGAATAATGTGTGTTGGAATACGGAACGCTTACGGGTGGAAGGTGCACTGAGGAGCATGGGAAGGGGAGGATGCATGTAGAGAAACGACCCCCACAAACCTTTCGAGTTAGCAAAATTGGTCAAACCAATGATTAGTTGATTAATGATATAATAACTAGCCCATTGCCCTCGTCTCACTTTTCCATTAAAATGATACATATTGGTGCGATCGTTGGAGATGTTACATGCCAGGATTCCAGCTCTGCAATTTCCAATTTGCGGCATTTTAGACACTGAGCACTCATATCCCCTCTCCACCTCCCACTTCAATTTTCATTTTCCATTTTTCAACGTAGAAAAAAAATATCCAGAAAACGTTGGTAAAATATCAACTTCCACACCTCTACTCCCGTTTTATTTAGTATTATATCAAATAAGGATTAGGTATATCTTTCAAAAACAAAGGACAATCGTGGGCATGTCCGCAATAAAAGAACAGGAGCAGAAATGGAAGCATTGGTAACCCGAGTTACGTATGTTAATGCGTATTGGCTTCATAATGCCCAAATGGGTGTGCATCGAAAACACCAAAGTGAAAACAAATATCTATCGCATCTAAATGCGGGTGTTACCTGAAGGGAAATAAGAATGGAAAGGGAACTACTCGTACAACTAGAAGCCGCCAACAAGAGGCAGCAAGCCCATTTGTGTGTGTGTGTGTGTTTTTTTTTCTATTATATCTTTCCTGATTTAGTAATCTACACCTTTTTGTCTCTGTACGTTTAACTGTCTAATCATTTAGTGTAATCGAAAATTTGTCAAACTTCAGTTTGTGACATTTCAAATTTGTGGTATATTTAGTGGCGCCTTATAGACTTTGTATATGTGTTTAATTTGAATTTTCACATTTAACACTTCTGAAGTAATGCGTCAATTTACTGGATACCACTTTCCTCAACTAGTGGTTGTATATGCTTTAACCCGGTACTGTTTCCCAAATAATGTAAATTTTAATGCCAGGCGTCACGTTTACCGGATAATATATTGCGTTGGGTAGATAGCGCAGTGCGTTTGTTTTTTGTGTCATTTTTCAACGGTCTCCGGATCGTTAGCCGTTTAAAATCTAATTTCGTCCCGCCAGCCGCAAATTAGCGTCTTCTCTTAAAGTGTCTGCACTTCCCACAGAACGCGCATCGTATCACAAAGCGCACGGGACATAAATTTCGATACGGCAAATTAAAAACAACTGTGGCGCGCTCAGTGTCACATCGGTGTTAGATTCTTCTCCCTCTTCAAGATAAAGACTCTATCTCTGCTTGTAACGTTGCATCCGGTCACCAATTAGCTACTTGATATATTGGTTAAGGGGGAGGGTAAGCATCGTATTTGTCAAAATTTAAGTAAGAGGAAATTGGTCTCATTCTCTAGAATTGTAATTTCACACCAACCATAATAAAAGATACCAGTGACTGTTGACTCATATGGATCTCAGCGCATAACAGAGCTGCTTTCCAGTCATTTGGATTACTCGGGGTAACTCGGTCCAGCGTCTGCCAGGCATTGCAAAGATCAATTAAGTATGATGATGCGATCCTTTATTATCCGAGATCTTTGTTTTTGGAAGATCACTCTAAGTGGCACTGCATTGTGATTGCATATTCTTCCAAGTAGGTAGCAGATGCTACATTTATGGATTATTCGCGACAATGCTTACCAAAGATGTAAGATTTACAACCCCGTGGCGCACGGCAAGTGCGACCGACAGGTTCGCCCACCGGACATATTTCTGTTTTAAGGGAAATCTGTGTGAAATATGCCTAACAGGTGCGTAGAATTATCGGGGCTGGATGAGTATTATTATACTGACATCAAACAACTGCTATATACCATTCCGCACCAGCCTACAACCCACCACCCCATATTTTACCTTAAAACATTTTCCAGAAAGGATCATCCGAAACGTCAAAAAGGAAGTTTGAGCAATTTTTATTTTTTCGTTTTTGGCATTTTCTCCGTCGCCACTGGACCGATTTTCAAAAAATACAAAGCTTCTAAGTGCTTATCAGTGTAAAATTTTATCCAAATCCAAGCAGTGCTTTCCAAGTTATGGGCGGGCCAATAACTCTAGCGGGCATGTTTCGCAATTATAGTACTACTTCGTCAGTATGCATGGGTAGTTAGAAGTAAAAGTTTACATAATCACCTTCGTGAGGGGCTACAGAAGAGAGCCAGTATATCATTTACATGAAAAGTGATCAGAAAAAACCATGTTTCACCCTAAAATTCTCCTTCGCTTTCAGGTCCTTTCGCTCATTATGATTATAAGGCCGTATCGTCAGTCCTACAATATTGTAGGATGCCTTTACGGCCTCCTTGATTTTCATATAGTTTTCTGAATGTCCGTGTCAGCGCTCTATTTTGAGGTTATATCACAAATATCTAAAGAAGCAGGTGCAATCTAGAAATTTTTGAAGGAGAGAAAAGACAATGACAATCAAGGGCCCCTTGATTTTCATAGTATTTTGTCTCCTTCAGTATAGGCGTATTTTTTAATTCATCGGTTGAGCCACCGGTGCAACCAATTATCCAATTTTACTTCATTTAATTTGGGTCTGAGCGACCGGTTGTACAGCAAAATTGTCTATAAACTATATAGATACGCTCAGACGGAAATTAAAGGAAGTAAAATTGGATAATTGGTTGCACCGGTGGCTCAACCGGTGAATTAAAAAATATGCCTTATGTCTGGAGAATTTCTAGATTCCTTCTTTTCCGTGTCAGCCTCAGCGCTCTCCTATTGTGCGGCTACGTTTTCTTGTTGAATTATATGAAACTTCAGGCTGATATAACAGATGATGTGAATCAAAAACATGAACAATTTGATGCAAATTCATATTTGTGACGTAACCTCAAAATAGAGCGCTGACACGAAATAGTAGAAAACTAACAAAATCAAGGACGCATAAAGACGTCCTAAAATTTTAGTAACGACTGACGATACGGCCCTTAGTAGCTCTTCTCTAAAGGTTGCATCCATAATTTACGTCTAGGCACCAAGTGAGGTTACCATTCGGGATTTTTATAATTACATTTTTTGACACGATGAATTTTGGAGAAAACTTACAAGCGAACCTTTTTTGTTCAAAATCAGCAAGTCACGAAAAAATAACCGAAGCGAAAATATTGAAGCGAGGGATATGTTGTTCCTTATTCTGGGATCCTCACAAATATAATGATGAAAATATAAACACTTTTACCAAGAACTTTAGTAAAATGGAACGGTTATTGTTTCGTAGATCAAAATTGCCGTTAGAAAATGAGATATTCATTTAGATGCCTCTCATCAAACTTGTTTGTACTCGCGGTATGTAATTCTGAGGCACCGTCGCTAACAGTAACGTTGCGACTGATGATGACCAATGTTCGTTACAAATGAAATAAACATACCTAATGTGAAAGATACGTGTTACAAGTATTGCGTGACATACTAGCTATTCACCTTCCTTTTCGGCCAATTTAATGAAGAAAGGGAGAACAATAAGAAGGCTTACGAGAAAGATTCCAAAGTACCTCTGTGCAGCTGAGAACTAGTTGGTCTAGTTTATGATATTCCTTAACATTCCACTTAAGAAAAAATGGCCTCAAGTTAGTTGACTACCGGGTGTTTTCAAAGGTGAGTCATCTATTTTAACTGCTTGTAGGACTCGTCAAAAGGTTGATATACCAAAAATCGCCTATATAAAAGTTGGATAATAAAATAAATAGTTAAATTTTTTTGTGTTATTGTATGGTTTTCAGTACGAGTCTTTGGTTCGATCAGTCTTTTAATAGTATACTTTCATTGGTCTGACCATTTTGTGCGAAAATATGGCCCATGTTTACGAAAACAATGAACTAGTTCACATAATACTAACATACGGAAAATGCCAACAAAATGCAGCCGCAGCATGCAGATTGTATGCGGAAAGGTTTCCTTTGAGAACTCATCCGGCCCCACGTATGTTTGTAAATTCAGTTATTAGACTTCGTGACACAGGATATTTAAAATAACAACGAAGAGGTCACGCTAGAAGACTTGCTCAACCTGAAATGTTACAACTTGGAGACTTTACAGATGGTCGAAGACGACTTGAGAATGAGTAACTAGAGCCATACCGGCTCAAGTTGAAGTTTCTCATAATGAATTGTGGAAGACAGTACGGCAAGAACAGTATTGTCCTTATCACTATCAACGGGTACAAGCGTTACAATCTGAACATCATCCTAGAAGAGCTGCATTTTGCCAGTGGGTTTTAGAACAGTTAGCAGAAATTAAGATTTTACGAAATTAATTTTGTATACAGACGAGGCCACATTTACACGAAAAGGAGTGCACACTTTCCACAGCAACCATGTTTGGGCAGTAGAAAATCTGCATGCTGTAAAAACAACTCATTTTCAACATCGACTTCCATTAATTGTTTGAGCTGGCGTGGTAAATGACCTCGAACGACCGGTGAAATTTATTTAGATTTTCTTCGACACAATCTGCCACAATTATTAGAGGATGTTCCTCTAAATGTGAGACAGAATATATGGTTCGTAATTGTTGTGGCTTCACCACATTTTAGACGAGTTCATGAAAATCTAAATAAATGAGTTTTCGAATATATGGATAGTGGACAGTGAACCCATTTCTGGACCTGCTCGCTCCCCAAATGTAACGCCTTGCTATTTTTTTCTGTGGAGCTATTTGAAAGAGTTGGTGTATCTTGATGGAGCAGTAAATACTCTGGAAGAACTTCAACAGCGCACTGAAAGTGCTTGTGATTTAATTTGTGGACACCAGGATTTTATTTTCGAAGCTTGTAGAGAGTCGTGGATTCGCCGAACAAGATTTTGCGTTTATTGAACAAATGGGGAAAATTTGAAACAGCTTTTGTTAACGCTCGACCTACTAGACAACTGCTGGTTTAAGCAGTAGGAAGATTTTGTGTAAGGAAATCCTACAATTTGGGCATCAGTGATTTTTTTGACAATATCGTTAGATTTGTGCTTTGATAAACGCGCTTGATCGAGGAGTAGTAGAACCAATTTTGTAGAGAATTAAGTTCTTCATAATTTTGTTCCAATAAAAATTTGTCGTATAATCAACAAATTACGAGAAATTTAGTGTAAAGGATCATGTAATGTTTTTGCTTATAATAGGTAAGGTAAGCATCGAAGAGTGCAAAACACTATTTTTCTTTTGTAGAAAAAAAGGTGAATTACTTTTTTTTAAACCTTGGAGGAGGGGAAGTTGAAAATTCGTATCAAAACAAACAGCCGCTCGACATATTCCGCACACAACGTACGTTGTCCACGTGGTCCGCATACAGCCTTATTTTACGCGGAAATAACTCCATAATCACTATTTTGTGACTAAGAATACCATTTTAATGTGAATGCATTTTTTACTACCACGAACAAGTATGGAAAATGTAATATTTTTTGGTAATTTGTGATGTTTCCATTATTTTCACGACCATCACTCTGACTAGTGGCGGTTTTGTCACTGAGTCATTTCAGTAAGCATTGCAGCGATTACAATGGAAGAGGAGATGTAGTAGGTAACGCTGCTTTATCGCATCACTCTTTTCCATTAAAATCGTTGCAACGGTTGCTAAGGCGATGCAGTGAAAAAATGGCCATCAGAGAGACTGATGAAATCGAGTGACTTGCATTCTCATGATGAAGACATCATAAAACATCCGAAAATGTTACATTTTCCATAGTAAAAGACGGATTTACTCTAAAATGGTATTCTTGACCACAGATAATGACTCGTGGAGTTATCACCACGTCAAAATATGTGTACAACATATATGAAGAGTGCAGAATATGCCGCGCGATTGTTTGATTCTAATTGTTGACTTTCATTCTTTATATAATATATAATTGAATTACCTACAAAAATGTTTGTTCCCTCTAACGCCTACTGACTGGGCAGTAATGTAATTGCACAAAATTTCGAAAATGAGATGTCTTTTGGATGGCACTCATTTCCGTCCATCTATTTGTCTGTCTGTCGGTCTGTCCGCTTATCTCATAACCGCTTATAACTTGAGAAGTACTACAAAAGCTTTGTAGGTGTTGAAAATCGGTCCAGTGGCGGCGGAGAAAAAGGCCAAGGACAGAAAAACAAAACTCGCTCAAACTCAAACGATCCTAATCATTTTCGGCCAAACATTTTTTAGGGGTTAGGTGTTGATGGAGTGGGGAAGCATATATCTCAATTTTTGACGTTTGTATATTTATGCTCCTCCATCCCCAGTAATTCGACACACATATCAGGCATATTTCACTCATCATATATGTCCCCGTACATTTTCCCTTAAAACATAAACTCCTACAGTCGGATGCCGATACGTGCAACATGGTCCCCGATAGACAAGCGTGGTGGTAGGTGGTTGAGAGTCACAGTCGGTAAACGGTTCCGTACTGCTGTGGCCTGTGTGCACTGCGCATGCTATAGGCCATTATCGTCTTTCACGCGGGATTGGTCATATTATTTGTTATGCAAGTTTGTTTTTCACAGAAGAACTAACATGTGCCAGACATAATCTTTTGCGAACTGATGGCAGCATGGGAAGTACGGAGACTTAATTGATGCCATTTTATATATAACCGATGGTTTTTTAGATTTTAGATCGAACGCGTTTATCAGAATGGCGGCAAATGCACCAGTCATACCATGACACCAATCTGAATTTATCATTAGTAAGAAATAATTTTACCACCTAAAAAATTTATTGTCGCCAAAATTGTAGGAAAAAAATATCTATTTCCTGGCCTAATACAGATGCTGTGTCCCAACGTGTCGGTGCCGTCGACTAATTGCCGCGACACGACATGTCTGTCTAAACAGAGATTAATATATTATTTCATTCATTAATTACGCGAGTTCGTAATTTTTCGTGAACCAGTTGAGCGTTGAAACACAGGATAGACCGACAGGAAAGCGCGAGAAGCACCAAATGAGACGGAACTCCAAAAATAATTAACCGTAAATTACTGAGATGTCTTTATTTTTGTGGGGTGAACAGAGATTGATACTTGTTCCAATTTAATGAGGTATGCGGATTAATACAGAGTTTCTTACCCAATTGAACCGGTCAGTGCAAAACTTTGTAAGTCCTATAATTTGCATTTTATAAGTACTGAGTCACTGACAAATAAACTAGTTTAATTGAAGGGCTTGAGGCAACAAGGGGCATAAGCCACATTCGAATACCGGAGTGTGTCAGATTTTTGTCTACGCAGTTGTCACCGGATCTTAGTTTCCCCATTTGTGAGTGTATTGTTTTGGTTCTAGTGAAATAAAGCAAGAAATGTGATTTAGGGATTTACATACAACTTACAATGTCAAATTTCTCGAAATAAAGTCAATGAGGCTTAGGTACCTTATTGCCCCAAGCTCTTAAATTAGTTTTTTGGGCATAATTGGTGTTTAAAAAAATTGCAATTTCAAAAAACCTTCACAGCTTATTAATATTAATAATGGAAACAGCCCGAAAAACTGTAATGCACTTACATTGTTTCATCAGGAAAAAGGGTTAGTGGCTTACAGGGTGCCCCAACGAAAATGGGAAGTTTTTTTATGAGGAAACTGGAAGATATATCAAATATATCTGTGTTTTAAGGGCAACCGTGACATTTTACTAGTGCATATTTTAAAGTTATTTTAATATATACAGGGTGTTCCATATCTTTGTGCCATAGCAAACATATATTTTTGAAATATTTCATTGCATATTTGGATTGATGAAAGAAAAAAGTTTGATATCATATAACTTATGGTTTTGATTGGAAATTGTTTATACTTTGAAGTTGAGTCATTAATTTTCAGATAATGATTGTAGAAGGAAGATAAACCAAAATATGTGTGTAAAAATAAAAAAAAATAAAAAAAATTTTTTACCTTGTTTTATAAAGTATCCTCCCAACAAGTATTTCAGTGCGGACCTGTATTTGATCGTGAGGTGCCCTGTGAGGTCTTAAGTCACCTGATTCACGAGCCCGTTGTACTACATTAACAAAGGCACGAGGGGTTGGTTGCACTCGATTGGGAAACCGATCCGCATAAACATGTGCCATTTTTTGTTTCGTTTGAGCCACGCAACAGACACTATTCACACGCGACTGACACTGAATGTATGTATAACTGAACTGAATGAAATAAAAACGTCGTTCCAAATTCTTTCGCTTTTTTGTTTCCCATGCGATGAACCGATAAGGTGGATTATATCCGTTGTTGCCAAACACGAGTACATGATATTATTATTGAGACAGGGCGGTACTCAAACTTCCAAAGGGCTATAACTTTGTTACTTTAATTTTACCAGAAAAATGGTAAAGGAAAAAAACATTTCTTTTGATCAGATCTACTCACTGTTAAAATAAATGACTCAACTTCGAAGTCACCCTGTATATTCAGCGAAATGCCCAACTCTGACAACTCGCAGCTCTGTAATTTTTGAAGATATTAAGATACATTTTAGTCAACACAAATTATATTATCATCGATTTTAAGCTGATATAAAAGAAATGCTAAAATATCTTTCTATTTATTCATGGTATCTCTAAACGCAAAATGTACATAGATTTTAATTAAAATACCTTCTATAATTCTATATGATTAAGTAGCTTCCCTTAGGCATTCTTTTTGATATGATTTATAACACTTCTTATGCTCTACATTTAGAAATCAGATCTTCCATGGAAACAATGAAATTCATCTTAACCAAGACAGCGATTCATTATGAAATTGTTGAAATACATTCCAAGTAGTTCTGTTGATTCCCAGATGTTTGATCTCAAGTCCAGTATTTTTTCACAACTACGTTGTTTCAGCAAGTTGGGCAACACGATTCTTTATTGTGTTTAATTCGATGGCCCATATAGGTATACTCGTATCGTTGATGTTTAATAAACCGTAGCGGATCACAGAACAGTATCTATACCATTGGCGGCCTAACAGTTGGATAGTGAGAGGCGGACTGATCAATAGGCCAGCAAGATCTCCCGATCTGACTTCTTTCTCGGAGGGCATGTAAAAAGATAGGTTTACCAGGAGAAACCAATAACACCCGAGGACATGAAACATTGTATAAGCGAGTCTTTTAAGCGGATACCTAGACAAACTCTTTCAGACGGGCAAGATAACTTCAACAGACCTTTGCACATATAATCCATCAATTTATTAACGATACTTTACCTTATACTGAGATTATTTTTGGTGTGTTAACAGAAGCTATTGTGTTTTGGTAGAAGATTTGATTTCATGTTTAATTTTATATTTTTCCTGGAATTAATTGCAATAGCTCAAAAACGTTTGGAAAAAAGCTGTATAAACCTTATATCAAAAAAAGTTCACAAAAAAACGATTCAACGATGCAGAAATATACATTCGAAATTTTTGAGAAAATGTACAATGCGTTTTGTGATAGGCTGTATAAATAGAAATAAACTCCAGCACTTTATTCAGATCAGCTTAAAGACGGTGATAATAACATAACATAACAAAGCTGGCGATTTTTTCAGTCGTTTGACCAATTATCTAAACAACTGACAATCGATACTATACAGGGTTTGTCCGGAAAGTAATAGGACTGAGTCGATTTAAAAAAATTTATTGAGCCAATAGTTACAATTCTTTAAAAACTTTCTAAACAGGCTCATTCTGCGACGATGCACCGCCGCCAGCGCGATTTTCAAGCATTGAAGGCGTCACGGAAGGCATTCTCCGGAATAGCCTTGAGAGCCGCGGTGCATGCTGCTTGGATCCCCTCTGTCGTCTCAAAATGTTTGCCTTTCATCGGACTTCTCAGGTGAGGAAACAAAAAAAGTCCGGGGGGGCACATCTGGGCTGAAGGGCGGCTGCGGAAGCCTTGAGAAGCCGGCCTTGGTCAGGTAGCTGTTCACAAGAAAGGCGGTGTGAGCCGGGGCGTTGTCGTGGTGCAACTTCCAGTCGGCTGCGATGTCTTGTCGGACCCGACTGACCCTTCGTTTCAGTCTCCTGAGCACTTCCACGTAAAACTTGGCGTTGACGGTTTGTCCGGGAGGAACAAATTCATGGTGGACGATGCCTTCGATGTCAAAAAAGACAATGAGCATCATTTTCACTTTGGATTTGCTCATTCTTCCCTTTTTTGGGCGAGGAGACGCCGTCGTGTGCTACTCGGAAGATTGCCTCTTTGTCTCGGGATCAGACTCAAAGATCCACGACTCGTCACCTGTAATTACGTTATTCAAAAATTGGGGGTCACTTTCACACAAACATGTTCAAATTTTCTTGGCAGGCTTCCACTCGCCACAATTTCTGGTCGTCAGTGAGCACTTTTGGGACCATCTTCGCGCATGTTCAAATGCTGTGTCACAATTTCATGAACCACAGATTTTGGTAAATTTAACATCTGGGAAATTAAACGAATACTTAGTCGACGGTCTGAGTTCAGAACTTTGCGCACACGAGTCACATTATCGTTGTTTGTCGAAGTCGAAGGTCTTCCAGCACGGTCCTCATCAGCGACCTCTTCCCGGCCCTCCAAAAAGGCCTGGTGCCACCGAAACACACCACTTCTTGCTAAAGCAACACCTGGGTAAGCCTGCTTGATCATATCAAACGTCTCTGTCGCAGATTTACCGGGTTTCACACAGAATTTAATCGCGTACCTCTGCTCTAACGAACGCTGCATTTTCGGCTTGCACCACTCACAGAAACACGTCGCGCGAAAATGCCTGTCCTGACTCTCCAAGTGTTCGGAGACAACTGACCAGCTGCTCATTCGTTCGCTAGGAACGCTCTCTACCGAATCCAGTCGGTGCGACCAAGTACAGTCATGGCGGAAGAAAATGAGTCCTATTACTTTCCGGACAAACTCTGTATATGTATATCGTTATTAACTTTCAACATATATTTTTCTGCATCGAAATGATTACCTTAGGCATACTATAGCATGACCAAAGCACTCATTATAAAAATATGTCATATCATACATTTGATTCAAAATCTCCCCTAACAGCAGATATATTATTTAACTTATTACAATCAGAGATTGAAAACGTAAACTCCTAGGGCTTTTCAAGAGAACAAGCTATAGGATTGCGCTTTCTATGCTTGGGAGAATTTGTCACATTCCGGTATATTGCCATGTATTTATCATATTGTTTTTTATGTTCCCATTGTTGTTTGTATTGTACTTCATTTATTTATATTTTAATCTATGTATACCGACCTATCCAATGTCTACGATGTAGATCTTTAATGCATTAATAAATGAATCGGAATCTGAATAACCAAAGGGTTACCCCAAGTAAGATAACAATGGAAGCAGTATTGGAAAATTGATAACCGATTAGCACCTCCTTTGTTTCCACATCAATCGGATTGCATGATACACTTCGAATTTAATTTTCATTTTTCAATGGATTTTAGCCAGCACCTTTCCCCTAGCCAGCATTATAAGAGTGAGTGGAATAATGTTCTCAACCCATCCTCCTAAGCTACAGAGAACTTGTTATCCTAATGATCCCAGAAAAAAGTAGGTAAATCAAAAAATTATTTATATTTACAAATATTCAATGGCTTACGCGTAAGTGACTATGATTAAGATGCAATATTTCGTTAGTAGGTATTAATTCAAATTTAAAGATGACTGTATTTACCTGTTGAATAGCCTGACGGATAGTAACCATCTGTAGACGACACCTCATTTTCTCTTCTTGCTGTACTTTCACCACCAATCTGTGCAGAACAACATTCCTTGTTTTGGTCATCTGCTGAATTATCACACGAAATCGCTTCATTTTGCAGGTACTGTCCATCTGCCACTTCTATCACAGTACTTTTTGAGCCAGAATTAGCTTTATTCGAAAGTAAAGAGTCTATAGAAAAGTTAACCGATTTCTGCGGACACTTTGTAAGGTTTTCGTCAGGCTTCTCAACATGTACGTCACACTGCTCAACTTCCAAATCACAGCTGCTGTCATCCATCCTGGAATATGATTAACTTTGGTCCACTGGTAATCTGTAAATGCGAATAGGTTAAAAATAATTAATGTGTTTATGGATCAATTTTGATACTGGGATAGTTGAAATAAGCTTTTGCTAATTTGAGGATTGAAGTGTGGAAAGTGTGCCTTTATTGTAATACAATTACAAACATTTAAAATGCTCATTTAGGTCTTAAAGTCCTTCAAGGCTTTATAAAGAAACTTCGAAAAAATAATTAATGATTCTGGATAGTTCAACAAAAGCAGAAGCTCTTGTAATAGTTTGTCTTCTACCAATGTGACGAGTAAACGATAGCTGCAGAGGGTGGACCAATAGTGCGTGGACTTAGCATTGCTTGTATACAGAAGTTTTTCAAAAAAAACTAAGGATCAATTTACATAATATTCTTCGACACATTTCAAAAATATACAACACTTTAAAATCAAAAGTCATTATTTTTTCACCAAAATTGTTTAGAAGCGATGCCAAAAGAGTTGTTTGAAAATCAAAAATTCATGTTGTAGGTTGACCAATAATTCGAATAAATATGATCATATTAGAGATGGAATGGTTGAAAGTAAAAGAACTATGTGAGTTACAATTAGTTATTTACACCCATTAACTTTTGCTCTCATCCATTATCGCGTTTTCGAAAAATAAGCTGATATCTATAAGTAATATTCATTCTAGGGACATTCGATTCACATAAACACAATACCGCTTCACAAGACATCATTCTTTCGTAAATGATTCACTTACAACGCAGTTATTTTTAACAATAATATACCTCGCGCCAACGATCATATTTATGACGAATTTAAAAGTTATATGAAGAAATTTATATTGAATAGAAATACTATAATTCAGTTTCTAAAATTTATCTGTCACCTCATACAAATATTTCATTATAACATTCTTTTGTTTGTATAATTGTTACAACATACATTTTTAACTTACATGTAACTTAGCAAATGTTTCAGTTTGTTTGGGGTCAAGTGGTAGAGTAGCATTATGCTAAACCTCCCCTCCTAGTAAAACCAATTTATTGATATTATCACTATCATTATTATTATTATATTCTAGCGACGTATTAAAATTGCGGTTCTTCAAATAGAATATCTCATATTTTACTGCAAAGCTGATCGGACAGACCATTTTAAGCGAATAACATTGATATAACATCCTTCGAGGATTGGATTACTACTTGTTGAGTTAAAAACAAGCCAATATACAAGAACGCTCAATCCAACTAGTCCGTCATTTTCAGACATACGTAAAAGCGTTTGTGTCAAAACATTTTTTTATTACCAATAGAAAATTTCGATTAATATCTACTAGATTCTCAAAAAACGCGAAACATTCTCTTTCTCCAAAAATGGTACTTTTATAGTCTAAGTTTTGATAAAGGACGAGGAATGCACTACAGTTTTACGTTTCTAATAACCAAAAAATATATTTATTGAAAATAAACTAAAGTTGAGTGTTCATGTACATTGATTAGCTTTACTCAACATTCAACAAATAAAATTTAATCAATCCAATTAAAAATCTAACCTTGGTATGTTGCTAGAATTTGGGACATTTCGTATCATGCTGAGTATTTTTAAAGTTTCCATTAGATACGATGTATGTACATTTGTACATGCAGAGAGGTTGACAAGATTTTGTCTAGAAGCAATGCTTCAACCACGAGCTATAGGCCTACCCTGCAAAGATAGCATCTCGCAATTGGATGATTTTAACGATGAGTTGAGTCATTTATTCTAACAGCTTGCAGATCTAGTCAAAAGAAGTTGATATACCAAAAATCACCTACCCAGGGTGTTTCAGAACTAGGGGATCAAACCTCTAGGGGTTATTCAGTGTAACAGTAGAAAACATTTGAGTATAGGGACCCATATCCGGAAAAGTGTCACTACGGCCTTAAGACGCGTTAAAATTTAGAAAGACGATGAATTGCCTGAATAGGACTTAATGCATTTAATTTTTGCCTTTTGTTCATGATATCACAACAATTGTTCAAAATGTCTTCCTCCAACCTGAATACACCGATTTAAACGTCGCACATGATTTCGGCGGACTTGACTAAAAATTTGATACTCGTTTTGAATGATTTCAAATGCTGCTGTAATTCGTCCAATTAAGTCTTGCTCTGTTTCTACTGAAGTTTCGGAAATCAAAGACTTCACATGTCCCCACAGGAAAAAATCCAGCGACGTTAAATCGGGTGACCTAGGAGGCCAAGAAACTGCTCCACCTCTGGCAATCCAACGATGCCCAATCCGCTGAGCCAAATACTCACGTACTTGTACAGTAAAGTGAGCCGGCGCTCCATCATGCTGAAACCACATTTGCTGTCGGACGTTAAACTGAATAACCCCTACAAGTATGATCCCATAGTTCTGAAACACCCTGTATAAAAGTTGCATAAAAATAGAGTTGTTTAGATTATTAAAAATTATTTAAAAAAATCATTATCACGTTAAGTGGATACCGTTATTACAAAAACTGTCCCCATTTGTTCGGCGAATCCACGACTCTTTAGAAGCTTCGAAAATAAAATCCTGGTGTCGCGAATTAGATCACAAGCATTTTCAGTGCACTGTTGAAGAGGTCGAGCGTTAACACCACCTAGGGGATTTTGCCACAACCATAATGATGTTGCTTGAGTAACTTGTATCTTCCCCGAATGCGCGGAAAAAACACCATGAAAAAATAGTTTGATTGATGTTGTCGGCCGCAAGTATTGCAATTGTCTATAATTATCAATTACAAATAAGGCACTGGACTCATCGGAAAATGTTTTCTTGGGAGAAATGTATGCAGAGATAGATCCTTGTAGAACTATGATAGTGTATTTACTTCCCACGCCTACTGGTATTGAAATCGCGAAAAACTTCGGAAAGGTATTATGTTCCTTGGATCTTATATGTCATATACATAACGAATAGCCCATTTCCGTCGATCTGTCTGTCGGTCTCGCAATCTTATTCTATTTGACCTTTCAGAGGATCCTGATCATTTTTAAAAAATTGTTTAGGACTAAGAATTGGGGGATAGGGGATGCTGTATCGCAATATTTTGATGTCAATATATTAATACACTTCTTATTTCAGTGATTTAACGCACCTAGTAGATATATATATATTTCAGACTTCATAGATTTCTCCGTACATTTGCTTAAAACAAAAATATTTGCAACCGACGGATCTTGTTCCTATCGGTCGCACTTGCCTTGTAAAAGATTTCGAGAGGTATCAAACAATGTTGATAAACTTTCATAACACCATAGCTCCAAAGAAAATAACCTGTACTGACACGCCGCTCATTACTGCAATCTGGAGGGTTTTTTCATGAAAAGCCCAAATGGTGTACTAATGTCTTTGACAAAATCCACCTCTTTTTAATGCCATTGCACTGCATATCTAATGGTACTAGAGATTGTTTCGAATGTATGGGAAGTATTCGGGGTGCTTTCAAAGTTGAATCATTTATTTTAACAATTTGTGGAATTCGTCAAAAGAAGTTGATATACCAAAAATCACCTATATAAAAGTTGCACAACAAGAGAGTTAGTTTGCATTATTAAAAATTATTAAAACATAACGTTAAATGGTGGTTTCTACAAAATTCTTCAAAATTGTCCCCATTTGTTCGATTAACCCAAAATCTTGCTCGGCGAATCCAAGACTCTTTACAAGCTTCGAAAATCAAATCCTGGTGTCGCTAATTAAATCACAAGCATTTTCAGTGCACTGTTGAAGATCTTTCAGAGTATTTACTGCTCCATCTTGATAGACCAACTCTTTCAAATAGACCCACAAAAAAAAATCGTATAAAAAAGTATGGTCCAATAAACATGCCATTTACCCCGCCAGCCCAAACATTTAACGAAAATCTATGTTTTTTTTTACAGCATGCGGAGTTTCTACTGCCTACACATGATTGTTGTAAAAATTGTGCACTCCATTTCGTGTAAATGTGGCCTCGTCTTCTAGAATGATCTTCAGGGTGTAACGGTTGTACCCGTTGATGATGATAAATATAATACGGTTCTTGCCGTATTGTCTCCCACAGTTTACTATGGGAAACTGCAACTTGAGCTGCTGTGGCTCTAGTACTCATTGTTTGGTTGCCTTTGACCATGTCTGAAATGTCTTCCTCAATTTGTAACATTTCAGGTTGAGCAGGTCTTCCAGCGTGACATCCTCGTTGTTCTTTTAAATATCCTAGGCCACGAAGTCTAATCACTGAATTTACAAGCATCCGTGGAGCCGGATGATTTCTTAGAGGAAACCATACAGTCTGCATGCTGCGGCTGCATTTTGTTGATATTCTCCGTACGTTAGTACGAATATTATGTCCACTAGTTCATTGTTTTCATAAACATGGGCCATTTTTTTGCACATAATATTCAGACATATGAAAGTATGCGCACTATTATAAGACAGATGCAACTAATCGAACCAAAGACTCGTACTAAAAACCATACAACTACACAAAACGTTTGCCAAATTTAGATAAAAGATAAGAGTAGTAAACAAAAAACACCATGATTTTACACGGCAGTGGTCGAGAATATCAAAATAAGTGTGTAATAACACTCTTATTATTTAAAATGTTTAATCTTTTATTGTTTCTTTTACTATGCAACTCTTATATAGGTGACTTTTGGTATATCAACTCCTTTTTGACGAGTCGTACAAGCAATTAAAATAAATGACTCAACTTTGTAAATTATCTTCATAAGGATTCCTTAGCAACTAAAAATTGTTGTCCTCATTCTCATGAAAACTTCACAATATTTAAGTTGTGCCACTATGCATAAGGTGGAACAAATTATGAGCCCTCTAATTTTTTTACAGTTCTATCATGATTAGGAAGTTGCGAAATGAAAATTTCAGGACATGGAACGTGGAAAGAAACAAGATACTGCTAAAAAAATAGTCAAAACCTTGAAAAATATTATTTTACAAAATTTAGATTTGGAGTTCAGGAAACATTTGAAAAATTCTACATTTTTCACAGTTTGGATGATAATTTCGAGAACCCGCACATCCACCAGTTTAATAAATGGATTTCTAGGCTTCGTGTAAAAAGGCTCTGAAGATCTTTTAACGGTCTTTGGCATGTCACAGCAAATTTCAGGAATTCCATAAGTTCATCTCCATCAGACGTTATTTAGTTTAGTCTCATCGCCTCGAAAATATCGTTGTGAACGTATTTATGTTTGTCACTGTCAGTACGACAACTTACTTATACTGAGCGTGTGATTTGAGTTTACTTTTTGTTGATCTTCTATATAAAACATAGCAATGCCTGAAGATACAACGACGATGTCGACAGATTGTATTAATTTTTTTGGAATATTTTCAGAAAGCGAATTAAGACAACGATCCCCTCACTCCATTCAGGTGTGTGTGTGCTACAGCGTGTAGTAGTTGCGTTGAGGAATCGGCTTGCGCAGAGTGTAATTTCCTTTACGGATGGTTATTCTATTAACTTATTTCATATGACATTGTCAAGTAACCGCCAAAATCCGTAATAAGAATTGTATCTCCCTTAATTTCACATGACAGTTTTAGTTATGGACCTAGTCGGCTGTAAAGTTACATAATACCGCTGCTAAGATCCTTCTGCTCCACGTAATATAAAAGGGTTTCAATGAAAGGTCATTTAAGAGAGCTCTGACGAGCAAAGCCAATTGGTGTTGAGGTGCGAAAGGACCCGAAGATTGTCTGGTAGAGAAGAGTCATCGATCGTGTGAGCAATACTTGAGGCTAGGCCTTACCTGGGCCTTGTAAAGAGTGAGAAAAGTACTTCTTAGTCCTAAACAAATAGCTTTTTCCCAGCAGCTATCGCTATTGACCAGATGTGTTCGAGCCAGATCAAGTTCTCGATGGTCTAGACTCCGAACAGCCGAAATGAACGGCTCTTTGGCAGAGCTCAGTGACACATCGAAACCGGATGAGCGCTATGACGCTTTCTAATCGTCAAGGTACAGCAGGTACTGTGTTTTGGAAGCACTAAACTGTATAAGATTTTTGCAACCCCACGCAGCGATAACCCCCAGGTTTCTCGTCAGAGAGGAAGTCTTCTTCTTCTTTTCTCCAGCTCACCGGAAGAGCATGGGTTGTCACTCTGCATGCAGAGTGCTATCATCAACAAAGCTGAGGATTAGATTGGTTGTACTTGAGAAGAGGTAGTTGATATGTAAGAGAAACAGTGTCGGAGCACAGACCGATCCCTGGGAAATACCCGAGTTAATGTTGTGAGATGAAGAGGAGAACCCGTCAATAGCGACGGATATGTTGCGGTCAGAGAGAAAGTCAGCTACCCATCTGCAAAGCTTCTCTGGAAGCCCAACGGATGGAAGTTTGCATAAGAGGGCATCATGCCACAGCTGATCGAATGCTTCCCTGATACAAGATCAACGATATGAGGCTCACCATAAGACTGGATGAGTTTACACTACAATTTCATGACGTAAGTTAGGAGGTCTCCGGTGGATCGCTGGTACCGGAAACCATACTGAATCATGTCCTATTAGCCAAGATAATATTAACCACCGTTGGGCCACGCAAGCAAAAGCAGTTAATATAGCACATGCATCTACCTTGTTTTGTTCCATTTCAGTATTGGCCCAACCAAGAGTTCAATTATAAATTTATGAAAACAGAAGTTATACTCAAAACTTGTGAGCTGTCACATAGCTATGTGGTACTACTAGAGCCAGCCCTACACGGAATATTTCATGATTCAGTAACAGAGAAATGTCAGCTTGAAATTCAAATTTGTTGTAACCTCAAATTGCTACTTGACCAATCGTCAGTGTAATTAACACGGTTAGCAGTTATCTAAACAGCCTCCGCTTAAATCATGATGAGGCTAAACGCCGATTCAAGCGCGCGATTTTTGTCGCCCTACAATGTCGCTCAACAGTCGTCTTGATTGAGGAGACACAAGGCGAGATAATATTCAGTGTACAATGTCGACCGGCACCTCCGCGTGACATACAGGATATCGCATGCACAAATTAAAAATATATAGAAAAAATGACATCTGTATAGCTAAGTTTGGTTTTTGTGAGAAAGATATGAGGTTTGCAGCTTTTATCATTTGGTTGTCAGCTTCACTTCCAACGGTTCACATTTTCTCATGTCGCATTCACATATGGGACCAACGTAGACTAGCATCAATGTGTGAACACCAAATCAATACGCATGGGCTGGGGCTGGCCAACGTTGGCGCTGGATGATAGCATATCGTACCATGGTGGTGCCTGCATTGGCGTCTAATGTGTAGGTAAATGCGATATCAACCAACAAATACGATAAAAATAAGCCATTCATAATGTTTTTACGTAAAAATATCAAAAAAGAAACGTGTTGTTTTCATCGATTACCTCTATTTATTTATACATAGGTACCCATCGAATAAGCATTACGCGTTTTGAATCCTTAGATTATACTCGTATCTGTCAATTTTTATTGTATGCAGGTGTATACCATATCAAAAACTAAAAATCGTTAATGTTTATGTGGAATTCATTGGAAGCACGTCTTCAGTTGATATTTTTTATCTCCAGTATCATTTTTTTACAATGGCGATAAAATTACGGCATTTGATCCCCGGGTAGTCTCAGAATTTACCTCTGATCGAGTTCTTTCATACAGGGTGTTTCAGAAAAATGCGGCAGTATTTCTGGTGGTTTGGACTACCTAAGGTTAGCGAAACTGGGAAAAGCTTCCTCATGTATGTAGGTTATTCCACAATCTCGATACCCTAGGGACAAAGGTGCGGTAACTTTCGGCCAGTTCTGGATGTACGAAATTCGACACGGTTAGGATGGTAGGGCGACATCAGGCAAGTCTGTCTGGCAGGCATATCGCGTGGCGGCATTATGGAGATACCACTACTTCGTGCAAGAAACTTTACGTCAATATTTTAATCCACCTTGAAGACATAATTTATTTTCGATCTCAGAATTATAATTATACTTTTCATGTTGTTTTATTTATCTACTTTGTGCCCTAGAAATATTGCCACGTTTTTCTGATATTCTTAAACATTTGATGCACTAGTGTTAGGTATGCCTTTATTGATAGGTGCTTCTTATACAAACAAATTATAACTTACCTTCACTTCAGACTTTTACGAAGGTATCAAGAGTACGTCACTTCTCACTCCACACTATACACAGGGACGATAATCACCCATTCACTGTCAAACCCTATAATTTTCAGCGGGCTCAAATCACTGAAGCGCTCCAAGACTGTTCTGAAACCTACTTAAGCCGAGTATTGGGCTCTCAGCCAATAGCGAGCGAGGGGGCGTGGCCAGATGATTTGTTAGTTGGTCGGCTTTAATTAAGATTAATGGGGCTATCAGCCGACGTTAAATATAAACATACTTTGAATTAGTTTATTTTAAAGCTCTATCTCTGCCTCATTGACGGCATAGTGTGGAACAGTTTTCGCTTTTTTCGATCACAACATGTGGAGATCGTTTATTTGTTGTCGGCTGACAGTGAAGTAGTTCTACAAGCTACGTATGCTGAGTTTGTCGAAAAATTTGTAGCATGTTTTGAAAACGGGTCAACACAAATATTGTGTGTTCCAAAAGCTTCCGGAAAACTCAGTAGGAAGTTAAACCAGAAAAGTAGCCGTTTAATAAATACAGTGCTATTCAAAAAGGTGCCCCTTTTATTTTTTCAACGGTTCAAGCTGACAGGCTCAAATTCGGGATGAAATTGATGCAAAAACCCTATGTTTTAACTTAATACGCATTGAAAATTTTAAGATAGCGGCTTGTCACCACCTTGGCACATTTTCATACAAGGAACGGGAGGTCTTGTGATGGCCTTTTTGAAGCTTATTATCAGTGCCTTATAACCCTGGAGTATACATTGACAATCTTTGAAAATGGCTGACTGACGGGCTGCTAAAGTACTAGGCGCAAAACATAATGGAATTTGACTACCGGTCAAGTTTAGTGAAAATTCGTATAGTACCTAGTAGTTCGTGTTGTGTCGATCAAGTATTTCGAAGTGCGCAAAGCTCAAAAATTGATACCATTGTTCATTAACCACAGAGTACCATTTTCCCGCTACCGTTGGAGTGGCAAATTTTTTCGAGAAGATTAAGATTATAAAAGCATTCTTAGGGTTACTTGACGGTGATCTATAAATACAGCAAATGATAATTTTTTCACCTCAAACAGACATTGTGGCACAACTTATTTCAAACCATTTGGCTATAGCAAATGTCTCAACACTAAAATTTGTTATCATGTTAACCAAACCTTCTCTACAAAAAATTGCGCTTCCTCCATTTTTCTTTTCCTCTCGCACAAAAGAACTGACTAACTTATGGCCTTCAAGAGATAGATTGGTTTACTCTTTCGTGAACCAATCCTCGGTGATGCAAAGTATATCTACGTCATTATCCAGTAACTCTATTTCTGGATGCTCTGTTGTTGACAAGACTTTGGAAATTCGGACAGGCTATGTTATTTGTAACATTATATTCGTGCTGCAACTTTTGTAGAAATATTTTACATGCACTTGTATCAAATAAAGAATGATTACAATCTAAAGTGAAATCATATTTATTGTTTGCTGCTACACAATTTTGGCACCTAACTATATCGCTAGTACATTCAGCCTGTAAAACTAGCACAGTGGAAGCACCTAAAAACACGCACACGGTCAAACACTTTGCATGAGGGTGCTCATTCCATACAGGATTGGTTCTCCGTCTTAGGGAATCTGGATATCGACACCCATCAAAGCCCATCAAAGTAACGTCACTGGTCACCTGCTTCAAATTCCTAGCAGTTTGTTCGAATTATGCAAAATTCTCCTTTAATACAATCGCGTATGTGAAAAATGCATCTACATTTACAAACGATTGTTATTTAATGTACAGTGGTACAACGTACATTTTTACACTACTTAAAACTTGATTTTCAACAACAATTCACAAACCACAAATACAAACGTACATCCAGTCATACGATGACGACGATTCTCTCCGTTTGTCTCTGTAAGTCTGACTGCACCATTTTACGAAAAGTAACTCGTCTTTAATGTACTCAACTATGAGAGGTCTGTAAATTGAGTAATGAGGCTGCTTTTTTAAATTTTTTGTATGCAAGTATAAATACAATTTTATAATGTCACTCTCAGAATGACTTCCTTCTGAAGCCACACAGCGCTGAAGACCCTTCCACTCCTGATGGCAGTGCTGGAACTGCGATACTGGAATAGCTTTCAGCTGGTTGGTTACAGCCGTTTGAATTTTTACAACTGTCCCAAACGGAGTTCGCTTGATTTTTCAACTTCGGGAAGAGAAAAAAGTCACAAGGACTCAAATCAGGCGAATAAGGAAGCCGAGGAGCCACAGAAATATTTTTAGTGGCCAAAAACTCGTTTATTGACATTGCTGTCAAGGATCATCTGATGAATGGTGGTGGTGAGTTAAATTCAGACATTCTGTCTGTCAACCGACTATCTGAACGCACAATATCCCGGATTCTGTCGATATTTTCATCGGTTCTCAAAGATGAAGGCCTTCAGTTTCGTGGTTCATCATCAATCGACTCTCCCTTTACAAAAAGAAATTAAGCCTCCGAAAAACCCCCGGTAGCACATCGTTTCTTGAAATTGATTTCATCCATTTTTAGAACACAATAGAAGAAACTATTTCATAAAAAAAGTCGCTACGGACAATCAAATGACTCGAGCGAGTTCAAACTCGTACTGAAGCTCCAAGCTCAGCGACTCCAGTGTTGTCAGATCCAACGCTACGTTGCCAGTCTCAACACTTAATTTACAGACCTCGATCATAAACATGCGATCATGTAATTATATACATGATTTTGTTAGGGGTTGGTGTTGCAACGAAGCACGATGTTAGATGAATGCCTAAATTGGAAATAGACATTTATGAGATTTGTTTAGCGATGCGCCTGTGACCTGTCCAGGAACTGCGTCAATCGATGCTCAAAGTCGTACCACACGTCCCGCATCTCTTCCCGCGTAAGTGTCTATTTATGTTGCTATATTGAATTCGTTTATATCACAGAGCTTCTGTACTACACGTGAATATGTACAGCCCTGTATTCATGTACTTGTTTCTTTCAAACATGCATTATCAAAATAATTACGATCTAACAGTTATAGTATTTTCCAAAGATTTCCAACATTTTTACATGCGGTCAACACCGATTCGAAAACTGAGAAAACAACAACTTCTTTGTCTCGTCTAGCGTCCATACGATAATGTGAATTTTTCGGTTTACCAAGTTCGTTTTGCCCATCAAAGACATAGTTTTGTGTGGAATGGACTGGGATATGTCTCGGGGTCCCTCAGAATGTTTTTCTTTTTTCGGTCGACAGAGCAGTTTTCTATGTTTGAATCTTTAATATTGTTACACTAGTTAATTATAAATGCTACGTACTTATTTTCTGAGGATTTCTGAGCATTTTCCATGTTTTTTTGCCAAGCTAGCCTTGACCAGATAGAACACAATGTCTTTAAGCAGCAATAATAGGATAAATTCTGGAAGTTCCACTGAAGTTGAAAAATGACCAGCTCCAAATATCGTTTGCGCCCCCCCCTAGATGAAATGTTAAATCCGCCCATGACATTTTTGGAAAGCACACCATTCTTTGAATTAGTTTATTTCACAGATCTGTCTCTGGCTCATTGGTGATATCAAAATATCCAATCGTTAAGCCTTCCGTTACGTTATTTTTAAAAGTAATGGCAACTAAGAATGGTTGGAAAAACAAGGGTTTTTGTGACCACTAAAGTGTACGGCAGGAGTATTATGTAAGAAACCTAAAAAACGTCTAAAAACGACGAAATGTTATCTTGTAAACTAGGTTTTTAGTGTGCAAATAGTTCATTCCACGTTTGCTTGCTATGGTCGCTGTGAGCATGGTCAAAGGCATCCATCTATCGAGAAATGAGTCAACGACACGACTCGCTCAAGCATGCATTGTTGGTTGCAGAAAGCCGAGTAGTGGTTATCTCTGAGAAGATGTGAAAGAAAGAAAGTTGGTTGAGTATCAAGGTTGCATCTTGATGATTATATGTATTGGTCTGCATGTGTATAAGATCAGTGCTATTTGCTGAGAGAAAAGTATCTATTAGCTGGGTACGACGGGTTATTTATATGTTGTCCTTTCTGAAGACAGGTTATGTTCAAAGTAATAAATTACGATTTTTCCCATTTTTGTTTTGTGCTTTTAAAAACTTTGAGGAGAATTACGGTAACTACTGTTCGCTTGTGTATGACTTCTAATTCGGCAGTGTGCAGTGAATATAACTGCAATATGTGGCAATACGAGCATGTAAGTATAAATTATAAGATTTCATATAAAGTAAATTACTCCGCCAACCAGGGAATTTCTCTTCCTATCGCATTTTTGAAATTCAGCAAATTTGCATAATATATAATTTCAAAAAAAGATAAGAAAATGTGGATGTACAACTAATTTCTAGCTTTGGATGCATCTCAAGTAGGTGCATTTGAGACAAGAAACCATTGGATTTTCCTTTTAGCTATAATATACAACTTACAGCTTAGACGTCCAATAACGCCATCTCTGAAACAGATGTTACATCACATCAGAGCCAAACATTGATAGCTGAAGCATCATGACGTTGAGGCAACACGTACAGCTACACAACGAGTTCTCAACAGGTGTACAACAGCTAGTGCTAAGTACACATCTTGTAGAGAAACCTACGGTATGTCACAAACAAACTGTCAAAAAACGACAAAATGTCAAGATACGAAATACCCATGCCGTGGTAATTTGACAGTACCCACTACTGACTAGGCTACTGACAGTCATGACAGGTTGCATATTTTTTTTGATTTTGACGTGAAGCTAACTCCAAAATTCCAAGACCTTGTTAAATTTTTTCATAAAATTATTCGTGCCAAAACCGCTCAAGAAATGAATACAGTCACATATCAAGCATACCAGCAGAATAATAAAATGCTACCTTGCCACATTGCATATATAACAAAAATTAGGACAATTCAATTTGTCTAGAACACTGGTTATTCTTATTTATCTATGATTTAAAATTCATATTCCTATTATTTTTTGATCGATCTGTTTTTATAGCATGAAATTACACATTTTAATTAAGCTTGCCCAGCTTTACGAATTCGGGCGGCAACGCTGAATAAAGAAAAAATGACCTTACGGAATAAGCAATCCACTTGGATTGTCTCGCTACTGCACAAAATCGAAATATAACTTATAACACTTATGACTTTCTAAGTTTCCACCGCAGCATCTCGAGTCTATTTATTTGTTGACGGTTAAGTACTATAAGTTACGTATATGCAAAGTTAAATGGAATATTTGTAACATGTTTTGAAAACAGGTCTACGCGTCTACGTCAATATTTTACTTAAAAGCTTCCAGATGTCTCAAAAAGATGTTCAACATACAAGTCACTCAGAAATATACACGTGATAGGTACCATTATTGTTTTGAAAAAAAATGACACCTATATCAGTAACTTTCCCGACGACATTAAGGTTACGATTACTGTGGATGTTTCAAAACAAAACACCCATGTATCGAAACATATACTTTTTTAAGTCTGTAAAATGAGCTTAATGATCCAATAAATAAACAGGCTAGGTAGATATATAATAGATAATAGAAAAAAAATTAGAATGTTAAAACAAAATACTTTTAGTCTTCAATCTTTGTTCATATCTTAACAACAAAAATGGAACTGCAATTTATGTATATTGCCTATTATTAAGTTCCTTAGAGAAGACATTCAGGAACACGAAATATGAAAAGTGCAATTAATAGTATCAGACATTTCAAAAAGATAAAAGATGCAGAAGCATCAATGATAAACGTCGTATAAAATGACATCGATTCGTCGATATTAAGCAAAGATGATCTTTGTTTATTAAAACGTCAATGTTTCAAAAACATCGGTGTATAGTGTGCATCCCTACCCACAGTATCGAAGGGGCTATCATTCACACGCAATTTTATAAGAATAGGAAGTACTGTTGCCAAATATTCAGATAATTCGTGCAATTTCAACTTGTTAAAGCATACTTTAGCAAAATGCACGCAGCAACTGGCAACAAACCAACCTTCGTAAAAGTTTCTTTCAGAAAAACTGTAATTTGATGATACCCAAATGTGAATCGTGAATAATACCATTCATTCAGCTGCACCCAGTGACCCCAGATGAATTACAAGGATTAATCCGAAACTCGGAGTGCTCAGCACCAATAATAATACCGCTCCACTGCACGTTGTATTCACCATGCATTATTTCTAGACCAGTTTAGGAGTATACACCTTAGGAAAAACCATTGTTATACATGGGAAATCATTTCTTGGCAACAGCGCATCGGCTCGTCTACTTTCATCGCTATTCGTACATATTTCCTACCGTTAACCGCAGACCTGTATACCAATTTGAGTAGAGCTTCCCGAATTGTGGGGAATTTAGAGTTAAGTGTTGATTCATTCAAGCTTTTAATCAGCATGGCCTAGACGTTAGAACTTCATAAAGATAATATTGAAGCTGAATGCTGGCGGAGTATAGTGTTTCGTATATTCAAAGCGGAGCGGGACACTATACTCGTTCAATGGGTCATCAAGCAACAGTCTTTCCAACAAAGAAATTATTTTACGAAAATGCGTTATATTTTTACGATTTTGTCGTCACCAAATCTCTGTTTCTCAAAATGTACGTCTATTGTAGAATTTTCAGCAAACTAAGCAAGAAACGTGATCTAGTATTTACTCAACATTACGGATTTCTCGAAATACATTAAAAAATGTGACCTAGATACCTAACTGCCCCAAGCTCTTCAAATATAACACCTTAAACCAGGGTTACCAGGTGCTCAGTCACGTTGATTGTCATGTTGTACTGCGCAAGTCAGCAAACAATCTGGCGTAATAAACGTTAGGAATCATCAGGTATTGCCAGATTCCCGAATACCGGGCACCATAGTAACCGTTATAGTTGTCCTTCAAAGTTGTCAAATCGCCCCTATGGCGCAAATTCGCCACACCAGGCAACTGTGCTATAAACAAACACTGTTTATCACTACTATTTGATAGTCATATGGTAGTTGTAGCCCTATCTAGCGGTCCATGATTTCTCTCTATACTGTTGTATCTCTACTGGCAACAAGAATAGGGAAAGCGGTAGGCGCCAGCGCCCGTTCTGCCATCTCTCTCTCTTTTATCACTCTTCTTTACCCCGTTGTCCGTCACACTCCGACGCTGCCAGATAGGATCCTACAATCGAGTGTCTTTCACGCACCTACATACTTTTGTATATTTCCATCTCTCTTCCTCATCATAATGTATAATAATGGTTTTTCCCAAGGTGTATAATAATAATAAAATGTCTTTATTAGAATCACTACAATACGGCTAAGTTTGACCAGATGACTACTCTTATACCCAACCCTATTGTGTGACGAAATACATACGAGTATATACAAAATAGATAAATCGATTTGATGTTCTAGCGAGGGAACTAATGAAACAGAAAGAAAGATATTCTGGTTTACCAAAAGGAATCAGATGAGAACAAATATGATTGTATATCAATACAAAAATAAATGAAAAGACCATAACAGCTAATTGGAAGAGATATAACATATTGGATTTTTTAACCAGCTTCCTGAGCGTTATTACACTTTTGCTTCTCCAAGCAGGGTCGGTTGAGTTGTATAGCCTCACTGCAATGAAAGTAAAATATTTTTGATACAAGACGGTTTAAGAATAATGATTCAGATATCAATTTACTGTGAACATTAATAGGCGTCTTAGTATATATTGTCTTATGCACATATACCTTAAAATTAAATTCACATTGTTGATCCATTTTCAGCCATTTCAACTCCTTGATCTTAGAGGAAACATGACTATATTTTCGAAGACCATACACAAACTTACAGCAGTTGTTTTGCGTTCTTTGGGTTCTTCACCGATTCATCGAGTCAGGACAAAGAAAATATAAAATTAAAGCATGGTTAAGGCTGGACATTATCAAACTTCCAACTAAGTAGTTTTTACGGGTTTAAAAATTCAAAATGAATCTATTAGAAAACTGAAGCCTTAATTTAATGTAGGTGCCTTTAAATAGATCACTCACACATTTGTCAAATCTTAAACTAGAATCGACGATGACATCAATATTTTTTACTTGTTCGACAATAGCAATGAGGTTGATGGTGAATGCGAACCTATCCCTTATTCTATTATACAAGTGCTTAAGAGAAACAATCATACATATTTACTTTTCGATCAATAGAAAATATTAAATCTCCATGTGTGACTGACCCCGAGCGACCAATGGCATAATGGCAAGCCGACCTGAGCCGACTCGTTTTCCAGCATCCATTTTGAGTTTCGCTATGATCGCGTGCAGCGTGCTTCCTGTGTACCTCCAACTGGTACATTATTTGAGTGTTTTGGGAACGGGAAAAGGGTTAGTTTTTCGATAATTACATAGCTTAATTTATCTGACTAGTAAACATTATTGTGCGAGTTGAGTATAAAATTATTCACAAGACCATAAAAGACTGGCCTTATTGGAGTGTAACAGTTATTTGCTATTTGCGATTGGTGGATTTATCTGAAAATGGGTACGAAAATTATATTCATAACATCCCAATGAAAAGTCATATAATCGCAACTTGATCGATATACATCAAAAATACTTTTTTCAAATATTTCAATTATTATTATCATTTTTGTCTTAGTATTGGACAAATAAGCTCTATTTTGAAGTTTTTAAGTTTAACAGCGACGTTCCAAAATTTTTACAGTCGAAAATACTATATTTTTGTCCCTTGAATTATAATATAAAATCACAAAATAGTTATCGCTAAATTAGCTCCATTACTTCTGCAAAAAATTTACACTTCAACAAAATCAATAAGTATCTATATTAAAAAACCTTTTCTTTCGAAGTGAGTCAAAGAATTAAAACATTATTCATCAAGATATCTAAAATAACATGCCAAACTTTCTTAAAAATTAACCAAATCTTAGACTCTCATAGAAAGAAAATGTTGGGTCCTTTTAGGTTCATTATAGAGCTGAGTTTCAGTGACCCAGTTGAGCTCTGGGAGTAACTCAGTAGTGCTCAACACCAATATTGTTCCACTGCATTTTATATTACCATAAATACACTTTCTGGAGTACCTAGTTTGCAGCTTATGTATTCAATAATACTTCATAATTAGTAAGTTTGTTTTATTTTTCATAGGAGTGGATTTGCAAGATGCAGAAGAGGCTTAGAATGTTTTTTAATGATATTTTTCTAGAAAATTAAACCATTATATCTAAAATGAATTTTCTTTATAAACCCAATCTTATAAAAGCATTCCTATAGATTTTGATAAAATAACCAATGATGAATTAAAATATTAGATATTTCAACAAAATATAAAATTGATATTCAAAAATCTTTCCTCATATATTTTCTAAATATTTGGAAAGAAAATATCGTAAAAATATATGAATTATATGCATATACTACAAATATATACAATGAATATTCTATGAATATATAAGAAATATATTTATTAAATATTAAAAAATCCGTCGTTACAAATATTTAATAAAGATTTTTTAAAAATATTTAATAAATATTCAATGCTATAGGGGAAGTTGCGTATAATCCGCGTATGTTTGTACAGCACAATGTTCAATATTGAATGTGCATTGAAGGTATGTCTTAAATACAGCAAAGTACCTAAAACAGACCCCTGAAGGACACCTGAAGAAACAGACACAGAAGATGAGACCTCTAACTGATTGTGATTAGTTAAACAAGTTTCAAAAAACTTAAGAGGAACGTTAGAAAGTCCAATATATAGGGTGGGCCATAAAGGTGTTGGCAATTTCAATATTCAATTAAAAAATAGCTACGCAATATAAAAGAAAAATAAATTTATTTTTAAAAAGTAGAAAGACAGGAATTTTTAAGACTTAAAAATAATGTTCTTCAAATCGTTAAAAAGTTGTTCTCGGTATTTTGTTACTTTCCTGAACAATATTCCTCTTCAGCTGCTCTAAATTAGTTGGATTATTCTCGTAGACCACCGATTTGAGGTAGCCTATGAGGAAATAATCGCATGGAGAAATATCGGGGCTACTTGGTGGCCATTCAATATCCCCCCTTTTCGAAGAGTTTTCCGGGAAAGATATTTTTCAGCAGCTCTATAGATACCCTAGCTGTATGACATGTGACCCCATCCTGTTGAAACCACATTCTAGAGGTATTGCCTTGGAGTTCTTGCAAAGCTGGCACCAAAAAGTCTGTTATCATATTGCAATAATTGTTTGCTTTAACTGTCATCGCTTGCCCTCTTTCGTCCTCAAAAAATACGATCCAATAATACCGGTTGACGTAATTCCAGCCCACTCGACTGGGCTGTGAAGTGGACGTTCATGCAAGCGTCGAAGATTAGTTTCGGACTAGAACTGACAATTTTGTTTGTTAACATGGCCATGGAGGTGGAAATTGGCCTCATCACTAAACATCACGTTGTTAAAACTGTTGAATCGGACGAGAATCAAATTGACAAAGTTAAGTCGGTTATTAGCATCATCTGGTTTTAATTCTTGGACTGGTTGAATCTTATAAGCCTTCAAATGCAAATCACGCTTCAAAATTCGCCGCCAGCTCGTTCTTTTGATGTCCAAAGCCTGACTTCTCTTACGTGTTGACTGTTGCGGATTTCGATGAACTGAAACACGAATACGCTCTACATTGTCGGCTGATCTTGCAGAAACTGGACGACCACGAGCTGTTATTGTTACTGTCGAGCCGGTTGCTTCGAATATTCTGATCCATTTCCGTATCACATTGGCACTGGGAACCTCTCTTAAATCGCGTAAACCGTGTTCATGTCGATACAAACGTCATGCAGTAATAACCGGTTTATTGTTTTCGTAATACGCTCGGACACCAAATGCACGCTGCGCTCTCATGGCGACTAAATTTCCAGGCAACGGCGCGGCTAAACAGCACCTTATCCGCCCCAACCCGCGCCCCGCGTTTCCGAGAAATTTAAGATTTAAATCGCCAACACTTTTATGGCCCACCCTGTACTTTAACTTACTCAACAGAATTTTGTGGTTAACCGTGTCGAACGCCTAAGCGAAGTCAATCATGACTGAAGCAGTATTAATATGTTGATTCATTTTTAAGATATTGTCTGTCGTATCACTCTCAAACCAAAAACTACTGGAAAGCAGCTCTGGTTACTCAGTTTGAAAGGTTTTATGCCACCTTTAATAGCCTTAAATAATCAATCAAAATATGATGGCTTGCTAATCAAAAACGGAAAACATGTAGAATATCTGAAAAATGTTACACTTCAGCTAAACTCACCAAACCTCATCACCGGTGTCAAATTTTCCAGTCCTCATAAATATAATTTCGACGCTCCCTGCTCCCAGAATTATAATTAGACCGTCATTTCAGCTTATTATATCGTTATTCTCATTAAGCGAATATTTTTTTGTAATCAATCACCAATTAGAATAACTGTTGACAGCTGGGCGGCATTCTGGCATTCTGCGTTGCGGCCAAAAGGAACACGGATGATTAAGAGCGCAGGGGGCTATGGTTTTGCAGTCGGATGTTCCCAATATCAAGACGATATATTATAGTCAAGGTATTATAGTGCAGGTGACAGACGATTTTTCTAAAGATCCGACACAGCAACAATTGAGGAAGTTCTGGATTTTCGTGTACCTACCTACAGTTGTCAATTAAACCTAATAAGATAGGGGAGAGTCCTCCAATACCGTCACCTTAAGGTTTATCAACAAAAAAATCAAAATACTTATGGTTACATGTTTAAAACCTTCTGATATGTGTAAAGGAACTATTATGCTATTAATATAAATAATAAACAACTAGTAGGTTCAGAAGTAATCAACTTGATTATTGCAATTCGAACACTAGAAAAAATCAGACTCAAAAAAATTGGCCTCCAGTACCGGCCAGTGATTAAGTAACCATTTATACAATACAATAATCGCAAATATACTGATCAGATAGCTCTGATACGTTTGCACAAGCCTCGTGGACCCAAATCTTGCAGTTTCCACATTGTATCCAATCCTCTTCGTGAGATTCGGCACACAAAGGACAAACTGTTTCTTCAATCGATCTACGAGGAGGAGGTAGGTTTTCGTTTTTATTTGTTTTTGTTTTCTTACTGACATCTCTTCCTGACAGCAAGCTTTTTCCCTTTTTAATAACATCTTTTTCTGAAACATTAACTTTCTTTTTAAGTTGTTCGACATTCCTTTTATCTGCCCTTTTCTCTTCCAGCATCCTTTTGTATGGAGAACTTGTTATAATTTCACTTCTTTCAGCTTTACGACGTCTTACAGTAGTTCTTCTTTTGGAAGCATCAGGAACCGGTGACAGTTCTGTAAGTGCAGCTTTAAAATTTTCTCTGGATTTATCAGCAATAACTTCTGTTTGAGTTTCTACTTGTTGAATAGATAAAATTTCAGATTCGGCGTGAGTAGGAGTAGTTTGAGTCTCGGATTGTATAGAAGTTGTAATGTCAGCTAATAAATTAGAAGTTGGAGTTTGAGATCCAAGTTGTCGAGAGGAAATGGATGTAAGTTCTCGCTGTGTAGAAATAGAATTTGACAGATTTGAACAAGCAGATGTTGAAGGTGTCGGTTCGGTTAGTTGAGAATGTGAGAGCGATGATTCTGTTGCTGATTGACTTTCTGTAACATTCGTCATGTCGGAACCAATGAAATCTAAATCACTGAAGATATTTCTATCAAAGGGGTGTATGCCAGTGCAGTGGAAGCCATTAACCGCGATATCCATTCGCGAAACTCGATTAAAAGCAATAGCAACAAACCCTGCAATCTCGTATTCACTGATTCTAATAGCAGGGTTTGCCCTCATCCACAAGTCACATGCATCATTGTACGCAGATTTAAATGGCTTCATGAACGTACGATCCAGTGGCTGTAACTTGTGGGTCGTGTGAGGTGGGGTGCTTAACATATGAATATTATTTTTTCTGGCAAACTCAATGACATCTAAGTCTTTATGACTAGCATGCCCATCTAGAATCAAGAGTACGGGATTCTGGGCTGTTGGATTAGAATATTGCACAAAGTGTTGCATCCATTTCAAAAATAATTCGGCATTCATCCAGCCGTTTGGTTGAGCTTCACCTACACTCTCATTTGGAGCATTAATCATTAGTCTTTCATTCATTCTGTTTCGTGGAAATATGAAGTAAGGTGGTACGAACTGACCTCCAGCGCTCATTGCAAAAAGCACTGTAACGTTCTTTCCACGTTCTGCTGACGTAAGCTTTCCGACTTGCCTTTGGTTTTTAGTAGCTAACACTTTAGCATGTTTTTGAACAATGCTAACTCCAGTCTCATCACAGTTCCATATTTTATAAGGTGTGAATTTAAATCTCTCCATCAAAGTCTCAAGACCATCAAAGAATCGCATAACCTGAGGCCTGTTAAATCCTACTGCTCTCATTAAACTCGTTGATTCAGCAGTTCGCAATGATAAGTCACTATGTCTTTTCATAAACGAATAATAGCAATTTTTCCCTGCAGATTGTTTCTCTTTATTGAACTGGTGAGGTAACTTTAATTTCTCGGCCAGTTGGAAAGCGAGACGTAAAAATTCTTGTCTGTTTAAAGGCATTAGCCTGTTGGCCAAGTCTTTAACATGCGATGCCAATATTTCTTCATGTTCTGGTGCAAAAGTATTGTGAAAACGACCCATAACTGGCTCAATAGACATCTCTTTATTACTTTTAATAGCTCTAACTCTATCATTCAAAGTAGATCGTGGTACCTGATAGCGTTCTGCGGCTTGACGAGCACTTATTTTATGATTCAGTACCTTTTCCACGGCCTTATGCATGTTGGCAGGATCCCAGGTGCCCTTCTTTTGCGTTGTCTGACCATCATTCCCGTGACTTGACATTTTTGTGTATCTGAAAGTAAAACAAAACAATTAAAAACGATCTAATAGAATGGCCGGTACTGTAGGACAACATTATGTCCGGTACTGGAGGAAACGAAAAAAAAACTAAATTCGATTTCTAACGAACATGAATGTACAAAGGTTAATTATAAAGACACTTTTCTATAGATATATAAGTACACTCTACTTACCAGTAGTTATTTGTTTTAAACTGGATCTCTGAACTTAGAAAATTGTGAATAGAATTTTAATTACGTAGTTAGCGTCCATCACGCGCAACTAAAATCTTTGAACTGGAAGTAAACTTGTCGTTGCAAGTTAACGCCGCGCGGGGAATATCATCCCGTGAGTGTATTGCACAAATCACGATAAACATTTCAGCGCCATCTGTTGTCAGGTTGTAGAATTTGCAACTGGCTGGTACTGGATGCCGGCCGGTACTGTAGGACTCTCCCCTACTTCTCAAAAACGATTCACCGAATGAAAAAGCTTCATAGATGTATGTATGTAAGACCTTGGCTTGGGTTGGCTTTGGATAAAATTCCATTCGGCACAGAATTTTGTAATTTAGCTAATTTTGCGAACTTAGTAATGATGATAGTTGGGTTGGAAGTGATATATGACCCCCCAAAATTAATCTTTCTATTAAATAAGAAGCATGGGGCTCATTTTTTGTGCATGCAAAGAAAATATGGCTTAAATCTGCTACTTACCAATTATTATCAATGATTCCCATTTGGAAAAGGTGGTCTCAGAATCTACCATGATTTAGTCTCAATCTCGTTATAAGGGTAGAATAAAATCTTCCATCTTGATAATCGAAAATGTGTTGTGACCCGATTGGTAAAGAAGGATTGATTATTGCATACGGGTTTCTGGAATTACTACAACGTATATGATCCATGGCTTTTTGCGTGAGTCTAGCATATTATTTTTGAAAATATTATTGAAATATGTTTTTTGTATCCAGCCTTTTCTACAAAGCAAGCTGTTCTGGCTGCCTTGTATTCGTATTCCTCAGTTTCCTGGATGTGTCTTCGACCAAACAAAATTAACTTGTATGCCTTTCTTTGTCAATGCTCACAAGGTAGCCCTTATTTCTATTACGATTTCACTATTACACTTAAGTACCGACTAAGAATCAGACAGATAAGTTTAATTAGTTCGATTAAACTGCGATTTACTTGAATCTGTGAAACTAGTTTAATTCAACCAAAACGCAATCGTTCAATAAAATTTATTAAACCGTTTACATCGATTTAATACACCAATTCATTTAAATTTGATGAACTATTAAAATAAGTTCAGCTACTTCATGTGTACAACAATTTAGTCATATTTATTAAATGTGTTGAATTATAAGAGGTAAAGGTATTTGTCTATTTTTAATGAATTATTTTATTTCGATTTGAAAGTATTGGATATTATTTTGGATTTAAAGCAACAAATTGGATGATGACAAAGTCTGAGCCAACAGGTGGTCCCACTTCCCATACAGGGTATTTCAAATTCGACCATCACAATTGGAATCTCGGAAACTGTAGAAGACACGAAGTTGCTTAAATGGGGACAAAGCTGCGTGTTTAGGCAATCAACAAACTGCCGCTTAGAAAGTTTCGAAACTCAAAGTTCTTCAGTAGAGAGACGGAAAATCTAATGTGTCCAAAATCGTTATACTCCTACTTTTTTCCTATTTTTATTTGTAGTGGGATTTCAAAATAGATTGCACAATAACATTACCAGCATCAAGTTTATTTTTTCTTATGGACGCCATACTGGATTTTTGCAGAGATAAATATGGCTCTTAATTCGGATTCCAAAAATGTATAATACGTCATTCATTGACATTGCCAAACCAAAGTATGGGTCACTAAACGCCTTATGTTGGAGTATTTCACTTAACCACCATAACTGATTCACGACACAGCTACTACATACTAATAATGTGATACGCTAATTTGAAGTCTTTATAAGTTGTAATCTCGGAACACAAAGATTTGAGTTTCACAAATTGGCAGACTGGCGGGCTGTTAAACTTGAGCGGTTCTGTTCATTGATTGAATAATAACTCAACAGTTAATTATTTACTAAAATCCGTATGTTATAGCAAACTTCGGCTTTCGGAAGTTTAATAATATGTAATAAAATATACGTTACCTTTTCAGCTCTCAAAATAAGTAAAATTTGAAGTTGATCACATCTAACAAATTTCTTATTATTTTAGTACTTGATTGTCCTTTAAAAGTCCAAAGTTCGTAATTTTGGCACTTTTGTTCTGATCTGTCCAAAATAAGATTAACCCAACATACCATGAGGATGATAAGCTTTTAGTTAAGTTGTAAGAGGCTTAACTAAACGTTTAACTTTGACAACGAGCTTGTCACTTCAATACTAAAAAGTAATATTTATGTATCAATATCAGTTTCTGCCTGCTGTGTTAGCTCTTTCAAAAAATAATTAGGGAGACATCAAAGATGTCCGGTGTTTCCAGTGTATGTTAACTTACGGTATGAGCAAAATCACTGGACTATACGGGCATAAAAATGCGGATGTGCATCCGAAAGAGTTTCGTGTTTCTGCTTGGCGCCACCACGATAATCACATTACAGCTACTACACCTATATCTAAAAATGTATTCAGATGCCATTTAGCTAGCGACAAGCGAAAAGAAGTGACGATCGAGTACTCATATTTGTTCTGACTTGAAATGGGGTTTGAATGGATATATGACTTAAAACAGTCATGAAAGATGTGAATTATAATATTCCATGGACACCAAGGCAGTTTAGAAAAATATGTTGAAAAGCATCCCATCTTGGAAAAAAGGATGGTTGCGATCATGTGTAACAAAACAATAACGGGAACAAGTTAGTCAAAGGAAAGACCGAGCTGATTCTGTTCAGTAGGAGAAGGAGACTTGCCGACCTTCTTTGGGACTAGACTAGTAGTAACTCAAACAGTAAAATATCTAGCAATTATCCTGGACCGTAAATTGAACTAAACTGGAGAAGGTATGCTGAATGCAAGGTTAAAAAGGTTCGCAATTCAATGTGGGCTTGAAGACGTATTGTCTGTGAGGTGGAGGCTTAAACCCAAAGTGGTACACTGACTCTATACGACGATAGTACATCCATCTCTCTTGTATGGCTCCCTGGTTTGGTAGCCTTGCATTGGAACCGAGACAACTAAGGCCAGACTCAATAAAATTCAGCGTTTGGCCTGTATCAGTATTAAGAGCAGTTCGAACAATGTCATTGAGTGCAATGGAAGCTCTGCTGGATATTACACTCCGTTGGATCTGGTGATCCGCGGACAGGCGAGAGTAGCCACTCATCGACTGTGGAGTCAGGGCAGCTGGGCGTTTTTGAATCCTGTAAAGGGTCACACTGCCATCTTAGTCGAACTGCAAAGGGAGGGTCCTGTCCTTCTGAGCAGGGGTGATCTGATCACTCCTAAACATCGCTTCAACCGCAAGTTAATGTGGAGTATCCCTGCCTCTTGGTGGATACATCAATATTTTCCAGGCGAAAATCTTTACGATTCTGACTTGCATTGTATTGCAATGTAGAGAGGCTTTGAATTCTAAGGCAGTGAGGTACCGGGGTATGCTGGGAGTAAGGGCAATGATACGTCGGATGCTCTTACGAAAGCCAGTAAGCTCGTTGGTCCTGAGTCAGCCTTAGGGGTTCCCGCGCAAACAGTTATGGAGAAAATGAAGAAGTGGATTGGAAGACAACGCTCTCAGAAATGGAGAAGCATCTTCAGCCATCTCTGTCAGGCACGGGAACCCATCGTAGGGACTAACGCCAAGGATGGACGCTTTTACTTGTGGATAAAGGCAACCCAAGCTTGCTGGTGGAACTGTTGTCTGGCCATACCACGTTGAGGCGCCACCTGCACGTGATGGGAGTGATGATCATTGTATAAGCGCTGCGATGTAGAGGAAGAGACCTCGGCGCATGTTCTGTGTTGCTGTGAGGCTCTGAGCTACTATAGGCAGACTATATGGGGGTCCATCACTTTGGACCCCCAGAACGTTAATGAGCTGGGACTCAAGGCCATACTCAACTTTGGTAGAAGGGCGAGGTTTGAAGTTTACGGAATGTAGGGGTGCATAATGGCCCGTCTAAGTGGCCTATGTCCGGCTCACCACGGTGGCCGGTATGCCTCTAATTTCATAACTCATTCATTCAATCAGTCAAACAAGCCCATACAATTAGTCCAAAGTGTCCACCCTCTTCACATCGTTGCAGTCTAGAAATGTCTTCCCTACCCCATCAGCCACCCAGCGGTCAGAACTCATCACAGATATATCTAAATTCGTTGCATGGCCCGCGACGCGTGTGATGACTATATTTCTCTATAATTCTTAGTTTTAAAGGCAAATCTACGATGGAATCTATTATGTGTGAAATATATCTAATAGGTGTTTAGAATAACCAGGATTAGAAACGTGTACAGACGTACCTTACAAATTTCTCAAAATGATTAGAAGACTCTGTAATGTCAAGGAACAAAAATTGTGGGTTTGTATTCTGTTTGTTATTTGCCTGTAGCTTCGGCGCCACGGAATCGATTTTCAAACATTACAAGCTTTTTCGTCCTTGGTAATCTGTGGATAATTCTACATAAGTTCCAAATTAAAGCGGGGTCAAAGATAAGCGAACAGACCGACAGCAGACACTCCGATGGAAGCTAGTGACATGGTTTACAATACTTTCTCACCAGCGGCCGCATATATTGTTTCCAATCGTAAAAATTATACCATTCCGATATGGTGTAGTTGGTATGAACAAATAATAAAAGGAATATGAGTGTCCAAAAAGAAGCGACGAAGTATTGATGACTATTCATTTATGAATAAATTCGTATTGAGGAAAATATTTGCAATACACAGAAAAATATAAACTTTTGCCATGCATTCTTTGCTGCTGCCATATTCTCAATCCATTCCAGTTTGAATGTAAACGCTCTCAAAGCACAGCAATCAAACCTGGTGTGGTATTCTTGAAGTCGTCTGAACTTACCGATTAACGGGGCTCCTACACTCACGAGCACCATCTGCTGAGGTAACGGGGGAGGGGGTGAAAACGAGGGTGGGCTGGGCTTAGACGGTCGTCGGCCATACTTTAAACGAGGACTGGATGACTGCAGGTGCGTACCGAGGTAAGTTTTTATAATAACAGCGAGTATAGTATAGTTCTACCCTTGTTACTGTTCGTCGATATTCTGTTGTTGAATTGTTGTGCTGGACTCTTGTTGGTGTGATTGTTCTTGAGTCCCTTTTTTTATCAAGGTTGATGATGGACAACAAAAGTGAGTTTAATTCATGATGAGGACAACAATAGTGTGGAGCAGTTCAACTCTATAATCGCGAATTGGGGTAAGCGAATAAATTATTGCAAGAAGAGGTCACACCTTGGAAGATATGCTGCAGCAGTAGTGAGCCACAATACCGAGCGGCCTGTCTATGTGGTCCAAATAAATTTGCGTTCTAAGCGTAGTCCAACCTCGCTTATCACTAAGATGGAACAAAGACCCAAACGCAAGAATCTTGAAAAGAAACTCAGACCAAAAAAAGCTGATATAAAAATAACTAACAATTCGGATAGCAATTCCAAAGAAAATGAATAGTTTTATGGCGAATTCTGTCAAAAACCTGACATGAACGACATTGATTTGGAGGTTGCTAAGCAAGAATTTTTAGGGAAACTTAGAAAAAAGTGACGACGAGATTTTGCATATCGAACAAGTCACCAAATCACAGGACTGTGCTTTGTGGCATCTTCATCGGAGGATAAGGTTGACAGCGCCTCGATTTGGTGAAGTTTGTAGAAGAAGGCAGATAACAAGCTGTAAAGTTCTAGTAAACTCGAACATATACCCAACAGAGTTTTCTAGTAAAGCAATAAAAAATCATTGGACATGGCAGTTTAATCTTGTGGTTTGTTTATTGATCGCACACATCCATTTCTGGCAGCATCACCTCCATCTACCTATTACAGTATACAAGACATGTACTTAATCCAGGTATAAGCCTACCTGTTTATTGCTTTACAGAAACTACCTAACTGTTTCCTCTTATTTTGACCGCGTAAGATATTTTTATGACCTTCGTTCAATTGTTACCATCTACAACATGACCCTTGTAAACATAATTGTGTTTATTGACATGAATAAACGAATTTGAATTTGAGTTCTTGAATTTATTTTAGGAAAATATAAAATTATTTGAATACATTTTTTCTTAGTCGGAACGCACCGTGCGTCGCTTGGACTGGCAGGACGAAAAAGTAGATGAATTTCGCCCAAAAACCGATTTGCACACAAAGTCCACAGGGTGCCAGCGATCCACTTTTTCGATTTTATCCACTAGGATCTTCTTAAAATATCAAGAAGTTGAGCACAAATTTCAACCCACCATAATTCTTGCGCAAAAATTTGTACAAAGCTCTGATAGCACCCTAGGCAATTATGTCCTGCTTATATCCAGAAAAACATCAAAAACTGCAGAACACAAATTGAAGGTAACTGCGAAATGGGTACATTTCACCGGTCATGAGATTCACCAAATTATCATTCTCAAAAACATATTTCCTTGACATATCAATAATTTTAAAGTAGCAAAAGTGCAAAAACAGAATTTCAACTAGTGCTCCTATAGTACCCTGGGCAATTATTTTCTCAACATACTGTGTGAATTTCATTCAAAAATGTTGAAAAATAGAGCGTCAGTTTCGAAGCAGCTGAACCCTTGCAAATGGCTTGAAACTCACTGCGTCGGAGCCGTCTTAACGACAACCATCATGCCCTAGCTTACATACGATAAAAGTACTGCTATGTACTGATAGGTTTGATTTTCCATATCCGCAGCTTGGATTAGAACTGAATTAGCCTGGACGAGCAATAAAGTTACTTCATTACATAATATTGTAGCAGATTTATTATGATGTAAGTAAATATATGCCTGAAAATAGACAAACTATTGAGGTTGTGTGGTTTCAACTTGTGCTTTAAAAAGCGGGGCATAACAAAGAGGTAGCAAAACTGGAGCATAATTTAATGGGCTAAAATGTAGTTTCCTATGTGTAGTCATTTCAGTTCATTTTAGAGCAACGGCATAAATAAAGAATATACAACATATCGCATATACGTAACGCCTACTATTGAAAAGATAAGGTTATATTTCACAATGGTGGGAAGTTCAACCCCTAATAGATACATACCTACGCTTAGTACACAATCTACATCGATTATCTACGACCGGCGGGCGGTAAATTGGACTTTGTGGACAGACTTTTTGACACTGCATCATACTCGTTGTTAGGGCATGCCAAAAGCTCCACTGACAGGACCGTTCAATTTTTCTTCATATTTTTAATTTTCAAACATTAACGCCATAAATGCATAAATAACTATTAGTGCCTTTTTATATAACTTTCAAATTTTGGCAACTAGAAACTATTGGCAGTAACTGAAATGTAAAAAAAAGATCGCACCATATAAAGAATTTAGTACCAGTGTGTCTGTGTATCCCAAAATTAGAAGTTATAAGCATAGTTTATAAGAAAACATATAGGCAATATACAATTGAACAAATCTTTCGTGACATTTTCTTTAAAAACAGAGCAATTAGCTCATTGCCACCTCAATAGGTATTAATACTGCTGACGATAGGCACTGGTAAATAATGCTCAAACATACCCATTATTTACTGCAAATTAGAAATCGTCTTGCTAGAATTTGCAAATCTATAAATATAGACATCTATCAATGTACCAGCCTTAATAAGAATAATAAATAAACAGACAATACCAAGATATGACGAATGCTGTACTTCTTTTCTATGTAGGTTCACTAATTGTCTTCTCAGATAATAGAGATATAGCTATAAGAACTGAACATTCCGGTATTTTGGTATCCTTTGGTATTCCGAATGTTGTCCCTCTTTGACATCACTTGTTTACAGCATAATTCTTACGATTTATACGTATATACGAGTATTGTGACTTATGACAAATCTAAGTCTGGGTATACAGGGTGTAAACGTTATGATAGTCATTATTTAAATGGGTGATAGAGGGGGTTAAAAGAAGCAAAAAGTTTGATATAACATGGGGCTCAAAACGGCATTTTTTTAGTGAAAAGCGACTTTAAATTTAAATAGTAGTAGTAGTAAAATAAAATCTGACATAGCCGCAATGCCAGACGCAAATTGCGACGGAACGCAGTGTAAACAAAGATGGACTTTGTTATTTTTGGCTCTTAGGTATTATTTTATTATTTGATAATGTACCCGTAAAATACAAACATTAAAAAAAACGGACTTACCACTAACTGTCTCAGCGCTCCACCTGGTGTGTGAAAGTTTATTGAACGTATTAAAAAATCCACTTATAAATAGGGAACACAATTTTAATACATACATTGTTTTTCTTTTTAAAACCCTCACTGCACTTTTTTGTATTTAAAGAATGTGTTCAAAATGTCGTCCTCTACTTTCCCCACAAGCCTCATTACGACGAACCCAGTTTCCTCTTACTCTAGGTCCTCGAAGTTGTCCATTTATTATTTCAGCCGCACTAAATTTTTTTTTCGCGAAGTTGTGCTTAAGTTGTTATTGGACCAGCCCCATATACCATCCCTTTAAGTTCTCCCCAATACCAGAAATCCATCGGATTGAGGTCATGAGATCTTGCTGGCCATTTTCGAGGATCAGGAGCATTTCGACCGATCCAGCGATTTGGATAATGTTTATTCAAATACTGAATTACGCCTCTAAAAATGTGTGGTGGTGCACCGTCATGAGGAAACCACAAATTCTGTCTCCGTTGTAATGGCATGTTGTCTAAGATCTGTTCCAAAAGTTCTGGTAGGTTATTGGCTAGAAAGCTAAGGTATCATTCTCCTGACAACTTTGGGGGTAACCTGAAAGGGCCAATTACCTGATCGTCAAGAATACCCGCCCAATTATTTATTTCAAAACGTTGTTGGAAGTGACCTTCGCGAATGGTATGAGGATTTTCTTCTTCTTCGTGTCGCGTAAAAGTACGTTCGTCCATCGCTAGAATGCTTTTAAAAACATCCGCATTTTCAATGTTTTTGTGCAAAAACCACTGGCTGAATGTTAGTCTGCGAGGATAGTCTTCTGGTAACAAAGCCTGCACTCGTTGTACATGGTAGGGATAAAGCAAATGTTCCCGTAGGATTCTATGGACTATGGTATGCGATAATCCTACGCGGCGGCCTAATTCCCGAGTGCTGATATCTTCATTGATTTCCACGACATTTAAGATTTGTTCTTCCTGCTCTACAGTAACCTGTCTTTCACGAGTGCGAATATTAGTGGGCTGAATACTTCCTGTATCTCGAATTCTTTGGTACACTTGCACAAAATGTCCTTCTGTCTGGGTGTACCCGCTGGCGAAATCTGTCGCGATAAATTTGAGTTGCAAGATTTAAATAATGATGTGATTCACCGTAAACTAACAACATGTTGGCGAACTTTTGATTCGAGAACATTGTAAATAAGCACGACGATGTACGCGAACAAAAACAAAACAACACGCCCGATGCTCTGCTCGACAAAACGATACAGTAATTTATCTATGCAAAACGACAACTAACCACTGTTACCGTTTGCGATCGATCGCCGGTTCGATAAGAGTGATGAAAGACTTAGAAAAACTTAATGCACTTTATTTGTTAATTACTCAATTTAAAAACGTTTTAGATTAGGTTATAAAAATTAGTAAGATTGTGGTGATTGTGGTCGATATAAAGCACTTAAAGTTGTAAACTAAAAAGCCATTTAGACAAAAATCTATTGACTTTTGGACCATGGGTCATATGAACTTTTTGATTTGTTTTGACCACCCCTATTACCCATTTCAATAATGACTACCATAACGTTTACACCCTGTATATTAGCTACACAGATTGCACTTAAAAGATGATTTCTGTTCTGTTTGTTGCTCAATAGTAATTTGAAAACTGTGTAAAGCTTGACTGATTGTGTTCGAAGTTGGTGTTGCAGCGAAGCACCATGTTAGATGAACGCCTAGATTGGAAATAAACATTTATGAGATTTGTTAGCGGTGCGGTGCGCCTGTGGCCTGTCCAGAAACTACGTCGATCGATGCTCAAAGTCAATACACAGGTCCCGCATCTCTTCCCGTGTATGTGTCTGTTTATGTTGCTATATTGAATTCATTTAAATCACAGAGCTGCTGCACTACACGTGAATACGCATATTCCTGTACTTGTTTCGTACAAACATACATTATCAAAATAATTACGATCTAACAGATATAGTTTTCTCCAAAAACATCTGCGGGATTAACAGCAACGTTGATGCTGTTCATCACTACTTGCAATCCAATCGGCCCGCCATGCTTTTCTTGGCGGAGACAAAAGTCCACACCGATGAATCATCTTAGCTTCCCAAATTGCGAGGTGCATCCAATCTGAGAAAGAACGGGGGAGTTGTGGCCTTTGTCCGCAGCAGTCTTATCTGCTGCAGAGATGTTTCTCTGGAATCAGACCAGAAGGACATTCTATGGCTTTGCCTCAACTGTAAAGCATCCCTCAAATTTATTTGCTGCCTTTATCGCTCTCCCTCGGACCATAACTGGGATGACCTTCTTGAATACCTCGCCGTCAAGACCGGCTTCCTGAACATCAATGACCCTGCTTCAGAGTTAGTTCCCCTCGGTGATTTTAATGACCATAATTTACTTTGGTTGGGCTCAAACAAGACCGATGCAGCGGGTCGTACAGTTCAAGCGTTCGCTTTTACTCAAGGGCTGACCCAACTGGTGACGGGCCGCACTTTTCCCCCGCGTCTTCCAGATATCACATGAATCTGACACCTTCTCAGAAAACTAGAAATTCGCTCATTACCAACCCATCCCAAAAAATGGATCTAAGACCTACCCTTACAACTTCAGGCCTATAGCTGTGCTTTCTGTTATAAGTAAGGTTATGAACAGGTGCATAAACCGCGAGCTTCTGGACTACCTTAAACGTCACGTCTTGATTAGCGATAGGCAGTGTGGTTTCCGGCACCAGCGATCCACAGGGGACCTCCTAGCTTACGTCACGCAATTGTGTAGCAAACTCATCCAGTCTTATGGTGAAGCTCATGTCGTTGCTCTTGTCATCACGGAAGCGTTCGATCAGCTGTGGCACGCTGTCCTTTTAGGCAAACTTCCATTCTATGGCCTCCCAGCAAAGATTTACAGATGGGTGGCTGACCTTATCTCTGGCCGCAAGATACCGTCGTAATTGACGGATTCTCCTCTCCATCCCACAACGTAAACGCGGCTGTTCCCCAGGGATCGGTCTTAGGTCCGACACTGTTCCTCTTACATATCAACGACCTCCTTTCCTGCACGATCAACCCAATCCACAGCTTCGCTGATGACAGCACTCTACATGCAGGAATTCAGAGTGACAAGCCGATCTCTGCCGCTGAGCTGGAAAAAGAAGGCCAGCGACGACGTCCTCTCTGACGAGAAACCTGGAGGATGCAACAATCTTGTACAGTTTAATGCTTGTCCTAGCATTACAAAACAAAAGAGTCCTAGCGCTTATCCGGTTTCGATGGATGGCCGAGTTCTGCCAAAGAACTCCGACAGCTTGGAGCCAAGATCACTGAGGACTTGATCTGGCACGAACTCATCTCGTCAATAGCGGCAGCTGCTGGGAAAAAGTTAGGCTATTTGTTTAGGGCTAAGAAGTATACTGTCCTCCGCATGACTTTCTTATTCTATACAAGGCCCAGAAAAGGCCTAGCCTCGAGTATTGCTCACACGTTTGGGGTGCTGTCGCCCCGACTACATTATTTATGCTCGATGCTAATCAGATTAGGGCTGTCCGACTGATCGATGACTCTTCTCTAACAGGCAGTCTCGGGACCCTTTCGCACCGGCGGACCGTCGGCGATCTAGCTATCTTCTACTGCTGCACCAACAGGCTTTGCTCCTCAGAGCTCTCTTCCATGATGCCGCCGCGCGATGTGCCTGCCAGACAGACCCGCCTGAATTTCACCTCCCATCCTAACGGTGTCGAACTTACACATCCAGAACTGGGTGATACGACCGCTCCTTTGTCCCGAGGGTGTCGAGATTTTGGAACAGTCTACAAGAGGAAGCTTTTCCCAGTTCTACTAACCTCAGGCAGTTAAAAAATCGGGTTAACAAAATTTCTTTGGGATCATCATAGCGGTGTTCCGGCATATAGGCTTCTGCCTGCTCGGCTGCTTCGGTATAAAAAAAATAAGAATTGACTAGACCTGTTGATATTTTCATCACCTGCTGATATAATAGAAGGGCTTGATTGTGTCAGTATTTGCACCATTTGCTTGATTTGTTTAACGGGCAGTTCATACTCTTAATCCGTAAGCTTAGTACATACTAGTAGACCCTGTTGCGCAATTTGTCTATAGGCAGTCTGGAGACGGTCTCAAGACACGATCTATAGATGGTCTTAGACATCCTTCTTTGTCTTGTCTAGCGTCCATACGGTAATGTGAATTTTTTGGTTCCATGTTCGTTTTCGCAATCAAAGACATTTTTTTGTGTGGAATGGACTGGCATATGTTTCGGGGTCCCTCAGAATGTTTTATTTTTTTTTTCGGTTAAAAGAGCAATCAAGTTTTCTATGTTTGAATCGTAATATTATTGCACTGGTTAATTATAAATGCCACGTACTTATTTTGTTCTCATATAATAAAATATTCCCTTTCTGAGGATTTCTGAGCATTTTCTATGTTTTTTTTTGTTTCAAGCTGGCCTTGACCAGATAGAACACAATGGATATAAGGAGCAATAATAGGATACATTCCTCTATTCATACTCAGCCGTGAAGGGACAGTACTGTGACCGGCACGGGATCCGCCAGGCGAAACTGAAAACATTCTTCCTTGAATTTGGATGAACTGATTCGCACTAGACCGGCACGTGGAAGGGGGTGTTCTCAATGCCCTCGACGACGCCGTAGCGTGATCATCGCCTTGTTTTGGAACGATATTTTTCGATTTTCATGGCCGTGTTTTTATGTAATTTCGTGAATATTTTGGTATAGTTGGTGGCGTCCCACTTTCCCCTGTGTTTCCCCCTATAGCACCACGGTACCCCATGGGTGTTTAGGCCTTTGGCCTTCGTGGTAGTCGCAGTTTAAAAAAATCCAGAATTAATGCAATAATTGCAAGTTCATCCTCTGAAAATTTTGCCATCTCGACCTCACGTGAACATAACTGCACTGTCACAGCACGGAGAAAAATACTGACCGGTGTGAATTGAAAACACTGTGAGCTCACGTCAGCGAGAATCATTGGCAGGTATAGTCAAAATCACGAAAGATGACTATTACGTCATACCCTAAATTGTACTGAAGTAATCAATGGACGTACATCGATGATAAAATCACGATGTCAGGAACATAATGACAACAAATTTATATTCTGATTTTGCGAAGTTAGGTTATTTCACTGATTATTTCTGATTCACTGATAATTTTGGTGGGGAGTTTTTGTTTTAAAAAAACAGTAATGAGTAGAATACCTTAAGACAGGAACACCAAAGAACAAAGTATTATTCGGAAGCAACATAACCTAACTATTCATCTTTCAAATATGATAGATCATGTAACATGAAAACATCGCCTATCTTTGTCGGATGCATGCAAATTAGCAATACAGTTTGTTTAGACAATAAAATGCTGTTTGTCTCTGTCTAACATATCAGAAACTTCATTAAATATGTTCACAAATCGCTGTCGTTTGTCTTTACTACAGACTAAAACGATGACGTAATCGTCATCTTTCGTGATTTCGACTATATCGGCACTGTCACGTCACGGCTGAGTGTGAATATACCTTCCGCCGTATACTTCTCGGTGTGCCGGGTCTGCGCACAGCGTGATATTTATCAGTGTTGTATCACAGACTATGGACGCTTGTTGACGGTGCCGAACGTTTTAACGTTTTTGACACAAAATTTTTCGATTGTCGTTTTCTGCATTCTAAAATAATTGTAAGACTTGTCTCCATCTTCCTTAAGTTGTTTCTTGACAAGCGTATGAAATGCGCCAAATTGCTCCCGTTTTTCTAAAATTGGATGTATCCAAAACCTTTTTCTTTTATCTTCTTTTTTGAGCGTTCTATACAGGGTGACTTTGAAGTTGAGTCATTAATTTTCAGATAATGATTGTAGAAGGAAGATAATCCAAAATATGTGTAAAAATAAAAAAATAAATAAAAAAAAAATGTTACCTTGTTTAATAAAGTATCGTCCCAACAAGTATTTCAGTGCGGACCTGTATTTGATCGTGCGGTCTTGGAGCAGCATGCCCTGACCTGTGAGGTCTTAAGTCACCTGATTCACGAGCCCTTTGTACTACATTAACAAAGGCACGAGGGGTTGGTTGCACTCGATTGGGAAACCGATTCGCATAAATCCGTGATGAATCCGGGAGCATTTTGTAAAGACTGCCCCCCCGTAAATAAGAATCATGTCCACAAGTTCAGCATTTTCGTAAACATGTGCCATTTTTGATTTCGTTTGAGCCACGCAACAAACACTACTATTCACTAACGCGTTATCGACTGACGAAAAACATCGTGATAAACGTTTCAAATTCTTTCGCTTTTTTGTTTCCGATGCGATGAACCGGTCAGGCGGATTATATCCGTTGTCGTCAAACACGAACATATTATTATTGAGACAGGGCAGTACTCAAACTTCCAATGGGCTATAACTTTGTTACTTTAATTTTACCAGAAAAATGGTAAAGGAAAAAAACATTTCTTTTGATCAGATCTACTCACTGTTAAAATAAATGACTCAACTTCGAAGTCACCCTGTATACATAGTATGCAAGGATGATATATTTCTTATGAGGATTAATGGCGAGGTCGTCTGTAGCTTGCCGCAGAAAAATCTCAACTGAGCCTGGTCTAGGGATGCAACGATATAGGTATCGGAAAACCGATAAATATCGATATATCGACAACTAAAAATATTGATACTTATCGATATCGACGAGACGCCGATATCGATATATCGATATCGAAAAATTCAATATATCGTATTAAAATATCGAAAAACCAACCCAAATTACCCACAAAATCGGGTAAAACGCTTGACTGGCAACGTGACAACACTGACTCTCTAGAAAATGAGGTATGACGATATGACAATATATAGTATATAGTATATGTTTTGTGATATGACATGTGACATGTGCACGTGTTGTACCTGTTGGTTGCTAATAAATTAATACTCAATTTTAATTTCAAAATATGAAGGGAAGTAGATTATGGTCATATTTCAAAAAAGAAGATGGTACTGCCGTTTGCACTATTTGTAACAAACGAGTTGAAACGTCTGGAAATACAATCAATCTAGCATCACATATTAAACACAATCATCCAGAAGAATGTGAAATTGGATATGAAACCAATTGTGGCAACAAGCGTTCCTTCCGAACGTATTTTTTCAAAAGCAGGAGCCACTATAGCTCAGAGCAGGAACCGGCTACAAGGAAGCAGACTGTCAAAGTTACTATTTTTAAGTTCAATAGCTAGTACAAAATACTGGAATTAATTTTCCCAAATAAATGTATGGAAAGAAAAACACATTTTATATAATTATCCTATTTTGTTTCACTTCACATACATAAGTATAAAAATTTATATACATACATCATCGATAACTGTTTGATATAACTGAAACAACATTGGATTTCTAATTTCTGTAAGCTTCTAAAAAAATATGAAATATCGATATATCGGCTTAATAGACCGATATATCGATATCGACTTAATTCGATATATGTATCGATATATCGATATTTATAAAAAGTTTGCATCCCTAGCCTAGTCCCCTAGCCGTTGTCTCGACCGGTAGCTTTGCCGTGCCATGTACAAGCTTGCACGTTTTGTTAACCGTACGGCTAACACGCGGCACGATGAAGAAATCGTGCCGTGTACAAAAGACCGTAGGTACGACGAAACACGCTGTGTTTGGTCAACTGACGGTTATCGTTAAGATAAGTCATGTCCTAGCCTAGATGCGATGAGCTCACGGAAACTAGTGCAATATGTAGGTACTGATAGATTTAATTGGATATATCGACAACAAACTCGGGTAAGACGATTTCCAGTTCGCAGTAAATAATGGGTAGGTTTGGGTATTATTTACCAGTGTCTATCGTCAACAGTATTAATACTTATTGAGGCGGCAATGGGCTAATTGCTCTGTTTTTTAAGAAAATAAAAAGATACCCTGTCATGTTTTCATATCTAATATACTTATAAGCTTTCATTTAGGAATACAAAGGCACACTGGTAGGAAAATCTTCATGTGGTGTGATTTTCTTTACACTTCAGTTAGTGCTAATGATTTCTGGTGCCAAAATTTGATTTAAAAGTTATATGAAAAGGCACTAATAGTTATTTATGCATTTATGGCGTTGAGGTTTGAAAATTAAAAATATTATTAAAAAATTGAACGGTCGTGACAGTGGAACTTACGGCACGCTCTAACAATAAATATGATGCAATATCTCAACGTGGACTCCGTGGGATGAAAACTGAGATTTAACGTCCAAAAAGTCCACCCACAAAGTCCAATTTACCGCCCGGTCGTAGACAAATCGATGTTGAATCGTTGAATGTGTACTAAGCGTATGTATCTACCTTCCCACCGTTTGTTGTGAAATATAACCTTATCTTTTCAATAATACGCGCTACGTATATATGCGATATGTTATATATATTCGTTATTTATGCCACTGAAATCTGCAACGATCGTTGCTCGAAAATGAACTGAAACGACTACACATACGAAACTAGTTTTCAAATTCTGCCATTTCAGTACATTATACTTTAAGCCTATTAAGTTATGCTCCAGTTTTGGTACTTTCTTGTTATTCCCCGCTTTTGAAACTACAAGTTGAAACCATATAACCTCAATAGTTTGTATATTTTCAGGCGTATATTTACTCATAGCATAATAAATCTGTTACAATATTACGTACTTAAGTAACTCTATTGATCGTCCAGGCTAATTCAATTCTAATCCAAGCTGTGGATATGGCAAATTAATTAAACCTATCAGTACATATTGCAGTACTTTCCGCGAGCTCATCGCATCTAGGTTAGGGCACAACGTCTGTGGTTGCATATACCCATGGTTGTCATTAATCCGTAAGTTTGGACCAGTTCAAGAATACTAGGGCGATTCAATAAGTACCCGTGTTTGACGACAGAGGACGTTCCTGAGGAAGTTAACGTTATCACGTGTGCTGCCATCTGTCAATCGACGGCACAACAAATTTCAGACTGATTAAAGTGATTGAAGGGTTAGTTTTGGTTAGTTTCAGGGGGTATTCACTCTTATGGGATGAATTGGAACAGTGTTTTTAGTTGGTGATCAATCCGATGGATGCCGCTGGTATCGCTGTTGTCGTTTGTCGGAATTGGAAGCTGATATTTGACAGCTGTCACTGCTTCCTTTCTTCCTTGTGTTTGGTTTGTTTGGTGGTTTGGACCGTTAAATACTTTTATTTTTTGTTTATGTGTGGTTAAATTTGAGTGATTACAGCGCTTATTTATTGCAGCATGTAAGTATAGTGATATAATCTAGTTTTATAGGCTAAGATGATGGGTACAAAATTCAGGGCCGTCGACAAGAGAGGAGCTCGTGGCTCGGCGCTGAGAGGAGCACGAGGCTCGCTTACTGAACTGATGGATAGACGTCCTTAGGTTCGCTCATGTCAAGAAAAGGGCCCGAGAATATTTCGGCATGGGGGCTCGAGAATTTTTGGGCATAGGAGCCCGAGCTTATTTCTCAACGGCCCTGCTTATCTAAATATGTTTGCTAAAATTATCAATTTTAATATTGTATCATTACAGTATTACTACATTATTACAACTGCAAAAGTTAAATTTGATTTTGTTTATGTTGTCATGTCTAGCAACATTTCTATTTCCTTGAGTCATTTAACTTGAACATATTTTTATAACTGAATGTTGTTTTTCAGAAACCATGTCTCGGTACCGCAAATGCGCAGTTAGAGGCTGTATGTTTTTGTGCAATGGGTGGATTGTATTGGTAATGAAGCAGTGAGAGATATAGACCCCATAACTGTTTATAATAGATATAGAGTGTGTCATGCACACTTCACAGTGGAAGACAATTATGGTAACAACAGACTTAGGAAGGATGCTGTGCCATCACTAAATCTTCCTGATCAACAAATATCCAACGCAACTGATGAAATTCTTGGTATGTGACTTTCAACAGTGTTTAGTACAAGTGATTGAAACTACATAACTATAGTCTGTTTATCGAAGAAAGAAAGGCTACGTGCACCTTTGTGTTGTCTCCTGCTCCACCCTCCTGGTTTGGCATTGGCAGGCCACACAGTGCATGTAGCAAGTCACATAAATTATGTGTGAACATTGTTGGGTTTGGTGTCTTTCTTCAATAAACGAAGTATCTAGTTAATATTTTCCATTTAAAACTCATTGATGGGAATTATTTATATTTGGAATAAGTTAGACTGAGCTCCAGTTAACACTGGGAATGTTATAAGGTGAATATTTATACAGGGAAATTAGAGATCACATTATCTTAACTGCAAACATCTCATTGGTAGTTGTTTCATTCATTCCCAGAATGCGCTCCAAAACAGTTTATTGATGATAGCACAGTAACTGTATGAAACATTATAAAATTGATCATGTAATTTTTTTTTTGATAGTGTAAATTGTGTGGTTACAGGAAAACCATCAACTTCAGCATCATATCAACAGTTGGGAGAAGTTTGCTCAGTAATTTTGCATGAATCTCTTAGCCTATTATACCAAGGGAAACATTGTTTTCCAAAAAAAGCAAATCTTACTAGAAGTTCTTCAAAATTGTGAAAGTTTGAAAACAAAATTGTTTTATATACATAGCAATACCTACTAATAATAATAATTTTAATTTCAAATCACATCAGCATAATATAAACTTTAAACGAAGTTTGGTCAACTTTGACTATCAAGCACTTGCATTTATAATTAGAAATGGAACATTTTATTGAATTTATTGTCTTGTAAAAATACAGTTGTAATGGATGTTGAACATATATGTAATATAATATCAATTTCATTCTTTGTTTCAAGGTTCCTCAAGAACAGAATCTGGATTATTGCATAAGTTACATGTAACTAGAGACCATGCGAAGAATTTAGGGATCATCATGGATTCAGATTTGAGGTTTAAGCAACATGTTACGCATTTATCTCGCTTAACATACATGCGTTTGAAGATATACAACAATCGCCATATTCTGAATCTCAAGACTCGCAAAAAACTGGCTGAGACTCTGGTGCTATCGTTAATAAATTATTCAATTGCTGTTTACTTTCCTTGTCTTGATTACGGGACTAGATATCGAGTACAAAAACTTCAAAATCGCTGCTGTAGGTTCGTTTGTGGTCTGTGATAGTTTAGCCATGCGTCTAAGAAGATCAATGAGCTTATAGATGGTTGAGGGTTGACCAGCTTTTCACATATAATATACTAATTTTAGTACAACGAATCAAAATCAATAGGCTACCTGCTTATCTACTAAAAAGGCTACTACCACATGGGGATCTCAATTACAGGAATCTCAGACATAACTCTGACTTCAATATACCTAGTTATAGGAGCAACATTTTCACCTACAACGCTGTCAAGTTGTATAATAGTCTTAATAACAATTGCAAAAAGAAGGGAATACTTGCATGCAAGAGAGCCATTAAGAACAATCTTCTGGGGTCTGCTAGCCAAGCTAGCTGATATATTTCTTTTTTTTTTGTTAGAGCGGGCCATGTAGTATTGATGTATAACATCTTAAGATTACTCTATTTAAGCCTTAATGATTGTATATATTAGTTAGTCGGTTGCTATTCATTGTTATATCTTTTTTTTGTATGTGTTTCTGCCCTGTGAGATTAAGTGGTAGAGTAGCCAGCTGGATAAACTTCGCCTCGCAGTGTGGATGGATTCCTAAAGACATTATTATTATTATATTTAGCTTTGTGAGAAAAGGTGATATAATTTGTATATGAATGATTGACCATAAAATGACTATAATTATTTCTTGAATTTTAATTCCTCCCTTCGCATCCCCTGGAAAGATTTTCCACAAGCCATTTTACGTAATAAAAACACTCCGAATGGTTTAATTTCTGCTATATTAGTCATTAATACGTGACGCGCGACTCATCCCAGCATTGGAGAAAGACACTGTGTCGAAATGCGCGTCATGTATTAATGACTAAGAAAGTGGAAATTAACCCATTTGGAGTGTTTTTGTTACGTAAGACGATACAGAATGTAAAAAGCCCCATTAGGTTTGTACTATTAAGATGGAAAGGCCCATTATTCAGCACTGGTGTGCGGCCAATCCACCAGAGGTCGCAGAAATACGGTAACTTATTTTAGTATTGGAGTTTCCCATCTCTAGAAGGGTTTATCTCTGGTTAGTTTGGATTTGGCAGCTATTTGAGTAACACGTGTTTCGTGATTTTCGCTAAGATGGAAAAAGAGCAGTATCGTTCGGTAATTCGCTTTTTGTTTTTGGATGGGAAAAAATGCGAGGAGTTAAAAGCAAAGTTGGATGCTGTTTATGGGGACACTTCGCCATCTATGACCACAGTTAGTCATTGTTTCAACGAAGTTAAACGTTAAACGTGGGCGAACATCTGTTTTTGATGGGGATCGACCAGGACGCCCGGCAGACGTGGTTACCGAGGAAATCATTCAAAAAGTCCACGACATAATTCTTCCTGATCGACGAACGGAAGTGCGCGAAGTAGCAGAGGCCGTAGATGTGTCGACCGGAACGGCAATCAATATTTTACATGATAAGTTGGCTATGAGAAAATTGTCAGCCCGATGGGTGCCGGGATTGCTCACGGTAGACAACAAGCGGATGCGGCTGCTAACTTCGAAGCAGTGTTTGGAGCAACTCATGCGAAATCCCAAGGAGTTTTTGCGCTGAGTTGTCACCGTCGATGAAACCTGGATTCATCATTACACACCAGAAACAAAGCACCAATCAAAACAATGGATTTCTCCCGGTGAATCGGCTCCAAAGAAGGCGAAGACGGTCCCATCGGAGAGAAAGGTCACATGGCGACGATTTTTTGGGATGCGTCATCCTCGTGGATTTTTTTAGAAATAGGAAGAACGATCACTGGGCAATACTATATAATGAGTTATTGGACCGCTTCGACAATGAAGGAGACACGGCTACATTTGACGAAAAAGAAGGTGCTGTTTCACTACGATAACGCACCAGCACATTCATCCGGAGTTGTCGCCGAGAAACTGCATGAATGGCGTTATGAAGTGCTGCCGCACACCCCGTATTCGCCCGATCTGGCCCCCTGCGACTTTTCCTTGTTCCCTGACATGAAGAAGTGGCTCGCGGGGAAAAATTTAGCTCAAAGTATGAAGTCATCGCCGAGACAGGGGCGTATTTTGGAGAGTTCGACAAATCCTTTTTTTTTTTGGTGGGAGGGTGGGGGGTTACAAAAATGGCAGGAACGGTGGAAAAAGTGTATTTTTCAAAAAGGGGATTATGTTGAGAAATACGTACCACTCCTGACAACACCTCAGAGCTAGGATGCTTCTACATACACGGCAAGTTTTTAAGTGTAAGTGTGCGTCCATACTGAACGCGCGGTGACTAGGGCCTAAGGCAGGCGCGGCGAGCGGCAGCGTGCGGTGTCCAGTGTGACACGCGATCACTGGTTTGACCTATTATCAGAAGTTCCAAACTATGGACGACGATTTGCTATTTTTACTTGACAGTCCGATCCTGAGATGGGAGGTACTGAACATTCGAGATGGTGCGCACGAAATAAATAAAAAAAAAATAACTGCTGAATTTTTTCATTTGTATGAAGAACTGAGATAACAGCCCACCAAATTTTTTGAGTACACTCTAATGGTCGTTTAGATTGAATTGCACTTATAAACAATTCAGTATCCGCCATTACAGTACAGTGTTACTAATGCATACGCCGAGCGACAAGACCGAACTGGTTTGTTACCGCCGCCACCGCGCGTTCGGTTGCTGTGTGGCCAGAAAGCGCGGATCAGGACTGTTTGAAAACTACGCGCGCTGACACGTCCCGTCGCCCTAGGCTTCCGCCTCAGTCACTACCCTGTGGACGCACAGGCGCGTTTTATGTTTGATATTTCGCGCCCGTCGTCGCAACCGTGCTAGGCTCGCAATAAGGATGCACACTAAATGTAAGCGCTGGGTAGTTCCGATATTTTAAATAGCTAGAAAAGTTAGGTATAAAAATTGTAGGAAATTATACGCTTCTTACCTGGAAAATATGCCGCTCTCCACAAGTTGATTCAGAATTACATACCAACACATAAATTTTTCAAATGAATTTCTTTAGAGTGGGCCAAGAACAAAAAAATATTCGTGCAAAATGGTTTAGTTTTCCTGATGAATAATATTTCTTCAATCTATCACTTAAATGTTCATGTGCACTCGTATAGTGATTGTGTGAAGGTTGTATTTGTCTGGTGTATTTAGCACTGCTTATATTGAAAATGCAATGGATTGATTATATCGCAGCAGCATAGAATACATAGCAAAGGTAAATATTTTTTAGTTTATTGCAAATACATACTTCCATCATTTCAAATTCATTTTGAAGCTTTATCATAAATAAATAGTCATCCGTCGCTTCTTTTTGCACAAATATATTCCTTTTTAGAATTGATTTCTAAACTACACTAGATCATATCGAAATATTATAATACGTCGCAACACGGACTGCTGACCACTAAAAACTCTTTCATCGTTGTGCTAGGAGAATTCACATGTGATTTTCTCCGCCAAAATGGCAATCGGTTTTGTCACTGGCAGGAGAGTTTTATAGCTGATTGTTATCTAAGCTGTGTTACTAGTTCAAATGTTCTAGGATTCTATTGGCTGATTAATTTAACTAGAAAATGACGAACGAAAATGTTTGTTACATGCCGGATTAACACTGTCTGCATCTCCGTACGTGTTTTGCACTGACCCGATTGCACCTGGGATGCACTGCTGAACTTCTCGAATATGGACGAAACAATCACATAATGTTCGTACGTGACTTGAACTAACGATTCCAGTTGTTGATTCCATGCCACGTAGGGCCATGAAGTGAGGACTGTACAAGTACTGCAGAAAAGAAATACATAGAGGTGCACCGTAAATGTTCTATGAATAGATGCATTCCAGATAAGCACGCCCAGTCAAGAAATCCTGAATTGAAGTTAGTTATACTCCGTGGCTACAAAAGCAAATTAAGCCCAATCTGTAGGAGATATAATATGAATCCCATAAACTAATAATATAGCTTTCATTTTACATTTGTTACTAATGAAGGTCAAGAAAATGATTATGAAGCAACTATATGGTGGTCAGTTTGGTATCAAGAAGACACTAGAGAAGGTGAAGGACAAATTTTACTGGATGGATTGCCGTAAAGATATGGGAAATTATTGTTCCTCAATTCTGCATTCTAGAAAAGATCCAAATGTTCGCCGTCGATGCCATAAGCAACAGTGTAATGCTGGTGCACCATTTCCATTGTTAAATACAGTAAGTGATCGCTTCACTCCTTTTGTACCCTAAGGTAGCGCCTCTAGATTATGACGAGCGTGACACTTAATAAAAATAAACTAATAATAATAAGTAGAATGGCAAAAGTATCAGTTATCTTTAATAGAATATAAAATATATTTACACTGCAACTGAAAATGATATGTATTGTTCTATACATAAAATTTTACATCATCGCCAACAAGTAAAAATGAAAAGTATTATCATGCAAATTTCAATCAAATAAAATAGTACCTAAAATTCGTGTTTAAAAACTTCTCGAAACGCCAAACTTTAAATAACCTATACATCTACTAATCTCAAGAGCAGTATGTTTGAAAACTCAAACGACTATTATATCACCACAAAATATGTTAACGTGAAGCAGAGGCGTACCTGAGCATCTACAGGCTTCGTGATAAGAAGGGCCGAACGTTGTAGAGCATCTCGATTACTGAAAAAATACCGCTCGCGGTTTCAGGTACGTCACTGATAACAAGCCAATTAGTTATACCTTTTTATACTTGTTTTAATTGTGAAAACAGTCCTATATTTTGTATGAAATATGAAATACAAAATCTTGACTGACATTATTGGCAAGAAATCTTTGGTTCATTATTCCTGTACTATATTCTATGTATATGTCCCTTAGAATGAATACTTCTGCATGAATTCATACAGAGTGTCCCAGAAATCGACGTCAGGCCGGAAACGGGGTATAGGCCAAATCATAACAGTTATCAGAAAAATCGTGTACTTAGGCATTAAAAAAAAATCGGAAGAATCTACACCCACTGATGATCTTTTAGTTCCCATTACAACAAATTTCAATTTTTTCTTAGATGGGGTGACGGGCAGTGTCATTCTGCGTAGTGACAGCAAGATAGTAACAATACTTTTATTAATTCGTGATTGTGTGCTACCATGCCACCATGTATGTGGACACAGTAAAGAAAATCGTCATTTGATGAGACAATATAGATCACAGTATCGTACCAAAGTAAACATGTGAACCGGGATTTTAAATAGGAGAATCATTGTACCCTTTGAGCTGCGCGAGTTCTTGAATGGCGAAATTTATTTCGACTTTTTACAAAATCATTTACCAAATTTATTGGAAGATGTGCCACTAAGCATTTAAATAGACATGAGGTTCCCACAGGACGGCTGCCCGGTGCACTATGCCCGTTCAGTTAGAGAATATCTTGATGCGGAATACCCGAACTGATGGATAACGCGGTCTGTTACAATTTCGCGAGCAGCCCGTTTACCTGACTTAAATGCTTTTTACTGGGGAGCGGTGAAGGAAAAAGTTCATTCAAAGCCAATAGAAAATTTAGGTGAGCTACTGGAAAGAATAACGGAAGCAGCTGAATTTGTTAATAACGGAAGAATAAGATTCGCTCATCTAATCATTTTTAAGAATATCTCAAGCTTGCATCGCTGCTTGCAGTTTGAAAATTTATTGTAAATTTAATAAATAGGCCTGTAAAAGTAACGATTTGTTCGCTACCCGTATGTACTCGTTACTTTTAGATTGACTACTCGTTACAAATATTCGTTACTCGTTACTTTCGTTACTTGGTTGCTAGAATAATATAGAACCAATTTAAATACCGGTTGTATATGTGTGCGTGGTAATCGTCAGCACATTCATACCATAACTAAATTACAATGAATGTTGATGTAGTTGTAAATAAGTTGGGAAAGGAAAAGAAATGTAACTGCAATATGAATAAAGAATTTTTTTTTTAAATTTATGATTTATAACATAACATTATACATATAACATATAAATTTCAAAATCAAATGATTAATTTTTTTCTCTCGTGCTGCACTTAGAGGTTTTCTAGTAAATAATGCGATGTCGGTTTGCTGAGCTTCTTTCTTTCTTTTAGGTTCATTTGAAGAAGCTTGAAATTGCGAACATTCTGGTAAATTAACAGGTTGTTGACTAGGCTGGTTAGATATACATGTTGAAGGTTTTAACGAGAATACGCTATCATAGGACGGTCGATGTTTTGTCATTAAATGTTTTTTTAAGTTTGTTGTTGAACCCCCTTTGATCGAATACGAACATTGGCATATATCACACTTCGCCTTATTTTCTGTTTCTTTGCTAAAAAACTGCCAAATCTTACTTCTTTTCCCCTCCATGAAGTCGAGACTTTTAACAGCAAGTACTGAAACAACATAAAAAATACGTATCAAACTAGGAACATCGTCCGTCAGTTTACTACATAATTATGTACATTTATCTAAGTATTCAATTCTCCCCGATTTTAAAAGATTTGTTATATATATTCGTTGCTTACACGGTTACGGTCATTCCACAATAATACAAAAAATCACTATAATTTATATTAGGTTTTTAAGTGGGTACTCATATTTTATTTTATAGATTTCATTTACGCTCCTAATTCCTCCCTCAAATCCTATTAAAATAAATATCACATATTTAAAACTTACCTATTTAAAATTTAAAGGAATTCACCATCAAACAACTCTATCAAGTGGCAACAAACAGAGCAACAACAGCATAAACAAACACAAGTCGGTTCGAGCAGATCACATCACATACGAAACATACGAAAGTAACGACATACGACATCCGAACCGTCATGCGTCACCCATATTCCCATATAATACAGGATACGTACGTCTAGCAGCCCGCCAGACCGCATAGCAAACCTTCGGTCACTTTGGTGATGTATTGGTTGCGTATAACATCGATGCTTGCTGATAGCGATAACCGCGTAATTCAAATCGTTACTGAAGTACTGTATGCTGTGCATTATTTTAAATCTTATTATATTCCTGCAATCACTTAGCTTTTATTTGATATTGTTATGTGAGTTGATTCACTTTAACAAGTTTAATATCTTCATAAACATATTTTTTCGAATAAGTCTTTTGGTACTGTTTCAAACATGCGAGTAACGATATGTTTATGAAAGTAACGATTCGGTACTTCGAATCTTTCCTACTATTCGTTACTCAGTAACGAATACATACGGTTCGTGACAGCTCTATTAATAAATACATCCACGAATTAATAAAAGCGGGGATACTATCTGTCTTGCTGCCACTACGTAGAATGACACTGTCCATCATCTCGTCTAAGAAAAAATTGAAATTTGTAGTAATGGGAACCAAAAGACCATCACAAAGTGTGATTTTTTGTAAGTACACGGCTAAACTATTATGACGACCTATCCCCGTTTCCGGCTTGACGTCGGCGCCTGGGGCACCCTGTATGCTTTGATGATTTAAAGTAATTTCATTGTTTCAATATCAATTAATTTGGTTTCTCTCCTACCACCTATTAAAGCTTGTACGTGGCTCCAACCAAGAGCAAAGGTCATACAGACAGCTCTGAGACACAATGAAAACTAGGAGCTTCTGTGTGGTGGATATATAGTATATCACATAATTTAATTGAAACAACACCCTGCTGGCACAGGGTTTCCATAAGCAATGCTATCATTAAAACTAAGATTGACAATCTCTTCGATGGCAGTGTCTGTAGGAGGTAGTTCAGTTGAGCAAGCCATTAATTCGGCATCACTGGTTACTTTCAAAGTGTGGTTCATCTCTTCTCCTGATAATTTCATTAGCTCTAAGGCCAGCTTTTCAAATATCACGCCTACACCCTGGAATAATGAAAACGCTCATACAAATCATTTCAAATCTGTAAATGTTGTACTTTCTTGTTCAGTAACATTAACTTTTAAGGTTGAATTAACATGAAGTATGATAGTACATTTTAGACTATTGAATATTTGTTATCCTACGAGATCTGCAAATTAAGTGAAGAAACTGATTATTTTCATTTTTCTTATCCAAATATAATTTTAATTTTTATTTCCACCCTCAAAATAATTTCCTTTTGAATTTACACAACGCTAGGGACGGTTCTTTCAATCCACATATCAGTGATGGAACTCCGATACTGGAATAGCCTTCAGCTTGTCGGTTACAGCCGTTTGAATGTTTTCGACTGTCCCTTGACACCTTGAAGTGGTCTTCAAGTCTTCAACTTCGGGAGAACAAAACAGTCACACATCAGGCGAATAAGGGGGCCGAGGAGCTACAGGAATGTCTTTACTGGCCAAAAACTCGTTCATTGACATTGATGTGTGACAAGGAGCATGATTCTTGATCTGATGAACGGTGGTGTGAGTCAAATTTAACTGTTCCCCGATCATTCTGACTGTTAACCGATGATCTGAACGCACAAGATCTTGAATTCTGTCGATATTTTTATCGACCTGATAGCCCACCGTTGCTCGAAATTGATATCATTTATTTTTAGAACAATAGGAAAAACTGTTTCACAAAAAATTGCTACGGACAACCAAATTACTCGATCGAGTTCATACTTGTACTGAAGGCGGATCACATGTCTCCCCTACAAGTCCGGCGCTTCCAGTGTTGCTAGATTGAACGCTACGTTAGCAATCTCATCACTTAATTTGAAGAGTTCATACATAGATTATTATCGTTAGAGATAAAGATAGAAATAGTATACCTGGTCAGTCATTGCAGAACATTCATAATATGAGGCACCTATACTATTTGAATACTGCATAGCTTCAGTCCGAGAAATCTGTAAATGAAATTCAACATATGAAATCAGTTTTTACGCAGGCAATGTTTCATGTTTTTAGAATATCACGTGTATCAAAGATGTTACCCGGTTTATAACTGTTGCTAACTGAAGCAAGATTAGTAAAAGCATTCAAACCAATTTTTTGAATGTTTCCTAAATCGTAATAAGTTAACTACTTAATCTTACTTAATCTTCAAATTTAAATCTTATATTGAATCGAGTTTTTTTTTCATTAGTATGTAATCTACAGTGTCAACCAACTTGAAGCTACTTTGTTAAGCACTGAATCAAAAAGGCTACCACTTCAATTAAACATAATGAAACGTATAAACAAAAAAGGTTGGTTATCTTATCTACCGCTTCAGAAATTATTTAATCTCATTTAGTGATTGAGACTTTTGACTAAACAACATACACAATATTATCGTTTTTTGTTTCATGTCTCATTCATTTCAACATTCTCTTCTGACATAATTTCTCACTAAAGATAATATTTTAATCACAACATATAGTAGAATGCATGTCTTTGAACTGTTTCATGTGCGATACTACGATTAATAATATGCAAAATTTATATACTTGAGACTTCACACATTTGACTGGTCCAATCAGATTTCTTCAAATAGCTTTAAATATGTATAAGAATTACGAATATTTGCTAACAAAATTTTGAAATGAAAACTGGTAGCATCTACTCCTAAAGTTCGCTTGTCGCAGTTGAAACTAGAATTTGCTAGCACTGTACGATCAATCCAATCCACAGATTTGCTGATGACCGCACTCTACATTCAGAAATTCAGAGCGACAAGCCATCTTTGCCGGTGAGCTGGAAAAACAAGACTAGCAATGTCTTCTTCTCTGTCGAGACCTGCAAGTTATCACTGTTTAGGAACGCAACAATCTTGTACAGTTTAATGCTTCCAAAACACAGTACTGTACCTTGGCGAAGAGAAAGCATCCTAGCGCTCATCTGGTTTCGATAGATGACCGACTTCTGCCAAATAGACATTCATATCGGCTGGTCGGAGTCCAGATCACCGAGGCCTTGATCTGGCACAAACACATCTCGTCAATAACGCCGGGAAAAAGCTATGCCTTTTGTTTAGGGCTAAGAAGTACATTTCTCCACATGACCTCCTCACTACCTATAAGCTCCAGATAAGATCTAACCCCGAGTACTGCTCACACGTTTGGGGTGCTGCCGCACCGACTTCATTATTCATGCTGTCTCGGAACCCTTTCGCACCGACGAGCCGTCGCCGATCTAGCTCTCTTCTGCCGCTAGACCAACGGACTTTACTCCTCAGACCTCTCCTTCATAATACCGCCGCGCGATGTGCCTGCCAGACAGACACGCCTGACTTCTGCCTTCCATCCTAACCGTGTCGAAAGTCGTACATCCAGAACTAACCGATACGACCGGTTCTTTGTCCCCGTAATCTAATCATATTAGGAAATTTCTCCTAAATAGTTGTAAAGTTTGGTTTTATTGATGCAAGTTGTTCAAGGGGTATTTAAAATATGGGCGCATAAAATGGGCACACCAATTTTTGTGGGAAAACTTTTTATTCGACAACAAAGGAGAAAGCGTTTTTTTTTGGATTCAATCAAAAGTGTTGACAGGAACGAAAAACTTAAAATAAGATTTTTAGGTATTAACGAGACCTACAAAAAAAGAAAAAAGTTATGGCCGAAAACTAAGGCAAAATGCAGGTTTTGGCAGTTTGGTAATGCGACCATAGTTTCATCATACTTCTAAATAACCACAACAAAATTGTAGTAGATTGATCAAGTAGTTTTTGAGAATTTCTAATAATTGTTTATTCCACAACACCTGTTTTACTAGTTTATTGAGCAATATACAAATCTACAGGGTTCGTTCAAAGAACATTTTATAGCAAAATACACGCGTTTATCCTGCCAGTATGAATCACAAACCATTCCGAAAGTAAAATGCTATTTTTTAAACGGAAAAGAAGTTTTTTTCTTCTAAACAAATTCAAACATTTCGTATTTATGAGTAATTGAGCCGATGCGCTACGATATTAAAAAAACAATCGCTATTTTGAAACGAAACGGATGTGTCTATCCCCTTTTGTTGTGAAGAAAAAAACCTTTTTCAAGATTTCCTCATACTCTTATGTATGCTTATTTAGAGATGAAGTTTTTACATGGTCGCAGATGAGCCTCAAAGTTAATAAAAAAAAACGTTCATACTGACTATAAAGTTATCAAGCAAATTGAAGGCACAATTATATGTATCAAACTATCTTCGCCTAATTAGTATGGAGCATGTACTAAATAGCTACACTATTCATGACTGCATGACTTTGTCAGATAAGTAGGTCACGAATTCCAGTTTATTTACGAAGAAAGATAATTCCCTTGACATTTTTTCTAAAAGTACTAATATAGTTCACGTGTGTTTTTAAGAAATTACGTTAGACCAATATCAACCAATTGTAGCTGACTGACCGTTTTAAAAATTAGGCAAAATGCTCGCTATTAGCCCCTAATACATTATTTAAAGATTCAGCATTGTAGCTTGTATAGTCTTTAAGAGAACTCCAGTCATTGTTGGTTGTCAGAGCGGTCCGTGGGACCTGAGCTCTCAAGTCACAGTATCAGTTTGTAAGTCTGTCAGGTCTGATAACCCAGAAACCAGACAATTTTAAGAAAAAAGGGAAGGAAAGGAGAGAAGGAAGAACGAGAGCAAAGAGGAACAAGATGATCTTTTAGGACAGGCAGCGTGTAGGCATTGTTAAAATAACTTCACAGATTTTAATATGGTCTAAAAATATTTGATTTTTTCTAAAGATTTTGTCAAAATGCTACAATTTTGGTTGTTCCAAGTTCACGAATTAATATTGACTACAGCCGCGGCCTTTTGTACTTGCAAACTTGCTCGACTGTGTAGTCCACTGACTCGCGCAACAGAGGTTTGCTGTGTGATTCGGCTAGGCTATAGCGCTGTTGCGTCTGTTGCTTAATGTAGTCCTTCAGGTAAGGAACATCGAGGTCTCTATGAAGAATTTCGTTAGAGACATACCATGGGGCGTCAGTAATAGTGCGCAACGTCCTGCTTTGCAGAACCTGCAGATTTCGCATGTGTGTTTTGGCAATAAAACATCAAGCCGCACAAGTCATTGCTGGTCTTATGACCACCTTATCGATTGGAATCTTGTTAATCAAATTAATTTTGAACGTTTACATAATAATGGGTAAAGCTGTCGAAACGTAATTTGGAATTTAGTTTTTAACGCTTCTATATGATTCCGCCCAGTCATCCCTTTGTCCAGAATGACACCGAGATACTTAGCGGAGGATTCCCATGGTATACGAGGTCCATTCATTGAAACTTCAGACGGAACGCCGCGACATCTTTTTGTACAGTAGATTGCCTGCGTTTTCGAATGGTTAATTTTAATCAGCCACCGATCCGCCTAAAGAATACTTCCTCCACTGCACTTTGCAGCCTGTCGTGGATTAGGACCGAACCCTGAGGGCAGCCGGCTGTAATCAGCCGTGTTGTCGACAGGACATTGTCAATTTTGATCCGAAATTTCCTACCGTCAAGGAAGGATTTCAGAAGTTTTAGAAGGCAAAAATGGAAGCCCTTTTGGATTAGTTTATACAAGAGGCCCGCGTGCCACACCTTGTCAAATGATTTTGAGACATCCAAAAGCAAGATACCAGTACTTTCGTTAAGGGTGAATCCTCTGGTTACTCGTTCCATCAGCCTAACCGCCTGTAGCTCCGTACTATGTTCAGACCGAAAACCGAATTGCACGTCAGGAATCACATCGTGATCTGACGAGAAATTCTCAAGGTGACGTAGAATCACCTTTTAAGCGAGCTTAGATGGTGCTGTCAGCAGGCTAATGGGACGATAATCCTGGGGAAATATCGAACCCACCTTCTTTGGAATCATTTTAACTTCAGCGGTCTTCCACGCAGATGGGAAGTACTGGGTCCTTAGCATGGCATTGACTATTGCCACGAGATAAGTTAAGGACTTCCGCGAAAGCAGCTTCAGCGCCTTATTAGTGATTTGATCCTCCCCAGGTGCTTTACGCACTCTAAGGTCTTTAATATGACCTTGAATCTCTGCTGGTGCGGGATCTCGGGAGATTCCGCTGATGTGCTAAGCAGATCTTCGGTTGAAGAAGCTTCTGAAGAAGAATCTTCTGATGAAGAAAAATCACCAACGATAGCGCGACTGTCACTGACGCCGTTGGCCCTAAAATATCTCCTGACAGATCTTACGATGTGTTGCTCCTCATCCAGATCATTATCAAGATCATAGTTGGGAGAGAACTAATCTTTCCATGGCATCGGCGAAGACCTCAACCTTTTCCTCTGTCCTGAAGACAATGCCTCCAGGACAGAGGGACAGAGAGTCAAGCATCCCCGCCAGAAAGTCATTCCATTGCTCACTGCGGAATTCATGAAGAGCATTTCTTACTTCATGAACAAGGTTCGTCGCTCTGCGAATGTCATCAGGATGACAAGATATTTTCGCTCGCTTTCTGACGAATGTCTGCTGGCAGAAAAGGTCTGCCGTGTCGCTGCACGGGAAGTACAGCTGCACGCTGCAAAGCTTGCTGAACAAAACTTGTCCACTCCGCTTGAGCCGCATCTATACCGTTCTCATCATCTACGAGCCCCTTCCCACTTCAGTTGGCCCAACTACTGAAATCTTAGTTTTTTTCTTATCAAACACAAATAATAAAAATGTAGCAGGGTATTATAGGTTTAAAATATTAACAATGAATATTTTGATAATATATAGTAGAAAACACCAACTCGCTAATCAAATTTGCAGCGTAAAAATAACACATGTTGCAATTACAGCATATCAACCTATTTTCATTTCAATGCAAAATAAGTATATAACGCAAAAATAAAAGCCATGACAATTGTTTTTATTAATCACAGCTGTCAGAATACGTTTAAAATAGTTTTGGGTAGTTAAGGTTTTCAAAATGGGTAGGGGAACGGTTATTAGTGAGAAAATTCGGTTACTGATAATTAAATTTTTTAATTCTGGGCAATCAAACTCAGAAATTGCAACTTTGTTAGACTTATCGCGGTAAAGTGTGAGAAATATTGCTAGAAGATATAACGTAACTGGTTCAGTTAATATTAAGCCACGATATGTGAAGAGCATTAAGAAGAATAATCGTGAAAAACAGGCGTGCCAATTATTTACAATTAAGAGCTCTGTGGAGTGACGCTGTTGGAAGGAGAATTTCGAGGTCCACAACTCATAGAGAGGCCCACAAACTGGGATTTAGCACTTGCAAGGTAAGTTTTCTTATAAAAAAAAGTGAAGTGAAAACCCTAAAGTTGCACAACTTGTTTATAGGCCAAAGAAAACCCACTATTAACTCCACTGCAAAAGAAAAATCTGCTTAGATGGGCTAAAGAACATAGACAATGGACACCTCAACAATGGTGAGCAATACAATGGAGTGATGAGGCCCGATTCGAAGTTTGTGTTGGTGACAGTCGCAGTAGAGTTATTCGCAAAAAAATGAAGCATTCCATGTTGACTGTCTGAAGAGAAAAGTGAAATTTCCAGCATCCATTATGGTCTGGGGCAGTATGTCATCAAAAGGAGTACGAAAATTTCATTTTATTGATGGAAATGTGGATACAAACAAATATTTGGCAATTTTAGAAGAATCGCTTTTAACAGTGATGGAAGAATGTTCGCAATCCGGCCAAGATTTTGTGTTTCAGCAAGATGATGCAGCATGCCATACCTAAAAAAAGGCTGAAATGGGTTTCTAGCAGTCCAGATCTGTCACCTATTGAAACTTTGTGGCACGAGATGAAAAAGGTTCTACGACAACATCCTGCTCGTACAATCACCGAACTGAGACAAAAGCTTCAAGAAATATGGGATTGTTTTACACCAAATTTTTGCCAAAACTTGGTTAACACTATGCCCTAAAGAATTACAGCCGTAATAAAAAATAAAGATGATGTTACCCAATAGTAATCTTTCAATTGTTGCTTTGTTAACTTTTAATTTAACATTGTTTATTTGTTCAGATGTTCTATTAGTTATAGGTCTAAGTGATTTCAAATATGTATTTTTTACGACTACAGTGTATCTAAAATGTTTTTCAGAAAATAAATTGTTTTAGAAGTAAATAGTTTCCTCATGTTTAGTTTATAAAGGCATATTTTGGTACAAATCTTGAAGTGGGCCAACTGAAGTGGGAAGGGGCTCGTATGATCGGATATTGGGGAACTCTCCGAGGAGCGACTTGTATAGCTCCCAATCAATGCGTTTCCTTGGAGGGGTTTCATCCTCCAAGGTATGCTCATTACCCATTTCCAAAACGACGGGAAGATGATCGCTTGAGATGTCATACATGATTCGAGAAGTGATACTGTATCTACAGTTTTTGGATAATGCAAAATCAAGAACATCAGGTGCCTGAAGGTGATTAAATGGGTGGTGCGTCGGCTCCTCAGTACTATGTGTGAGGTAGCCATTTCGTATCACATGGTTGTTCAGTCGGATCCCACTGGTGGAATTTAACCTAGAATGCCATGCTCGATGTTTGCAGTTGAAGTCCCCTGCCACAATAAGTGGACCCGAGCAGTCTAAAAGGACTTCCAGATCCGCCTCTTGCAGCCTGATACCACACCTGACATACAACGATGTGATTTTTAACGGCAGACCTCCCGTCATATTGACCACCACGGAAGCCGCTTCGATGCTCTACATCTCAGCGTTTGTGCTTCTGTGGTAGTCAATACAGCGTTTCACTAGCACCACCAAACCGCCACCCCGTCCAGTCAATCTATCAGCTCGGATAACATCGTAATTCGGGGAAGCTAGACGATCTCCCGGATTAAGTAATGTTTTATGCAGCAAGGCCACATCTATACTTTCGTCCACAAGTGCTGGATGAAATTTCCGTTTTTTGGGAATGTCCTTTAGACCCAAACAATTCCAAAAAAGAATTTTGTTAAATGCAGGCGGTCGTCGATTGTACCTAGCCATTTGCAGGAAAGATCGCCTGCAAAGGCTGTGTTGCGCTAATCAGAGGACCTAGGACCTATGATCTGCTGTAAGGACCTTAGCGCGGTTACCAGGTCCACATTTTGCGTGTTCGCAGAAGACCCCACAGAGGGGGCAGCTCGGGTTGCATCCCTAGCTGCATCCGCGTAACTTACATTGCGCCTTTGCGCTATCACTTGCAGATTTTTCTTAGGGGCAAATCTGGAAGTTCGGCTATTCGCTGGATGCCCCCCTCCACAGTTCGCACACTTTCGTTCCTCTTGTTCTGTTTGAGGGCATAAGTGGGTCATGTGGTCAGAATCACATTTTAGACACTTAGGTGGTGCAGTGCAGTAAGATTGCGCATGGCCATATTTTTGGCAGCGGTGACACTGCCCGATGAGTCTTGAGTTCCTTTTAACTTCGACTTGGATAGCCAAACCTAGCAGCTCATGTTCGTTGAAGAGCTGCTGAGATATTTCTATCTTGGGCAGTATGACTACCACCAAAGGCATGGGCACGCCGCCACCGCTTTTCAGGCGAATTATGTGCAGGGGGGAATATCCCCTCTGTTGCAACTCTTCCTTGATCTCCGTTTCCGAAAGTGTCGCAGGTACTCCTCTGATTACAGCATGAATGTTCCTCTCCGAGGGTAGAGGGAAAGTGTGATGGGGCACCTCTTTCTCCCTGAAGAGATGAATAATCCTGCGGTAATCATCCTCGGACTTGGGAATTATCCTGATTCCTGCATCGACGGCAACCGCGCGTTCGAGTTTGATGCCCAAAGAAATAAACTTGTGATTTACGCCATCTCGAAGAATCGCGAAAGAACGATGGGGGTAACACGTACCTTGCGTGGGGGCTGTGCAGTCGTGTCTTCTGATACCTGAGATGTCGAAGGCGAAGAAGTAACCGATAGATTAGGCACAGGCTGTTGACTCGAGTCGCTTGCAGTTGAACGACACGTTTCAGACTGCGATTCTGGTGGTGCGAGAGGTGGAAAGCCTGTCATGGCGGTCTTGTTTCGTCGCGTTTTACGGAGCTTAACCGTGACAAAGCAGTCAGGGAGTGTATCTTCGTCAGTGAAATGATCGCTTGAATTATTTAACGGTCTCTTAAGATTGACAGCTTTGTCTTTACTGGGATTTGTTGAATTCTTTGGGAAGAATGTATAGTATTTAGATGGGAAGGTACCTGGGTTTTCAGTAGGAGATCTAATTTGACTGTTAGGTTAATTGTCCGCTGCTAGGCTTCGATGATCATCATCAATCTTTCAGTGGTCTTCTTATCATCGTCCTTTTTGATCAGCTCCTGTCGAATCATCTCCAATTCGACTCTCAACTCCTCTACGGTCTGCTTCCTCGACTCCGTCTCGATTGCCATGATGGATGAGCCATTTCGTGACCCCCTGGATCAGTTTCCATAGTAAATATCTCATTTATCTCGCTTTTCGCCACAAAAATTTTCCGGATTGAAATTACGGGACAGCTGCTACCAGTGCCCTATACAGAGCGATTTTTAAGAGTACTGTATTTGTTTGTAAGAGATATGGTATGCCTCCAACGTTCGCTGGACATTTGTCAGTGTCAAGTATAGAGGAATAAAGATCCAATTAACCAAGACCCGTCAGCGTAACGGTTGCAGATCCGCAGGAGGTTCATTTCGGTATAAAGTATTTTTTTATAAGCTTTAAGACTCATCTGCGACCATGTGAAAATTTCTGAAAAGGTCTGAATATATATCATCTTATGTATGAAGAAATCTTGAAAACATTTTTATTCGCAACAAAAGGTGATAGACTCATCGGCTTTGTTTTAAAATATGTATAATGTATGTTTTTCGAATATCGTAGCACATATGTTCAATTACTCACAAGTACGAAATGTTTGAGTTTGTTAAGAAAAAAAAAACGTAACCATTTCTTTTTCGCATAAAAATAACGTTTATCTTTCGGAATGGTTTGTAATTTATATCGGCAAGGTAAATCCCTGTATGTTGCTATAAAATGCCCTTTGAACGGAGCCTGTATATTGCTCAATAAACTAGTAGATATAGCCGGAAAACAGGTATTTTGGGATAAGCATACCAATTGTGTTGTGGTTACTTAGAAGTATGAATCCTACAGATTTGAAGAATTTCAAGTAGGCGCGTGAAATTATCATTATACCAACAAGACCCAAAACCTGCATTTTGCCTCGTTTTTAGGCCATAACTTTATTGCTATTAATCGGATACTTTTTTACTGTGGTATCATTTTGTAATTCTCACACATACCTAAGAATCTTACTTGAAGAGTTTCTTCGTTCCTGCCAACACTTTCGATGGAATCCCAAGAAACACGTTTTCTTTCTTTGTTGTCGAATAAAAAGTTTCCAGCAAAAATTGGTGTACCCATTTGATGCGTTCATGTGTTAAATACCTCCTTAAACAACTTGCATCAATAAAACCAAAATTACAATTATTTCCCAAACCAGGGTGTTTTCGTCTAATATGATTTGTGGATCAGTCTACAAGAGGATGATTTTCCCAGTTCTACTAACCTTATGCAGTTCAAAAATCGGATAACAAAGTTTCTTTCGATCCTCATAGCAGCCGCGGTGACCTGGTATTTATGCTTATACCTGTGCGGATGCTTCGGTGTAAAAAACAGCACGCCTCTCATTTTGTGACAAATACAAATATTTTCGACAATTTTGAATATAAACAGGGAAAACAGCAAAAGTGTATACCTCTCTTATTTCTGGCAAGTCAATCTTATTTCCCACAACAAATAGCACCATACGTTCCTCAACATTCCTTTTCAGTTCTAGCACCCATCCTTTCATACTTTCAAAGGATTTGCTGGAAGTTATATCAAATACTAGTAATGCAGCATTGGCGTTACGGTAGAACATCGGAGCCATAGCTTTAAATCGTTCTTGACCGGCAGTGTCCCATATCTAAAATGTTTGGCATTGAAAAATGTTTGTAGTGTAGGAGAGTGATTCTATTTGTATTATTATTATAGTATTACTTGAACAATATTCATGTTTTGAAATCAGAAATTACAATACCCTGTATCTTGACAAGGGAACATTTCAAGACTTTTATAGAAACCTTTTTTTTGTTATTCTTTGACGACTCTAGAAATATTGCCTACCGTAGACTCATAGCATTTCGTTTAATTCACTCAAGTAATTTAAGATAAGTTAAAGATATTGGTATTAGGAGAAATTACCTTGAATGTATCTCAGTAAAGAAATCATAAAATACACAAGTTCATATGAACTATTTTGTTCAGTTTAATAAGGCCTGTAATATAAACCTCTATAACTGTATACATACATAAAAACGAATAAAAAAATAAAGATCAAAAGCGGCTATAATCAATGGGTAAGATTTTTAATGTACAGAATTTCAAACGCATTCCACTAAAAATCTATCCAGTGGAATTGGGTTCCGAGGTTTAAATCTAAGGTCGCTCCAGTATTTCAACAAATCTAGAGGTCAATACTGCTGTGGTTAATAAAATACCTTATTTGCAGAAATGTTCCAAAAAATTGAAATTAGTGTGCGTCTGTGAAATTATCAGAAATACAAAAACGACGCAGTCTGACAGTAGAGTAAGTTAAATGTTAAATAAGAACTTATAGTTCCTACACGATTTTACAGTATTTTCATTAAGCATGGCAAAATTGACAATAAGATGAAACATGAAATAAAAACTATGTTTCGATATAGCTATACTATACCTGCAGCGCAACCTTCAAGTTTTCATCTATATCAATACTACAATTGAAAAATGAAGCACCTATGGTTGGAGTAGTTTGCTGAGGAAATGTGTTTTCAATATATCTTATTATGGTTGACGTTTTACCAACACCTATAACAGAGAAGCATAGTTAATTTCAAGTAATTTTACTGCTTACATAAAAAAAGGAAACTCGCCTAGTCTATTCCCACCAATATCTCTCCAGAAATTGACATGGAAAAATTGATTCACTTATATAAAGTTAAAAACCAAATATAACAAGCTAAAAGCTGTATATATGGAATACAATCCCCTACTGTAAGAGTGTGATGTTTGAGGTTTTTACTGTACAGAACTAGTAGGGTGGTATTGAATCAAAAACTAACAATGCTATGAAATGATTTCAACCAATAAAATAGATCTGCTATTATGAAATATGCTCAGGAGGATTTGAAAGGAAGTACCACACAATTCAGCTTTAAATTGTGAAAGCAGTTAAGAAGTTATTGATTATGTACTAATGAATATTATTAGTAGTTACTTAAATTATACACATATACAATAAAACCTTTGTCAAGCACAAATACAGCTATTAAATTAGCTGGGTGCTTCAATATAATTATTGATTAACATATTCCAACTGGAGTGTTATAACACATACTATACCCATAAAAAACTATGTAATACCACCATATATATGTATAAAATTGTAAATTTTCTTGGACAAATCAACTGTATGGAACTTAACAAGTACTATATGATTTGTTATATTTAAAAGCAACTTTTTGATCAAATTCTGCCTTTGAAAACATTAGAGGCAACGTCAGTGTCAACTTCGTCTCAATTTTGATTTGTTAGTAACTACTTGATGCCAAATTTGATGCAATACTGTACTTATATACCATGAATGGCACTAACATTGAGCAGTCTCCTGAATGCATCCATTTTTTTTCTATTGATAAAAGCGAAAATTATGATAATGAACAGAAGTTTAAAATGCTTGATATCTAGTATTTATTCTTTCTTTAATGACTAAAGCTTAACTGTGAATATGACTCTATGAACTGCTGTTTGCTGAAAAGGTGGGAATGAGTGTCTTGACATTTTGATTTTACAATCAGAGTTGATGCATTGTCAAAATTTTATGAAGAAAGGTCCACTTGCAGCAGTGAATACTTGAATACAACATAGTTCAGTTGAAACAGAACATCACCAGTCTAACTGCCAGCCACTATCAGTAAAGCATCATAGACAATGGTTTGAGAGGATAGAGCTTTGGTTTAGTGTAGGGCTGTTGTGAAAAAGTGGTATCAGGTTTATGTCACAACAAATTTAATTGGTCCCCATCATACCTAAGAGCAGAAAATGCCGTCGAGTAGATTGACTCTATGCTTCCGACGCCTTTGAAACAGCTGTAGTGAAATTTCATCTATACACAGTGACATCAAAAGAACATAGGTTCTCCCACAACCACTAAAGCACTCAATAGGCATGAATTTCTCAGATCACGGCGATGAGTGCGTTCATACTGTCTGTACAAGGCAGCCTTATTTTTTGGAGCTGATTGAGGTGAAGCACTGCCAATAATGGCGATTTTATTTTTTGCCCAAAGCTTCGTTTCAGAACTTCAGTACCCTCCAAGTTATAGAGGGATCATGCAAGTATTAGCAAACAAACCAACAGACAGCCAGATGGACCCACCATGTGAGTGGATGAATTGGAACGGGAAGTAAAAGCAAACAAAGCAAGTTTGAATTAATGAACATTTGAGGAGCAACTTTTCCAAACTCATTTTGTCCAAAAAATGTTTTTTTAGGTATTAACGAAAAACGATTTTCATTTAACCGTGTCATATACTTTTAGGACAGCAAGTTTTTTTGATAGAAACTAATACATAGATGTTATAAGTTATTTCAGTTAAATCAAAACTTATCAGAAAAAGTGGAAAAATCTAAAAAATGTTTAGACTTGATGCATTTTGTTTTGTCACAATGGCTTGACAGAAAACAGTTGGTAGTGAAATTCAGCTTACAGCTATTTTGATGATACCAACTAGTATCAAGAACATTTTTTTTTATTTAATTTCTGTGAAACATACAAACGTAAAAAGTTAAATTTGTTCCTGGTTAGGGTCTCCTTTGAGACAGTTGCACATGCAACTTTATTCTACTGCATCTTTGGCAGGATCTGTAATGTCAGCGTCTGGATATGAATTTTCAGTGACTGGTTCTTTCATGACTTTTAAGGCATAATTATAAGCAAAAACGATGATAGCGGGATGTTATCTTCCCAGTCTTGTTTTGTTTCTTGGGGAGTTTTTTGCTAGCCAGAATGTTAAGTCATTTATAACCTGCTGAGTTTTGTTCTGGCCTGCGCAGCCATCCGCGAAAAGAATAATTTGGGGTATGGAGTCATCAATATGCAATTGGTCTTAAGCATCTACTAGGCTGAAGAAATTTCTTAAGCACCTCTTGCAGCTTCTGTTTCATTCCAGACATAGAAATGTGCATTTTCAGCTGCAACAACAGTCACACAGCTATTTTGATTGATATACACATATGTTCTAGTGGCAAAATGACATAATGTATTTTGATACAACTAGATCTGTGGACAAAATGCATTTTGATGTGAACACTATACTTTGCACGTCAATTACACAGGTATATAATGTGTATTGGAACCTTTTATTTATATAGGAATGTAGAACCAAATAAATGATTTCAGAAACCGGTTCAAGCTCAATTTTGTCCAAATTGGACAAAATGGGTTTTGAGAAGTTGCTCCTCATTTGGTCAAATATAGTTGGTATCATGCTGGGTCATTCAGTTTTATAGTTGTGTATAGTTTAGTCTTTTATTAAGATCACATATCATTATAATAGCAGTTTCTACCCCTACAAAATCCAACCCGTACGTCCTCGAGTTCGTTCTGCGGGGCGGCCTTGGGCGCTGAACCGTGTGCGACCGTGTAGGGGGGGCAACGGGGTGCCGGTCTTGCGGTGGACCGCCTCGATTAGTTTTTGAGGAGACCCGCCGGAAAGCCGGTAGCCCGGCCAATCGAATGATTCGTTGAGCCACAGGTGTCTCGGATGTATATCTGGGACGCCTGCAGCTCAACGGTCATCATGGGCAATGGTACGTTACCCAACCCAAGGTGTTAAGCGATTCCGTGCCGAGGGGTGCGTGGCGGTGGGGATGCACCGTCTTAAACGGAGCCTCTGGGACACCGGGCGACCTCCCAGAGTATCCAGCCTTGCGTCCGTGCAGGGGCACCGCGGACGTCGATCACCACTTCCCCTATACTCGTGGGAACATTATGGAACCAAACGATGGAAAAAATAATAAAAAACCCGAGGCCCCCCCTACAGGGGACCCCGAACATCCAGGCGACCCCTCACCAGGGGACCCTGATCGTACTCTGACAGAGGAATCTGTCAGAAGCTTAGCGAGAGAGCTAGCGGAAAGGGTGGGCTCTCTAAAGATTAAGAAAAAGTCTCGGCCAGGTTCCGAAAGGAAAAGGGCTCGGAAGCGGAGAGAGGCGCAGATGACGGAGGGCTCGGAAGGTCGGGGCACCACTTCTGGGACCCCGGCTGGACGGACCCAACCGCCATCTGGGCTAGACGGTGCGCAATCCGGTGTGTCAGCGGAGACCCTAAAGCGGCCCGGTGACGGGAAGCGGCAGAGGTCTGCCGGTGGGACACCGGAGGGCGCATCCTCGCGGAAGAAGCCTCGCACTGCGACGCATGCGCAAATTAGTTATGCGCGAGCGTCCCAAGCGGGTCTCAGGGTGGCCGTCGTGTCCGACGGTTATCCTGGGACTCAACTTACTAATGTACAGGTGCAGCAGGTCCAGGAGGCGGTCAGTGTGCTGATAGATGGGATCCCAGATGAGGTGACCCTTCCCAGGTACATTGACTGCTACCTCTCTCGAGGGGCAGCCATCTTTGTCTGCGAGGACGAATCCTCTAGGGCATGGTTGGAGGCCCACGTGGGGGATCTGCGGCCGTGGGAAGGCGCAAGGCTCATTACGATGAGCTTTGGAGACCTTCCCATATACCACCGCGTGATGGCCTGGTTTCCGGGTCCCAACCTGGACAACGGGGTCATCACGAGGAGACTCAGGAGGCACAATCCTGGGACTTTTCCCAGCGCGTGGAGGATACTTGAGAGGAAGGAAGAGCCGATAGGTGTCCGACTTGTCCTCTCAGTTGATTCCATAAGCTGGAAGGTCATTGTAGGTAACGGCAACAGGCTGTGTTGCGGTGGAAGTTCGGGGGTGTTTACACTCCTGAGCAAGAAGAAGAGCAGTGGAGCGACACCTGCTGGAACTGGCCTGGCTCCAAACCAGGAGTCGGACCAGCCCAGACCGACGGGAGCTGTGGCGGTAGACCAGGCTCCTTCACAGGGGATGGGTCGGCCGGGTCAGCTCTCGCTGGAGCCACCGGAGGCTACGGACGTGGAGGCGGCGGGTCCAAGCGGGATATCCGCAGAAAACATCGTGGCGGACCCTGCGATGGATCTGGTCCCAGAGGAAAACGATAGCGACTCGGACGAGGATGGAATCCTGAACCGAGTCCGAGAACTCCTCCGTGGAAGCGGAGATGAAGGCGGCTGTGGCAGCGATGACTGCGGCGGCGACGGCGGTACGCCCGAATAGGGGTTACATACCGTCATTCGGGAAGGTGTAGGAAGGGCCTCTCAACATCCATGGTAAGTTTTAATTTCATCCAAATTAACTTACAACACTGCATAGCGGCTTCGAGGGCCCTTACTCAGGAGATCACTCGAGGCCGACATGACGTGGCTCTCATCCAGGAACCCTGGCTGAGAAACGGTTCAGTAAACGGGCTTAGTATACCAGGCTATACGCTTTTTAGCGATACTCCGGACACTAAGCCCAGAGCTTGCGTAATGACTTCCGTCAACTCATGGCAACTTAAAGAATTTACATTTAGAGACTTAGTTGCAGTCAGAATTAGATATAAGAAGGAAGGCAGTGACAGGGACTTGGTTGTCTGTTCGGCTTACCTTCCTTACGATTCAAGAGACCCTCCTCCGTCTAAGGAAATGGGGGACCTTGTCGCATTCTGTAGGGATTCTGGACTCGACCTTGTGATTGGATGCGACAGTAATGCCCATCACGTTGCGTGGGGCAGCTCGAACACCAACAGACGAGGCGAAGACCTGATGGAGTTTCTTGGGGCATCGAACCTTGAGGTTCTGAATGTCGGTAACATGCCCACTTTCAGCAATAGTGTAAGAGAAGAGGTTATCGACGTAACACTGAGCACGCTTAACTTAGCTCAGGACATCAGGGACTGGAAAGTGTCTCTAACACCCTCTCTATCGGATCACAGGTTTATACTGTTCAAGACTGATGGAGAGATTCCGGATAAATATGCTCGGAATCCCAGGCATACTAGATGGGAGTCCTTTAGGGCAGACATTGACAGTAAGCTTGGAGCGGTCCCATACAGGCTTGGCAGGGGCTCTGACATAGAAGCAGCTGTCGAGTCTCTGAGCAGGGACTTGACGGCCGCATATGAGGAAAACTGCCCGTTACGCAAAGTACAAGGTAAGGGCAAGGCAACCTTCTGGACCAAAGATTTAGAGGATAGAAAACGAGCGGTGCACAAACTTCTTAGCAGAGTTAAGCACAGGAGAGGTTCTCCTCTATGGGAAGAATACAAAAAGGCATTGCAGGAGTACAAAAAGGAGATTAGAAGGGCCTCCAGAGAATCCTGGAGGCACTTCTGTCAGTCCATAAATGACATTCCTGCTACTGCAAGAATACACAGAGTCCTATGCAAAGACACTAAAGCAAGATTGGGATCTCTGCATGATCCCTCGGGAGGGAACACTACTTCCGAGGAAGATACTCTGAGGCTTCTGATGGATACGCACTTTCCCGGTTCCACAGTAGCGCGATCAATCACAGAGTGCATGCAGTTGCGCAGGCCCTCAAGGGAGGACTGGCGCACGGCAAGGGAGATTGTCACCTTCGAAAGGACGGTATGGGCAGTAGATTCGTTTGCCCCATACAAAAGTCCAGGTCTGGACGGCGTATTTCCGGCCATGTTACAGCAGGGACGGATTTCGGTTGTTCCTTACCTGTTGAATGTGTTTCGAGCATGTGTGGCCACGGGCTTCACACCTAGAAGTTGGCGGCAGGCTAAAGTGGTATTCATTCCTAAACCGGGCAGAGATAGATATACTGGCCCGAAGGATTTTCGACCGATTACTCTTTCATCTTTTGTGCTTAAGACCCTGGAAAGGATAGTTGATAGATACCTAAGGGATGGCCCACTGGAAAGGTGTGTCATTCATGCAAATCAGTTTGCATACCAAGCTGGAAAATCGACTGATCTGGCCTTACACAATCTGGTTGGGAGGCTGGAGAAGACTCTAGATCAGCGAGAAGTGGCACTCGTGGCCTTCTTAGATATTGAAGGTGCATTTAATTGCACCACAACCGACTCTATCAGACAGGCCTTGGTTAGACACGGGGTTGGATCAATCCTAATAGATTGGGTCCTCTCTACTCTGGAGGGTCGGGTAACAACAGCTATGCTGAATAACGTAAGCTGCAGCGTGAACGTAGCTAGAGGCTGCCCTCAGGGTGGAGTTCTGTCACCCCTACTGTGGTGTATCGTGGTGAACGAACTGCTCGTTAGGCTCAACAGTATGGGTGTCTACGTGCAAGCCTATGCTGATGACGTAAGCATAGTGGTTAGGGGGCGTTTCTGTAGAACAGTCTCGGAAATTATGCAGGGCGCTCTGCGCTCCGTGGAATCGTGGTGTAGGGAAGTCGATCTTTCTGTTAATGCTGAAAAGACCGAGCTGATCCTATTCACTAGGAGAAGAAGGCTTGACGGACTGGTCATGCCTACCTTCTTTGGGACTAGATTAGTTTTGTCCCAGTCAGTGAAATATCTGGGAATTATCCTGGACTGCAAACTGAACTGGAGAGAGCATGTGGAACACAAGGTTAGCAAGGCTCGCAATTCGATGTGGGCTTGTAGACGTGTTGTCGGTGTAAGGTGGGGGCTTAAACCCAAAGTGGTATACTGGCTCTACACGACGATAGTACGTCCATCTCTCTTGTACGGCTCCCTGGTCTGGTGGCCTTGCATTAGAACTGAGTCAACTAAGGCCAAACTCAATAAAATTCAGCGTTTGGCCTGTATTAGCATTACAAGCGCAGTGCGAACAACGCCATTGAGTGCAATGGAAGCTCTGTTGGATCTCCCACCGTTGGATCTGGTGATCCGCGGTGAAGCGAGAGTAGTCGCTCATCGACTGTGGAGTCAGGGCAGCTGGGCTTTCTTGAATCCGGTCAAGGGGCATACTGCCATATTAGTCGAATTAGATAGGGAGGACCCCGTCCTTCTAAGCAGGGGTGATCGTATTACCCCTAAATATCGCTTCAACCGCAAGTTCATTGTGGAGTACCCAACGAGGGAGGAGTGGGACGCCGGTAGCCGAGGACTCTCCGAAGTGAGCGGGCAGGTCTGGTACACGGACGGCTCGGTCACCGAAGAGGGCTCAGGTGCTGGGGTCTCTGGACCTAGAACTAGGCTATCTCTGCCTCTCGGTGAGTACACCACCATTTTCCAGGCGGAAATCTTTGCGATTCTGGCTTGTGTATCTCACATTCTGGAGGAGGGTGGGCCTAGGAGAAGAATAACAATCTTATCCGACAGCCAGGCTGCAATGAAAGCACTAAGTGCATGTAAGATTACTTCGAGTCTTGTATTGCAATGCAGGGAGGCTCTGGATTGCCTCGCAGCGAGGCATCCGGTATCGTTAATATGGGTACCGGGGCACGCTGGGATAAGGGGCAATGAGACGGCGGACACTCTGGCGAAAACAGGATCAGCCAGCAAGCTCGTTGGTCCTGAGCCAGCTCTAGGAGTAACCGCGCATAAAGCTAGGAGGAAAATGGAGACGTGGGTTGCAAGACAACACTCTCAGAAATGGAGAAGTATCTCTAGACATCTCCGCCAGGCACGAGAGCTCATTGAAGGGCCCAGTGCTAAGGATGGACGCTTCTGCCTATCTCTGGGTAGAGCCAACCTAAGGTTGCTGGTGGGACTGTTGTCTGGCCATAACACGTTAAGGCGGCACCTGCACGTGATGGGGGTGGCTGAGGATCCCTTATGCGAACGCTGCGGAGTAGAGGAAGAGACCTCGGCGCACGTTTTGTGTCGCTGTGAAGCTCTGAGCTACTATAGGCAGACTATACTGGGGTCCATTACTTTGGACCCTCAGGACGTAAAGGAGCTTGGACTCAAGGCGATTCTCAACTTCGCTAAAAGGGCGAGGCTTGTGATTTAAGTATTGTAGAGGTGCATAAGGGCCCGCTTAAGCGGCCTATGCACTGGCTCCTTATGGTGGCCGGGATGCCTCTAAAATTCAAGATTCATTCATTCATAGCAGTTTCTAGCTCTGAAAAATTATCAAGGTGTTTTCTCAGTAATTGCAGTAAATGATGGAATGATTCGAGTATTTTAGCTAGCATGAGTCTGTTGAATGAATCTTAGATGAATTACATCAACATCAGCAAATTGTAGATCCATCAGTTGAAAGTTAATTGTCAGTTTAATAATTTCTATTTCTTGAATGATATTCAGTATATCTAAATAAGTACCTATATAATAAATAGAGTTATAGGTACATATGCAATACTTTCATCAAAACTATCACTGTTATTGTTTTTAGTAAGGAGATTATTTATCATGATAAAAGTAGCTACTCTAGGGACTAGGAGATTACAAATCTCATCAGCATCAAATATAACTTTTGAACTATAACTAATATCCAAAAATAGATAATAGAAGCATAATACAAAGTGGCAAGGTTAAACTTGGTTACGACAGATTACCCCACATTTTGAATGCCAAAGGATGTATGGTAAGTTTGAAAATAAAAATTGTTACCTGAAACTTACCTTGACATCCCAACACAACCACCTTTCCCCTGATAATTTTCATCACTCCCTTTTATCAAAACTTTCTAAGTAAATAAAATAAGGTTTTATTATACACTATAAAACAGTCACATATTTTGTGTAAATCCCCTTCACTTCCTTCACCCAAGAATTATCACATCTCAGCGTTGCTGAATTGGCTGAATTCAATGAAACCGTGAAATCATTATTTGTTCAATCTAATCTTTTGTCACAGATTATACTTTTGTTTATGTTGATTTGTTTACAAAAATTTCTAAGTCCACGCTTGACAGCATTTCGCAGCCGCATTGTACATGTTTTGTGATAGAAGAACCGATACTGCTGCTACCTATTAGTTATCTGGTAAACTTACTGGATTATAGAAGTCTTTTATCCGCTAGCTCTGCCTGACATCTGCTGGTGAGATACTTAACTTTCAAGCTTAATCTTAAGTAGGATAGATGAGGCGAGTAGTTCCAAATACAGCACGCACAAAAAAAAAACATTTTTACAAGGTTCTTCCAAAACGTATAGCAAACTATTAGTGATGTGATTAATTGGATTATTCTGAGACTATATTGTATCCCTTAATGGCCCTGAAATATTCTGTAATAACTGTTATACAGTCCCAACAAGGGTGTTTTTTAAAAAAAACTTTATTAGTAAATAGCTCCTTGATTTTCAAGAACTGTTAAATTATCTCTCTAATTCGTCTAGTGAAGACACAGGGTCATTATTTAGTGACATTGAGCTTCAAATTCATAAAAAAGTCCAGTAATTGCTGTACATCATTTCTAATCCCAATTGAAACTGATAACAAAAAACCATCAGCGCATTCTGGAATCCTATACAGGATTGTTCACTAATTAAATTTCAATATTTAAGGTAACGACGCTTGGGTCCATTTAAAGAAGAAAACTTCATATGAACGAATAACCTCTTAGCTTTTAAGAAGCAGGGGGCACGCCACTGACTTTTCTTAAGATAAAAAAGTGAACACATTAACATTGCTACTTTTCTTATCTCCAAGGTGATATAATTAGAATTTCATTTTTCATTCAACTGCAGGTAGACCATTTACTTTTTTAGTCATTTAAGGTTTTATAATATCAATCCATGTCATAGAAAATATTTTATTATAATTATAATATTACATCATTAAAATCGGAAATAGGGATTGTTGTCTAGTTCATAAAAACTGAAGAAATGCTTGGTAAATGACGGTCTGGTCAACTTAGAAAGTCATGTTCGTTTTCTTCTCAAATAACTAGGGCTTAGCAATGTCAATGTATGACATATTAATTTTGGAAACAAAATTAAAAACTCTGTTCGCCTGTGCAAAAATACAATATGGCTTTCATAATAGAAAATAAAGCTTATGATTGAAGAAAAGAGACGTATTGAAATTCTAATTATGGAATGCGAGACTTTCCAAGTGTCAAACTCTTAGTTACCGAAATGCGCAACTTTGTCCTCATTTAACCTACTTCGCAACTCAAAATAGTTCAGTCATACGTACCTACAAGGGCTAAGGCACCAATGTCTGACACCACGTATCCCAAATACAAAGCATTTCTGGGCTTTGCGTCCATTGCCCATTGGAACATTTGATTAACACAACACGTAACACCTCGCGAATTTTCATTAAATTTGATCAGTGGTCAAATCCCATGTTTTGTACTTTGCTTAGAAATGATTGCGGTTATCAAGAGTAATTTTTATTTTAAAAGAAATCAGTGGCCTACCATCAATGTCTACGAAGAATAGGTTTGTAGAACTACCGAGGTAGGGAGCGTATAAATATGCTAAAATCAAAAAACTTGAGATATATCCTCCCCCACCTGCCTGCGAGCCCCAACGTCTCACCCCTAAAACATGACCAGGAACCTCTGAAACGTCAAAAACGAAGTTTGACCAATTTTTATATTTTCTGTTTTTGTCTTTTTTCTCCGCCGCCACTAGAAAGATTTTCAAAAACTACAAAATTTTTCTGTCCTTAACAGTAACCCCGTGTGAAAATTTCATCAAAATCCGACCTGTACTTTACAAGCTATAGATGGGCCAAGGATTCGTGGACAGACGGACAGAGAGATGGACAGACCGAAAGACACAACGATAGACAGACCGACAGACATACCGACAGAAAGACCTTCAGAACGTCAGATAGACCGACAGACAGACCGAAGAAAGACCGACAGCAAGACCGACAGACAGACCGACAGACAGACCGACAGGCAGACCGACAGACAGACCGACAGACAGACCGACAGACAGACCGACAGACAGACCGACAGACTGACAGACAGACAGACAGACAGACAGACCGACAGACAGACAGACCGACAGACAGACCGACAGACAGACCGACAGACAGACCGACAGACAGACCGACAGACAGACCGACAGACAGACCGACAGACAGACCGACAGACAGACCGACAGACAGACCGACAGACCGACAGACCGACAGACCGACAGACCGACAGACAGACAGACCGACAGACAGACCGACAGACAGGCAGACAGACCGACAGACAGACCGACAGACAGACAGACCGACAGACAGACCGACAGACAGACCGACAGACAGACAGACCGACAGACCGACAGACCGACAGACAGACAGACCGACAGACAGACCGACAGACAGACCGACAGACAGACCGACAGACAGACCGACAGACAGACCGACAGACAGACCGACAGACAGACCGACAGACAGACCGACAGACAGACAGACAGACAGGCAGACCGACAGACAGACAGGCAGACAGATAGACAGACAGACGGGCCGACGAAAGTTTTCGTGATTACAAACTTCCTCGCCAGTAGTCGTGTGAAATAAAAATTACAAAGTCTGTTAATTTTCTTTGAACGGAGTGTGGCATATCTTAATGCGTATTAAGGTTTTTTTGTTTAAGTTTATGTTCTTATACTTTTTTAACTCGTCACCGCTATTTTTATGACCTTTTCATTTGTTATAGAATTTTCTGTTCTATTACTGTTCTATTAAATTATTATTATTATTTAGATAGACCCTTCCAAAAGACGAAGATTGATATAACACACTATAAGGTTTTGGCTATTAGTTGTCTACACATCATTGTTGCTCAGAGCGGCCCGTAGGACCTTTGCTTTTGATCATCATCTTGTAGGCCAGTAAGTTTGTCTGATTGATTATTTTTTTATACCTGAACCTCCACGATTGGCCAAGGCCTTAATAAAAGAGGGAAGGGGGGCGCCATGCGGAATCAAGTGAGGAAACACGTGTGGATGGAGCATGCACACATTCTGGCCCCGCCCTAGATATCCGCCGGGTAGTATCGCCCCGTTCGACAGAGTAGAGATCGTCTACCACCTACGGACAATCACAACATCCTTAGCCAGCGCAGCGCACGGCAACTGATTAGTAGACGCATAATGTCTACCACTACGTCACCGCTGATGCCATTAATCGTTTAGTTATAGGAGATTCAATGTACAAAATCGCTCAGCTTTTTCAGTCCACTGGTATGCTATTTCAAGAGATCGTCAATTAATACTGTAAAATTTTATTAATACTCCATTTAAGAAATGTTCCAAGATGGCACCCAGCCGCTATTTTGACACTTTTATGTTACAGTAACTCATATATCAATTTCATCATCCCGAATTTCAGTCTGCTAATTTGACCCTTTCAAAAAATTAAGTCGGAGGGGGCATTTCGATGAGCATTGCATGTGGTTTGATTTCGTAGCTGACATTCGTAAAAAAAGGCGTCATGTAGATTGACTCGGCAGCGACTACGCAAGGCCGTCATCAGTGCATACAGGATTAAGTTCAACGCAATTAAAATCATTTGAGAAAAAAATATTTAAGAACATGTACAGTAGAAAAATTAAATTGTTCAAGTCAGACAAATACGCCCATACAATGAATTCATATACATTCTTTCCATGCCCTAGATGATGAATGAATCTTAAAATTAGAGGCTTCCCGGCCACCATAAGGAGCCAGTGCATAGGCCGCTTAAGCGGGCCCTTATGCACCTCTACAATACTTAAATCACAAGCCTCGCCCTTTTAGCGAAGTTGAGAATCGCCTTGAGTCCAAGCTCCTTGACGTCCTGAGGGTCCAAAGTAATGGACCCCAGTATAGTCTGCCTATAGTAGCTCAGAGCTTCACAGCGACACAAAACGTGCGCCGAGGTCTCTTCCTCTACTCCGCAGCGTTCGCACAATGGATTCTCAGCCACCCCCATCACGTGCAGGTGACGCCTTAACGTGTTATGGCCAGACAGCAGTCCCACCAGCAACCTTAGGTTGTCTCTACCCAGAGATAGGCAGAAGCGTCCATCCTTAGCACTGGGCCCTTCAATGAGCTCTCGTTCCTGGTGGAGATGTCTAGAGATACTTCTCCATTTCTGAGAGTGTTGTGTTGCAACCCACGTCTCCATTTTCCTCCTAGCTTTATGCGCGGTTACTCCTAGAGCTGGCTCAGGACCAACGAGCTTGCTGACTGATCCTGTTTTCGCCAGAGTGTCCGCCGTCTCATTGCCTCTTATCCCAGCGTGCCCCGGTACCCATATTAACGATACCGGATGCCTCGCTGCGAGGCAATCCAGAGCCTCTCTGCATTGCAATACAAGACTCGAAGTAATCTTACAGGCACTTAGTGCTTTCATTGCAGCCTGGCTGTCGGAAAAGATTGTTATTCTTCTCCTAGGCCCACCCTCCTCCAGAATGTGAGATACACAAGCCAGAATCGCAAAGATTTCCGCCTGGAAAATGGTGGTGATAGCCTAGTTCTAGGCCCAGAGACCCCAGCACCTGAGCCCTCTTCGGTGACCGAGCCGTCCGTGTACCAGACCTGCCCGCTCACTTCTGAGAGTCCCCGGCTACCGGCGTCCCACTCCTCCCTCGTTGGATACTCCACAATAAACTTGCGTTTGTAGCGATATTTAGGGGTAATACGATCACCCCTGCTTAGAAGGACGTGGTCCTCCCTTTGCAATTCGACTAAGATGGCAGTATGCCCCTTGACAGGATTCAAGAAAGCCCACCTGACCTGACTCCTCCTGACTCCACAGTCGATGAGCGACTACTCTCGCTTCACCGCGGATCACCAGATCCAACGGTGAGGGATCCAACAGAGCTTCCATTGCACTCAATGGCGTTGTTCGCACTGTGCTTGTAATGCTAATACAGGATAAACGCTGAATTTTATTGAGTTTGGCCTTAGTTGACTCAGTTCTAATGCAAGGCCACCAGACCAGGGAGCCGTACAAGAGAGATGGACGTACTATCGTCGTGTAGAGCCAGTATACCACTTTGGGTTTAAGCCCCCACCTTACCCCGACAACACGTCTACAAGCCCACATCGAATTGCGAGCCTTGCTAACCTTGTATTCCACATGCTCTCTCCAGTTCAGTTTGGAATCCAGGATAATTCCCAGATATTTCACTGACTGGGACAAAACTAATCTAGTCCCAAAGAAGATCGGCATGACCAGTCCGTCAAGCCTTCTTCTCCTAGTGAATAGGATCAGCTCGGTCTTTTCAGCATTAACAGAAAGATCGACTTCTCTACACCACGATTCCACGGAGCGCAGAACGCCCTGCATAATTTCCGAGACTGTTCTACAGAAACGCCCTCTAACTACTATGCTTACGTCATCAGCATAGGCTTGCGCATAGACACCCATACTGCTGAGCCTAACGAGGAGTTCGTTTACCACGATACACCACAGTAGGGGTGACAGAACTCCGCCCTGAGGGCAGCCTCTAGCTACATTCACGCTGCAGCTTACGTTATTCAGCATAACTGTTGTTACCCGACCCTCCAGAGTAGAGAGGACCCAATCTATTAGGATTGATCCAACCCTGTGTCTAACCAAGGCCTGTCTGATAGAGTCGGTTGTGGTGCAATTAAATGCACCTTCAATGTCCAAGGCCACGAGTGCCACTTCTCGCTGATCTAGAGTCTTCTCCAGCATACCGACCAGATTGTGTAAGGCCAGATCCGTCGATTTTCCAGCTTGGTATGCAAACTGATTCGCATGAATGACACACCTTTCCAGCGGGCCATCCCTTAAGTATCTATCAACTATCCTTTCCAGTGTCTTTAGCACAAAAGATGAAAGAGTAATCGGTCGAAAATCCTTCGGGCTAGTATATCTATCTCTGCCCGGTTTAGGAATGAATACCACTTTAGCCTGCCGCCAGCTTCTAGGTGTGAAGCCCGTGGCCACACATGCTCGAAACACATTCAACAGGTAAGTAACAACCGTCCCTGCTGTAACATGGCCGGAAATACGCCGTCCAGACCTGGACTTTTGTATGGAGCAAACGAATCTACTGCCCATACCGTCCTTTCGAAGGTGACAATCTCCCTAGCCTTGCGCCAGTCCTCCCTTGAGGGCCTGCGCAACTGCATGCACTCTGTGATTGATCGCGCTACTGTGGAACCAGGAAAGTGCGTATCCATCAGAAGCCTCAGAGTATCTTCCTCAGAAGTAGTATTCCCCCCGAGGGATCATGCAGAGATCCCAATGTTGCTTTAATGTCTTTGCATAGGACTCTGTGTATTCTTGCAGTAGCAGGAATGTCATTTATGGACTGACAGAAGTGCCTCCAGGATTCTCTGGAGGCCTTTCATCTCCTTTTTGTACTCCTGCAATGCCTTTTTGTATTCTTCCCATAGAGGAGAACCTCTGCTAAGAAGTTTGTGCACCGCTCGTTTTCTATCCTTCTATTCTTTGGTCCAGAAGGTTGCCTTGCCCTTACCTTGGACTTTGCGTAACGGGCAGTTTTCCTCATATGCAGCCGTCAAGTCCCTGCTCAGAGACTCGACAGCTGCTTCTATGTCAGAGCCCCTGCAAAGCCTGTATGGGACCGCTCGAAGCTTACTGTCAATGTCTGCCCTAAAGGACCCCCATCTGGTATGCCTGGGATTCCGAGCATATTTATCCGGAATCTCTCCATCAGTCTTAAACAGTATGTACCTGTGATCCGATAGAGAGGGTGTTAGAGACACTTTCCAGTCCCTGATGTCCTGAGCTAAGTTAAGCATGCTCAGTGTTACGTCGATAATCTCTTCTCTTACACTATTGCTGAAAGTGGGCATGTTACCGACATTCAGAACCTCAAGGTTCGATGCCCCTAGAAACTCCATCAGGTCTTCGCCCCGTCTGTTGGTGTTCGAGCTGCCCCACGTAACGTGATGGGCATTGCTGTCGCATCCAATTACAAGGTCGAGTCCAGAATCCCTACAGAATGCGACAAGGTTCCCCATTTCCTTGGGCGGAGGAGGATCTCTTGAATCGTAAGGAAGGTAAGCCGAACATACAACCAAGTCCCTGTCACTGCCTTCCTTCTTATATCTAATTCTGACTGCAACTAAGTCTCTGAATGTAAATTCTTTAAGTTGCCATGAGTTGACGGAAGTCATTACGCAAGCTCTAGGCTTAGTGTCCGGAGTATCGCTAAAAAGCGTATAGCCCGGCATACTAAGCCCGTTTACTGAACCGTTTCTCAGCCAGGGTTCCTGGATGAGAGCCACGTCATGTCGGCCTCGAGTGATCTCCTGAGTAAGGGCCCTCGAAGCCGCTATGCAGTGTTGTAAGTTAATTTGAATGAAATTAAGACTTACCATGGGTGTTGAGAGGCCCTCCCTACATCTTCCCGAATGACGGTATGTGACCCCTATTCGGGCGTACCGCCGTCGCCGCCGCAGTCTTCACTGTCACAGCCGCCTTCACCTCCGCTTCCACGGAGGAGTTCTCGGACTCGGTTCAGGATTCCGTCCTCGTCCGAGTCGCTATCATTTCCCTCTGGGACCAGATCCATCGCAGGGTCCGCCGCGATGTTTTCTGCGGATATCCGCTTGGACCCGCCGCCTCCACGTCCGTAACCTCCGGTGGTTACAGCGAGAGCTGACCCGGCCGACCCATCCCCTGTGAAGGAGCCTGGTCTACCGACACAGCTCCCGTCGGTCTGGGCTGGTCCGACTCCTGGTTTGGAGCCAGGCCAGTTCCAGCAGGTGTCGCCCCACTGCTTTTCTTCTTGCTCAGGAGTGTAAACACCCCCGAACTTCCACCGCAACACAGCCTGTTGCCGTTACCTGCAATGACCTTCCAGCTTATGGAATCAACCGAGAGGACAAGTCGGACACCTTTGTGTTCTTCCTTCCTCTCAAGTAGCCTCCACGCGCTGGGAAAAGTCCCAGGATTGTGCCTCCTCGTGATGACCTCGTTGTCCAGGTTGGGACCCGGGAACCAGGCCATCACGCGGTGGTATATGGGAAGGTCTCCAAAGCTCATCGTAATGAGCCTTGCGCCTTCCCACGGCCGCAGTATCCCCCACGTGAGCCTCCAACCATGCCCTAGAGGATTCGTCCTCGCAGACAAAGATGGCTGCCCCTCGAGAGGGGTAGCAGTCAATGTACCTGGGAAGGGCCGCCTCATCTGGGAGCCCATCTATCAGCACACTGACCGCCTCCTGGACCTGCTGCACCTGTAAGTCGGTAAGTTGAGTCCCAGGATAACCGTCGGACACGACAGCCACCCTGAGACCCGCTTGGGACGCTCGCGCATAGCTAATTTGCGCATGCGTCGCAGTGCGAGATTTCTTCGGCGAGGATGCGCCCTCCGGTGTCCCACCGGTAGACCTCTGCCGCTTTCCGTCGCCAGGCTGCTTTAGGGCCTCCGCTGACACACCGGATTGCGCACCGTCTAGCCCAGATGGCGGTTGGGTCCGTCCAGCCGGGGTCCCAGAAGTGGTGCCCCGACCTTCCGAGCCCTCCGTCATCTGCGCCTCTCTCCGCTTCCGAGCCCTTTTCCTTTCGGAACCTGGCCGAGACTTCTTCTTAATTTTTAGAGAGCCCACCCTTTCCGCTAGCTCTCTCGCTAAGCTTCTGACAGATTCCTCTGTCAGAGTACGATCAGGGTCCCCTGGTGAGGGGCCGCCTGGATGTTCGGGGTCCCCTGTAGGGGGGGCCTCGGGTTTTTTTATTATTTTCATTGGGTTCCATATTGTTCCCACGAGTATAGGGGAAGTGGTGGTCGACGTCCGCGGTGCCCCTACACGGACGCAAGACTGGATACTCTGGGAGGTCGCCCGGTGTCCCAGAGGCTCCGTTTAAGATGGTGCATCCCCACCGCCACGCACCCCTCGGCACGGAATCGCTTAACACCTTGGGTTGGGTAAAGTACCATTGCCCATGATGACCGTTGAGCTGCAGGCGTCCCAGATATACATCCGAGACACCTGTGGCTCATCGAATCATTCGATTGGCCGGACTACCGGCTTTCCGGCGGGTCTCCTCAAAAACTGATCGAGGCGGTCCACCGCAAGACCGGCACCCCGTTGCCCCCCCTACACGGTCGCACACGGTTCAGCGCCCAAGGCCGCCCCGCAGAACGAACTCGAGAACGTACGGGTTGGATTTTGTAGGAGTTTCCATGCCCTACTGGTAGTTACTGTTCATCTGGCAACGTTGTTCCTTTCCACATCTGCTCGGTAGCACCCAACGCGGCTTCGCTCCAGGGAATAAATTGTCGTTCATTTCGTGAGTGGTCCGTGTATATGTTTTTACCCTGCAGTACGGATAGATAAGTCATCCGTACCGTTCCGTCTGTCGGTGAACTTAGATAGCAGGAGTACGCGGATTGAAAACATTTATCTATCATTCATAGGTTTTAAAGACAAATGTACGTATAAATATATGATGGCTGAAATACGGCTAATAGGTGCATAGAATTACAGGGGCTGGGAGAGTATAAATATACTAAGATAAAACATTTTTATATCTATTCCCCCTCCCCAATGCCCAACCCTTGAATTTCTACCACTACAAAGATTTTTCAAAAAATTAAGTTTGAGCGATTTTTTCTTTCGTTTGTGGGTTTTTTCTCCGCCGCCATTGGGTGGATTTTCCAAAACCACAAAGCTTCTTCGTCCCTGACATAGTAGCATCCTTGAGTAAAAATTTCATCAAAATCCAAGCGGTACACATTTTCTAAATTTTTCGCAATCACAATACTTCCTCGCCTAGTGGCATAGGAAGTAAAAGGAAACAAAAATATTTTGTCACCTTCTTAGACACGTTCAAAATGATGATCCGAAAGACGAATGATTCATTAAATAACAATTTTGTACTCAGGTACTACATTCCATATCATACTTATTTTAAGCTCAGCCTTAAAAACCTGGAAGTACTGACACAGGCTACGGCATGTTCTCTTCCAAGCATTCTAGATCCCATTCCATTTTCACAGAATATATACCTATGATCTGGACAGAGAATCCAAAAAGCTGATCATAATTCCGATGCCGTCCTCGCCGGCATTAATGACATCTCATCGGAAACTAAGTAAGGGATCGTTGAGAGGCGCATTTCCCTAATTTGATCAAACAAATTGAGAATTGCGACGATCCAAGATCCTGCAGAGCTCGCCTCGCTCTCGCTTCTGTTGGCAGGCGGATATCTCCGGACAAGGAACATTGGCGTGCAATATTGAGGATATTTATTATTTATTTAGCATGCGCAGTTTACAGTACGTCACCAGTAAGCAGATCACCCACTGTACAAAAAATTATGAGACAATAAAGTATATGACAAAACAAAGAGCGAGCAAAGAAGCGAAAAAAAAATGATCATGCTCAGAAAAATTTATAACAAAAAATAGGAAAAAATGGGCACCTGAAAATTCGAGGTCTTCTAGCCATTTTATACCATAATGTGTAGGTTGGCTCTTGTTGGGGATTTCGTGTGTCATATTTTTTCCCTCTCCATCTTCGTTTCCTCAGGTTACACTCGTATCCAGATGTATGGGCACGTGTATCTACTTTTGTAGTTGGATATGTGCATTCATTTCGGGCCTGATGAAGCCAACAAGCAGAAATACGTATTGCTCGGGTTACCTATCCTATTTTCTGCTCGAATCCACTTTCCTTCTTAATGCGGATGTTGCCCATTATTTCCTATATATAGACTTCGAAGTTGAGTCATTTATTTTAACAGTGAGTAGATCTGATCAAAAGAAATGTTTTTTCCTTTAGCATTTTTCTGGTAAAATTAAAGTAACAAAGTTATAGCCCTTTGGAAGTTTGAGTACCGCCCTGTCTCAATAATAATATCATGTGCTCGTGTTTGGCAACAACGGATATAATCCGCCTTATCGGTTCATCGCATCGGAAACAAAGAAGCGAAAGAATTTGGAACGATGTTTTTACAATTATTTTATTCAGTTGTATACATACAGTCAGTGTCAGTCGGTAACGCGTGTGAATAGTGGTGTCTGTTGCGTGGCTCAAACGAAATAAAAAATGGCACATGTTTATGCGGATCGGTTTCCCAACCGAGTGCCACCAACCCCTCGTGCCTTTGTTAATGTAGTACAAAGGGCTCGTGAATCAGGTGACTTAAGACCTCACAGGGGACCTCACGATCAAATACAGGTCCGCACTGAAATACTTGTCGGGAGGATACTTTATAAAACAAGGTAAGAATTTTTTTTTTATTTTTACACACATATTTTGGTTATCTTCCTTCTACAATCATTATCTGAAAATTAATGACTCAACTTCAAAGTCACCCTGTATATATGAGCAGTAGTCATTGCCAAAGCCAACGACCAGTTGGGCACAAAATACAATTAATTGTTAATTGGGAAATTGGCAAATTTTTAGGCTTAAGTTGACTCTTTTGACGATAAAATCAAGCTTTCGGCATTCTCTATGGAGCCTTCATCAGGATTTCGTCGTTGAGGTTGCAGCCACAAGGTGTTTCAAAACGAACGTAGAGAAGATAGAACTTGATTTTATCGTCAAAACAGTCAACTTAAGCCTAAAAATTTGCTAATTTCCCAATTAACAATTAATTGTATTTTGTGCCCAACTGGTCGCTGGCTTTGGCAATGACTACTGCTCACGTAACATCCACAGATTTGGGATACTTCCAACACATTGAAGAACATTATGGAAGACGCTTGGTTACACTACTGAAGGACTGGATCAATTACAGAAAACGCTTGGCGCATGAAATAAACAGACGGATATTTTTGATCAAGTGCAGGAAGAACAACATCCTACCACCACACATCAACCATCGCATAACATCCATAAACAACATCAAAGGCATTCCGATTGTTTCCCTAAAATGTCTTCTTATGTTTAATAATTTTTAATATGTTCGGGTGTATTGATATTTTTAACATGTAACGAAGGTATCTGTCGTTATCAACAAGCCCAATGTCTCCGTCCTTTTGTTTTTATACTTATTATAAGTTCTATCTTCTCTACGTTCGTTTTGAAACACCTTGTGGCTGCAACCTCAACGACGAAATCCTGATGAAGGCTCCATAGAGAATGCCGAAAGCTTGGTTTTATCGTCAAAAGAGTCAAGTTAAGCCTAAATATTTACCAATTTCCCAACTCGTATATATATACTCGTATATATATATATACAGGGTGACTTTGAAGTTGAGTCATTAATTTTCAGATAATGATTGTAGAAGGAAGATAAACCAAAATATGTGTGTAAAAATAAAAAAAAAATAAAAAAAAATTTTTACCTTGTTTTATAAAGTATCCTCCCGACAAGTATTTCAGTGCGGACCTGTATTTGATCGTGAGGTCCCCTGTGAGGTCTTAAGTCACCTGATTCACGAGCCCGTTGTACTACATTAACAAAGGCACGAGGGGTTGGTTGCACTCGATTGGGAAACCGATCCGCATAAACATGTGCCATTTTTTATTTCGTTTGAGCCACGCAACACATACCACTATTCACTGACACTAACTGTATACAAATGAATGAGATACCTGTAAAAACATCGTTCCAAATTCTTTCGCTTTTTTGTTTCCGATGCGATGAACCGATACGGCGGATTATATCCATTGTCGCCAAACACGACCACATAATATTGTTATTGAGACAGGGCGGTACTCAAACTTCCAAAGGGCTATAACTTTGTTACTTTAATTTTACCAGGAAAATGGTAAAGGAAAAAAACATTTCTTTTGATCAGATCTACTCACTGTTAAAATAAATGACTCAACTTCGAAGTCACCCTGTATATATATTTATACAGGGTGACTTTGAAGTTGAGTCATTAATTTTCAGATAATGATTGTAGAAGGAAGATAAACCAAAATATGTGTGTAAAAATAAAAAAAAATTAAAAAAAAATTTTACCTTGTTTTATAAAGTATCCTCCCGACAAGTATTTCAGTGCGGACCTGTATTTGATCGTGAGGTCCCCTGTGAGGTCTTAAGTCACCTGATTCACGAGCCCGTTGTACTACATTAACAAAGGCACGAGGGTTTGGTTGCACTCGATTGGGAAACCGATCCGCATAAACATGTGCCATTTTTTATTTCGTTTGAGCCACGCAACAGACACTATTCACACGCGACTGAAACTGACTGTATGTATAACTGAACTGAATTGTAATCGTAAAAACATCGTTCCAAATTCTTTCGCTTTTTTGTTTCCGATGCGATGAACCGTTGTTGCCAAACACGAACACATGATATTATTGAGACAGGGCGGTACTCAAACTTCCAAAGGGCTATAACTTTGTTACTTTAATTTTACCAGAAAAATGGTAAAGGAAAAAAACATTTCTTTTGATCAGATCTACTCACTGTTAAAATAAATGACTCAACTTCGAAGTCACCCTGTATATGCGATTCATAGTTATTGTCGAAATAACTGGTTAAATGGAAAACTTGTTCTTTGGGATGTCGACAAATTATGCTAAGTGTACCCTTTTGACTTACATTACTCAAGCTTTCGACAGACTATGCTACCATCATCAGTACCTAAAAAACGGGTTAAAAATAGTAAAATAGCAACCATGCTCAATTGATTAGAAATCTGTTTACTTACTCCGTCAGTGAGAATGGTGCTGGTATTCGATGTTAAAAAATGTAAAATGGTAAGGTCATCAAAAAACTGGATCTACGTCAAAAAATGATGCACATGACTGTGTTTTAATATTCGACTGCAGAAGGATTTGGACAACAATTAATTAGATAATTTTTTCCCAGTCTACCTTTCAAATTCACATTTTTGAACCATCGTGGTCGAGCCGTTAGAAATTTTTATGTGAAGTTTTTATCATTTTCGTTCAGGCAGCAAAAGGAGAACTGGTTTTTTGATCAAAAAACAAAATGTGTGTGATACATTAAGAGGAGCGTTAGTTTTATTACAAAACGTAATAGAAAAGTTTCGGAATTTATTGTGAAAAATTATTTTTGTTAAATTATATTGTTGATGTAAAATTAAGTCACCACTTGGAAAAATTGGTTGATGTTGGTTTTACCTATTGTAACTGTTATATCTGTTACTGTGACAAATCAATATTGGGAGAAATTTGTAATCGTTCCAATTTTTTACAATTTAGCAAATATGAGTAGATAACATAACACGAAGTTGCTTGACATCGGCCTTTTTGTTCATACAACTGTCAGTCATGAAGATGAGTAACATTTCTAAGAATAAACGGTTAGATAGATGTTCTTCTTTATCAAGGACCTTGATATTGTTATAGCACATCGAGTGACCTGTAGTGTTTACATGTGACGCCAAAGCACATCTTTCTGGATGCAATCTGGAATC